>CAOLHI010001056.1:0-450986 GCA_948474755.1 Ctenosaura bakeri
GCTTAGAAATAATTCTAGAAGCAACATTAAAGCTTATATGGCAGGGGTATTGAAAGTGAGAGTCATCATAGCAATCAGTGATTTGAAGTACTCAGTTGGTGAATACTTTCTTGCTTTTCTTCCTTGCTTTTCAAAATATGGTAATCCTAATTAATGCAAATAATAATTGTGCAACTACATGCAGTTTACAAAACCGTGTAGCACGAACCTTGGCTACACTGAGCACTTATATTGTAAGTTGACTGAGTGCTATTAACTGACATTTCAAAGTCTATTTGTTTCTTTGCCCAAACTGTGGCTTTTAGAGGAACCAAAAGCATTTAAAAGACTACTTTACTTGGCTAGAGCATGTTAAGAAATGCTGTATGCAAAATGAGTTGAGAAATTTGATATGTTGTGATCCTGTCCCTCTGAAGCCATCTCATTGAAATTTCTCAGAGGTTTAAAGTATGGCAATGCAAACATGGTATAGCTGGTATGGCACAGTAGTGTGACCACTGGACTGAGACACTGGGAGCCCAGGGTTCAAATTATGACTCGACCATGGAAACCCACTGGCAAGTCACACTTTCCCAGCCTCAGAAAGAGGTAGGGACCATCCCCCTCAAACAAATTCTGCCAAGAAAACCCCATGATAGGTTCATTTGAGGGTCACTATAAGTCAGAAATGACTTGAAGGCACACCACAAAACTGGCAAAACCACCTGGAAGTATTCCTTGCCTAGAAAAACCCTATGAGAACCCTATTCATGCAGTTGCCATTAGTCTACAGGCAAGCTGAAGGCACATACATGCATAATGCAGACTAGCACAAGGAAGGTTGCAGTGTCCCATTTCTCATTTTTAATATATGTAATGTGAAAGGCAAGTAGAACCAGAATTAGATTCATCAAGTGTCAACTGATGACACTGAGTGAAAGTACTGCATGTTTAAGGCTGCAATTCTATACATACTTACCTGGAAGTAAGTTCTGTTGAGTTGAGTCGGTAGTCATCTATAAGATTCAAGCACATTGTTATTATTGCCTTCAAGTCATTTCCAACGTATGGTGACCATAAGGCAAAACTATCACGGGGTTTTGTCCAGAAAGGATTTGGCATTTGCCCCTGAGGCTGAGCGTATGTGACTTATTCAAGGTCTCTCATTGGGTTTCCGTGGCCACGCAGGGATTTGAATCCTGGTCTCCAGAGTCCTGGTCCAATGGTCAAACCACTACACCTACTGGCGCTGCACTAAGTATTCCTTGAGTGAAAACAGCTATTGTGATCATACAGTAGCATTTCTATACTTCACCCAGACAGAAGTAGTATTACAGAAGATAATGACCACTCTTGCTCAATGTACGTAAACAACAGAGTGAAACTAACCTTCAGGTAACAGCTTTGACATAACTGACAATCAAAGGAAAATATTGACAGGTACTTCTTGACCAGCGTTATTACTCACTCACTTAAAAAAACACAGGAAATAAGAACAAGCAGTGTTTTAGACATGTTTAAACTCACAGAGAATCATCATAGCTTGTTTGTATTTTTGTGCTGGAAATATATGCAGATTGCCTTATATTTTGGCAGAATTGCTGTAAATAAGACACAGTCAAATTTGTTGCTGATTACAAGTGGCAGATGATCAGTCAAAATGCATGGTGCATCCCACTACTCTCAGCTCTATGTGGTAAAGGAAGAGCTGCTCTGGAGGCAGGGAAGGCTGGATTCCAAGGACATGCATTCAAGTCCAATTCTGTCCATGTTTTCATGGCAAAAGGACTTTTTCCTCTTCCCTCAAAACTGCTGTTAAAGATGGTTTGGTGCCCAAGTATCTTTTGATGGGGTAATAATTTCTGTTGTGTGCCTTGAAGTCACTTCCAACCTATGGCAACCCTAGGACGAATCTATCACAGGCTTTCTTAACAAGAGTTCAGAAAAGGTTTGCCTTTGCTTTCTTCCGAGGCTGTGAGAGTGTGATTTGTCCAAGGTCACCTAGTGGGTTTACATGGCTGAGCAGGGATACAAACCCTGGGCTCCAGAATCATAGTCCAACCCTCAAACCACTATACTGTGCTGGCTTTCAGGGTAGTAATGGGAGGACATTAATGAGAAGGCACGTATTCAGTGACCTAGTCTAAATCTAGACTGGGTGGAACAGGCCTTCTGGAAAAGCTCAGACAAAAGTGGATCACTGAACTTCGGGCATAGCTGAGCTCCATCAGGAATTGTGAATCAGAAATGGACTAACTAAACGAACAAGCATGAACAAGATGAAAACGGCTGTTCTTATGGGGCCCTCCAAGGAGTAACTAAGGAGGCATGCCATCATGCCAATGAACTTTTACTGTGGAGTAAGCTACACTGAACACATTGAGTGAACTTTTAAATAGACACTGTGCTTGTAACAGGGTTCTTAGTCAAAGCTGATTGAATGATAATGGGATGGGAAAGTAATTTGTCCTTCTCTGTGCCCTCAACTGTTTTGAAGAACTGACTGGAAGTTCCAGATTACAGCAGGGGACTCTTGTCTTGTTTCAGTGATGTAAGACACATCTATCATACCCTCCCAACAATTCACAGATGAAAACCAGGACATGCATGATCAAGATGGCAAAAGTTATTAATTAGGAAGAATAGATGAGGTAGGACAGGCTACAGCAGAGATTTGCAAGATTCTGTGTCCTCTCCTCCTCTCTTGAGTACAGATTGCTTTTGTACTTTGGTTTGCAGCAACTGAAATAAGTTGAGGATGAAGGGGAAAGTGGGTGGAGGATAGAGAAACTGGGACGTTTTAAAAGCTTTTGAAAAAGTTGGATGAAAAAAGTGCTCCCAAATTGGGACAGTTAGAGGTTATGCATTATGATTTTTTTTCAAAGTTGTTTCGCTGAATGGGAAGACTGCTTACTTCCTGCAGAAGGAGACCAAGGGAGAGAATTTGCAGCAGCTGTCTTTATACTGTGTGCTGGAGAAAAATCTGAAGATAAAAATCTGAGGGCCTATTATAACATCATGACTCAGAGCCATCCTAGTGCAACTTGAATGGCTTAAGCATAGTAGAAAAAACACAACTTTTGTGTTTTCTTTGGAGAATATCTGATCTGCCTGTATGCACTTACCACTGAGTGAATTTTGGGGAAATTGATTTGAAATTTCTTGGACAAACATTAAGACTAGTGAAAGATAGTTGTTTTTAGGTCCTATTATGTTGACTTCAACTTATGGTGACCCTATGAATGAGATCCTTACACTTGAATCTCATTTATAGCATCTTCTATGAATGAGATTCAAATATAAAGGTATATAATTTAATACTAAAATCAGGATTGTCCATGCCATTGTATTTCTGATTTCCATATATGGTTGAGAAAGTTGGACAGTGAAGAAAGCTTATAGAAAGAAAATCAACTCATTTGAAATATAATGCTGGAGGAGAGTTCTAAATATACCATGGATTGTTAAAAAAAAAAAAAGACAAATAAAAGAATCCAAGAGCAAATCAAGCCTGAACTATCCCTAGAAGCCAAGATGACAAAACTGAGAATGTTGTAGTTCAGACATATGATAAGGCATGACTCACTAGAAAAGACAATAACACTTGGTAAGCCAGAAGGCAGTAGGAAAAGAGGAATGCCCCATTACAAGTGGATAAACTCAATCAAGAAAGATTCATCCCTAAGTATACAAGACCTGAGCAGGGCTGTTGATAACTGGGTAACTTAGAGATCTCTCAGTCATAGGGTTGCTATAAGTTGAAATTGACTTAATAGCAATTGACAACAAATGAATGAGATCCCTCTGAGAAACTCTTATGAAAAGCCTTGCTTATGTTTTGCAAACTCAGAGACATGACTTCTTTGAATGAGTAAAGAGGACAGCAGGAAAAATAATAGAACTGGGTTGTTCTAAGCCAATTCTTTGAAGGGTTTCTTTGTAAATGCTTATTTTCTCTACAAAGTGCCTTTCTTTTGTACCTATAGTTTCCAACTTGTAGATGTTTTATACATAATGTTAGCTATTTCAGTTAATAGCTTAATTATTTCATGTATTGTCTAAGCCTATTGTATCTATTCTCTGGCAGTCCATTAGTGTATTTTCACAGTTTTTGCTCTTACAGTGTGTTGGTGGGGTAGATATGCTTGGTTTATATTAGAACCCCATCCTTGCATTTACTTAATAAACTCTTCTATTTTTTTCATATTGTTTGATATCAATGGAAAGCAGAACAGAAAAAATTCTAATACAGACGAATAATACAGTCTATTTCATGTGCATTTAGGAGTAAGCAACACTGATCAGAACAGGAAGGGGCTTCTAAGCAGACATTATGCTTGTGAAGATTCATGGTCAAGAATGACTGAATGCCAATTGAAATAGTAAAGGATTAGCCCAACTTCATCACTTCATCTCCACTGGGTCTGTGATTGTTATTGCAACTACAAGGCTAGACCGGAGATTCTAGATCACAGAAGGAAGTTGTCTTTCTGCTTTCAGTGGCCCCAGAAAACATTTATACTCCTCAAAAGTCTTTTTAACTGAGCTAGGTAGGCAGAATTTAATTTCCTAGACTAGAAGAGCATGATGTAGGCAAATGAAGAAATGCGTTTGTACATTAATACACACACTTCACTTTTTCTGAAATAAGCAGATAAAAGAATACACCATCTAAAATAGTGTGTTGTGTTGTGTGTGCTTTCAAGTCATTTCCAAATTATTGTGACTCTAAGGCAAACTTATCATGAAGGTTTCTTGGAAAGATTTGTTCATGTCAGAGATGGTTTGACCAAACCTCTAGAAAATACTTTGTGAAGTATGTGTAAAGGTCATGTTGCTTTAATTGCTTTAACTGTTAAGTGCGCCTGCGGAAAGGAATGTGACTCAACCTGAGTTTGTGCTGAGTCAGGCTGATGAGCACCAGGTGCAGACAATACAAGGGTTGGTCAGGATTGGCTAGGTGTCTGTATAAAGGAAGCACAATCCCAGCCAACAATGCACACATTGTTTGAAGTGTGGTTGCTGGGGGCTCTGTTGGAAAGAGCAAGCTAGATGTGCTGGATTGCCAACTAGACTTTGTAAATATTGTATATATGTTGTAATGAAGAATAAAGAGCCTCCATATTGGAAGACTGTAACTTGGAATTGGTGTTACTGGCATAGTGCTCATGCTGCTAAGGGTGTTCTCTGCTGCTAGGCACACTTCCATAGCTGTGCATAGTTATCTCTGCTAATCTATAAGGAGTTTTTCCTTGACTGGCTATTTTTGCCTTTCCCCCCTTTTTGTTTTTGGGGGACAGTCCAGAGGGGGTTTGCCTTTGCCTTCCTCTCAGACTGAGTGTGTGATTTGCTCAATATCACCCAGTGAGTTTCCATGGCTGAGTGGGGATTTGAGCCCTGGTCTTGAGTTATGGTCCAGTGCTCCAGCTACTATGCTACAGTGTTTCTCCCTTGCATATACTTTTATCTTTTAAAGTACACCTGCAAGTAGGCAAAATTCATTATGACCTCCCTGCCAATCTTGATCTGTCCTTCCCTTTAAAACAGCCCTGGCATCCCTGTACATATTTTCTAAGCCCAAGCTCCTCAAGCATAGAGGATCCTTTTGACAGGAAAACAAATAGGTTTAATAGGAAAACCTTTGTTCCTACTGGACCATTTTTCAGGAAACCAGAAGATGGGTGGAGCTAAAGATCTCCTAACTGATGGCTTCTCTTACTGATAGAATGGCACAATTTCCCCATCTTCTTCAACTCCAATACTAGCATGCCTCTGCTGCCTTATGCTGCTGGGATATGTTGCTATTACTGTTTTTTTTTTTTTTTTTTTGCTTCCTGCACAGGCAGCTGGCTCAGCAGATGTAATGGATATACTGAATAGGAGCCTGGGGTCACTAAAACTAAAGGGACTAAATCAACAGGACAAACATACCATTAGGGAAAGGTCTGGCAGAGTGGTGAGGTATGCTCAGAGTATTTTTGTGGGAGTTGCACTCCCCCTAAGATCAGGTATAGAGTGCTGCCAGATACCAAATGGGCATCAATGACACAAATGGCTTCTTTCATGCTCAGGCAGGTGTTCCATGAGAACAGAAGTAACTCTTCTTAAGGTTGTCCTTCTCCTGGTAAGCTCTATGGCAAATTACTGAAATGCACACCAGGGTAGAGGCTGTCCTTGAAAAACTACAGGCCTTCTCAGTTGTGAAGCCTCTGCTAAAGGGGTTACTTTATACAAAGGGTTTTTACACCCATCCAGCCATTTCTTTCCTCCTCACCCTCTATTAGCTTGAAGGCTTTTAGCAGCATTGGCACTTAGACAAGGGTGAAGAAGGCCTGGAGTAACACAGGCTTTGCTGCTGGGTTGCATCTGTAAACAACATAGTAAATTTTCCTAGCTTGACCAGGGAAAGAATGCGATTCTACTGTAATAATAATAATAATAATAATAATAATAATAATAATAATAATAATAATAATAATAATAATATTTATTTTTATCCCGCCTCTCCCAGTGGATCGAGGCGGCATTACAAAAATATATAAATACATTAAAACATTAAAATGTACCCCATCCTCCCCACCCACCAACCCTTCTATCCTCCTAAAACACATTAATTATTAAAAACAAATTAAAAACAAAATTAGAACAAAGAGACAAATGATGAGAGGCGGTGGAACACTAGTCTGGGAAGGCCTGTCGGAAGAGACAGTCTTGACTGCTTTTTTAAAGCAGTCAAGACTGGTAATATGCCAGGTCTGCTCCGGCAGGCCATTCATAACTTAGGAACGACAGAAGAAAGGGTCCTCTGGGTAACTGCAGCCAACCTAGTTCTGATTGGCTGCAGTAAATTCCTCCCAGAGGACCTTAGTGTGCGGGGCGGATTATATGGGAGAAGGCGATCCCGCAAGTAGGCTGGCCCCAAGCCATAAAGGGCTTTAAAGGTAAGAACCAACACCTTGTACTGTGCCCGGAAACTAATAGGCAGCCAGTGTAAAGACTTCAGAATAGGTGTTATGTGGTCAGTTTTAGATCTTCCGGTGACCAACCTGGCTGCCATATTCTGAACTAATTGAAGTTTCTGGACTAAGCACATGGGTAGCCCTATGTAGAGCGCATTACAGAAGTCAAGCAGTGAAGTTACCAGCGCACGTACCACTGTTTTTAGGTGTTCCAAGTCCAGGAAGGGGCGCAGCTGGCGTATCAGCCGAAGCTGATAGCAGGCTGCTGCATCAATTTGAGCTGTCATCTGAAGCGGCGAGTCCAGGAGCACCCCCAAGCTGCCGACACAGTCTTTCAGGGGAAGTGTGACCCCGTCTAGAACCAGTTGACAAACCTCCATACCTGGGCTAGGGCCCTTAACAGCAAGTACCTCCGTCTTATCTGGATTCAGCTTCAGTCTGTTTTTCCTCATCCAGTCCATTACTGCTTCAAGGCATTCATTTAGAGGTGAGATGTCATCCTTAGTTGATGCTATTATCCGAGGCATGGAGAGATATATCTGGGTGTCATCAGCATACTGATAGCACCTTGCTCCATGCCTCCTGATGATCTCTCCCAGCGGTCTCATGTAGATGTTAAATAGCATTGGGGACAGGACGGCGCCCTGAGGGATGCCAGATTTAAGCTCCTTTTTCAAGGAGCAGCTGTCCCCAAGCATCACCATCTGGTATGTACCTGAGAGATAGGACCGGAACCACTTAAGTGCAGTGCCTCCGATCCCCAGCCCTCTCAGGTGTTCCAGAAGGATACCATGGTCTATGGTATCGAAAACCGCTGAGAGGTCCAAGAGTACCAGCAGGGTCACACTTCCCCTGTCGATACCTAGGCGTAGATCATCCACTAGGGCGACCATGGCAGTCTCGACTCCATATCCTGCCCTGAAGCCAGTTTGAAATGGATCTAGATAATCTGTTTCATCCAAGACAGCTTGGAGCTGAAGGCCAACAGCCCTCTCGATCACCTTGCTTAAAAATGGAAGATGGGAGACTGGTCTGTAATTATTCATATCCAGGGGATCTAGGGAGGGCTTTTTTAGAAGCGGCTGTATAATTGCTTCTTTTAAACAAGCTGGAAAATTGCCCTCCCTGAAGGATGCATTAATAATATGTCTTAAGTGGGTCTTAATAGCAACTCCTCCCTGGACGACCAGCCATGAAGGGCAGGGATCAAGAGGGCAAGTTGTCCTTCTTACCTTTCCAAGGAGCTTGTCTACATCCTCGGTACTCACTCACTGACTGAAACTGATCCAGTATAATCTTGCTCACGGGGTTGCTGGACGCTCCATTTGTGACTTCTGCTATAACACCGGCATCCAAGTCAGCTCTTATCTGAGAGATTTTATCTGCGAAATGATTATTCAAGGCGTCACAGCAAGCTACGTTAGGTTCTAACAACGAGTTCAGGGGAGTGGGTATCTGAGTCAGATCCCTTACCACCCTGAACAGCTCTGCTGGACGAGAAATCGCAGACGCAATACGTGCAGAGAAGAACGTCTTCTTCGCTGCATCTATTGCCACTCTATAGGAATGAAGGAATTCTCTATAGCGTGTCCTGTCAGATAAGAGTCGAGATTTCCACCAATTGCGCTCTAGCCGTTGTCCAGCCTGCTTCATATTCTTAAGTTCTACTGTATACCAAGGATTGCGGTTTGCAGCAGGCTGGAAAGGACGCTTGGGAGCAATCGTGTCGATAGCCCTGGTAAGATCACAATTCCAGGTATTAACCAGGGCTTCGACAGGATCACTGGCGATACCAACCATAAGACCCTCGAGGGCTTTCTGGAATCCAATAGGTTCCATTAACCTTCGAGGACGAACCATTCTAATAGGTCCACCACCCCTGCAGGGGCAGATAGCAACCATTAGTCTAACCCTGACCAGGAAATGATCTGTCCATGACAAGGTGGTAGTATTTGTTATCTCCACCCACGGCTGTGCCTGTTCCGTACTAAAGACCGCATCAAGGGTATGACCTGCACAATGTGTTGGCCCAGGGGCTAATTGGGACAGGCACATGTTTGTCATGGATGCCACGAACTCCCGAGCTGCACCTGTTAAACTGGTCTCAAATGGGATATTGAAGTTGCCCAGAACCAGAAGTCTGGGCAATTCCAACACCAGCTCCGACACCAGCTCTGTCAGCTCGGCCGGGGAGTATGATAGGCAGCGGGGTGGTCGGTACACTAACAGAATCCCTAGACTATCCCTTGCCTTCAGGCTCAGGTATATACACTTGAAGTGGCCTGTTTTCCGGACAGGTATCCTGGTCAGCATAAGATTGTCTTTGTAAACCAAGGATACTCCGCCCCCCCGCCCACTTCCCCTTACCTGCTGACAGAGTAGCTGTTCTTAATGTAGCTGTGTGTGCCTGCCTACAATAGGCAAGGTAAACAGCAGCCACCTACAGAAAACCATTACTGAGAATGCACAAAGAACAACACAGAAAGAAAAGGGGAAAGCAGATACGCCTACCTCACTAGCTACTGCCAGCATGTTGAAATAAACAAGTCTAGATGTTCAGAAAAGTGGAGGCTGGTAAAAGACAAAAATCATCTTGGATGAATTTTGCAAGAAGCCTTCAAGGAGTCTCTAGAAAGTTCAATATGTTTTTATTTATTTATGCAAGGCTTATCTGACCTGTTTTTTTTTCATCTTACTTGTGCATAATTTTAGTTGGGCAGCAGAGTGAGTTTGCTGAAATGTGTGGAACTGATCTTCATTGTGGCTGTGATAACGGGGATTCCCATTATCTAGACTTGGCTGAAGGGGGATACTTCCCTCTTCAGGTAAATCAAGGGTTAATGAGGTTTTGGGGTTAGGTTACACTTTTATTGTGGACCAGCCTCACAGGTCACGGGGGGGAGAGAATTGCCCAATCAAGGGGAAAGAGGTGAGCATCTTTGAGATGTTTCAAAGAAGTTATAAAAATCCTTGAAAGACCATGTGGTGGAGAGAGAACAAAGAAACTTCCTGGAAATGGGATCTGTGCCAGTAGTAGGCTGCAGGCCCTAGGCCTTGCCTTCTGGCCTCATTCCTCTTAGACCAAGCCTGTGAACCTGAATGTGAGTAACTAGAATATTAGGTAGTTAGTCGCGTTAGGGCTTTTTATTATTTATTATTTTGGAGGTTGGCTGATCTTAAGAATGTATCTGTTTCTATAACTACTTAAGCGTACCTGAGAGGGGGGAGCCTCTCATGTGTATTATTGTCTTGTTTACTTGCATGCCTTAAAATAAATGCTTTTCTGTAAAATCTTTTTTTCCTCTCCATTCCCACACCATTCTTCAGGGGAAGGTGAGGGAAGGGAAAGGTCCTTAAGCATAGAGATTGGCAATCCACTGAGTAGGGTCCCACTGTACTGTTCAGTTAATTCAGTGGGTGGTGGCAGTATGAAAATTAGTGAACGCTGGGGAATTTCCGGCTCCTTTTCAAGGGTAGAAGTGAGGCTTGGTGGGGGCTGGAAGTAAACTCAGTATGACAGTGGTGTAGGAACCTACTTTTATTCTTTTCATGTTATTTCTAACCAGTGGTGGCAAAATTTATTAAATAAGTAGTTTCAAAATATGACAACCAGATTATTAGTCAGTGCTAGTTGGCTAGAACATAAATTGACAGTATTATAAGATCTCTATTTTGACTTCCAATTTCTTACTACATACTATTTAAGATGTTGATCTTTAATTGTTAAATCTTTATAAAACTGAAGGACTACCCATTCGATATGAACATTCCAGTTTGTTAAGACCTGCATTGTAATCTTTGTTCCAAATGCCACTGGAGAAAGGGCCTTTTCAGTGGCAGCACTCCAGTTATAAAATGCTGTCTGCAGACACAGGTGACTGGCAAGGCCTTTATCAGTATCATATGATTTTTTTTAAAAAAATCCACAGTGCTTGATGGATAGTTTTACTTCTGCTTCTACTATTCTATTAGATTGTTTTAACATGTTCAATGTCTTTCAACTGTAATTTCTAAAAATTGTTTTCTTTATTTTGTTAGCTACTTTAGAAGCTTTGGCCTGGAGTCTTTTTCACTTTTAGGAGACTAGTAAGCCAGAAAGGTGTCTGAAAACCTAACAATCAATTTTATGACTCTGTTAATAATCTGTTAACACACCACAGTGCTAATGAGAAGGTCAAATAATCATCAGTACCTACAACCATTCATTTTCTATAAGCCACCCGCTATGCTTAAAGGACAAACTGAAGGTAGCTTATTCCATCAACTCCACTGAATGGTCTTAGTACTACTTTGGTATACAAAAGGAGGACTGCTCTGTAATTTACAGCTATAAGTAGATTTTATATGCATGCACAATAAATGGTTCCCCATTAAAACTACAGGACTCTTTAATCAGCACCTTTTCTTTTTAGGAGTCACATGCTCTGCAGTTAAAAAGCATTTCACCTCCTCAAAGGTTGGCTGGCTTGTTCATCTAAGGAGTGAACCGTACATTCCAAGAAATAAGTTTAAGGAGTTACACATTCCATACTTTTTATATACTACCAGAAAATGAACAGCAGTGCCACCTGCAGTCACTTTTTACTGAACTGAAAATTCATCTCATTGTTTGTGTGCTATACAACTTCAGATGAGCATTTTTTTCTTCTACGCAATATCAAGAGTCATAATGAAGCTACATGTTAATTATTACCAGCTGAAGACAAGTGACTGCTCTTTCCACCTCCTATCGTGTTTTATTATGTCAAACGAGGAGGAAGAAAGAACAATGATGCAAAAGCAGACTTCATAGGAGGCATATCTATTCTCAGAAAGCATTTTGCTTGTTTGACAAACAATGGCTCACTTTATTTCTATCTGCTTTTCTTCCACAAGGGACTTCAAGGTAATACAAAAACAGTCTTGTATGGCTTTCCATCAAGCCACTAACTAGCCCCAGAGTTTCTTGCAAACTGCAAGGCAGATGTATTACACACCTTTAGATCATGTTGCATCCTTCACCACAAGTTTTAGCTTTCTTCACACTGGGAATCTTTTAAAGATGGAGACAGGTAATGCTGTTACAGTGTGGCAAACTTAGTTACAAAGCAGTGATCTAAAATCACTATACACTCAAAATACCAGAATCTGTGAACTATCAATCCATTTCATGGCCATCATGCCAGTGATGAAAATGTTCTGTCAATACAAGCACCATTTAGACTCGGTATTCCATTTATTTGTTCTGCATTCACAGCATATGCTGAACTACACTGGCAGTTTCAAAACTAAGATGGGTAATAGTGTCAGTGAACGTAACAATGGGAAAGTACCTCAATAAATTGGTACAGTTTCCTCAGTAGGACTAGCTCCTACAGTCTTTTCAGGTGTCATCTACATGGTATACACCACTATAGTTGTCCGCTGCCTGCCATTCTACCCTAATCACCAATATAGACTTTCTATCCAGAAATCTGAGTGTAATTACAACACTATTCTTATAATGTATTTTATTTACATTTCTCAAAAAGAATAAAAATGTACACAACAAGGAATATTAAAGTGAGTTAACAATGGTTCGGTTACGAAGCTCCTGGACATATTCCTTGGCTTGATCAAAGCCAGTCTTTGGTGGTTCAGGAGGTGGAGGTGGGCCTTCTACTAATTTCACAAAGTAATGACACTTGACTTTGTCCATAATGCCAAAAAAGCCTTTCCCATGATAGCGGATCCTTTTCAAGTAGTGGCCTTTTCCAGAGAAGGATTCAGCTGGAAGACATAAATCAGAATGCAAAATTTAGAATCCTGGCTGGATCTTCAATCTGTTAGCAAAATCTTGAGCCCACTGGATATATTTGAGCTACACAGACATTCTTACCAAAACCCCAAATGATTCAGGATCTAAGTCAGTTATCTAACCTGCTGACATGGTGTTTGGTTAAAATGTGACAAAGTTACAATGTGGATACAGGAGATAAGATCAATCATTAAGTCTTCAATTATGGAATGGCCTCAATGCTGCACTCTAAATCAACAGAGTGAGATGTGGAGCAGACTCTTTTAAGAAGGCACTGTTACATCAAAAATACTGTATCTTGAAACAAAGGAACTTTGTCAGGTGATGGATTTATCTAGCTCAGTATTTCAACCAATTAGCAGTGGCTTTCCACAGTTTTAGCATGATAACTTCCCCAACTTCTCCTGGATATGCTGGGGCCTTCTGCATGTATTCTGTGGCTGAGCTACAGTCTACCTCATCTAGCCTTTCTTTCAGATCACCCAATGACCAGCTTTTGTCAGGTTATACATAAGAGCTCTGCTTCCACTTTTAAAGCAAGAACCCAATGTCACAACATTCCAAAGATGAGTAGGCACAGATCTCTGTTTAGTAGTAAGCTTAGATCTCAGCAACCAGTAGGAGAAAAAAGAGTTTCTTATCTGACTTTTATAAAAGGGTTTATCATTGGCATCACTGTGCTTGAACAAGTTACCACTGATAGCCTGTTTCGGGTGTAAAATGTTCAAGGAACCTCTGTGCAGCAACTGTCAAGTAAATGCTTATTGCTTCTAATTTTTAGGAAGACGTACATGAAAATGTAAGATGTACTGCAAGCAATAAACAAATAAACTACAAAATCTAGAAACTGTTGTGTATAGATATATGCAAAAGACACATACAATGTTAGTTTGGTGTAGTGGTTATGGTGTTGAATTAGGATTTGCAAGACCCAGGTTCTAGTCTTCAGTAAGCAATAAAAATATTGGGGCCCTTGGACCAGACAGTGGCTATTACTGTTGTAAGAAAAGTGCCTATTAAAATAATGTAGAAAAATCAAGTATTCAGAACTAGTTTTAAATATTTTACATTGCTTTCAAGGATGCTTTCATATTGTTAACTTATGGTTTTCTTTGTTTTTACCTGCTTTCTCCAGAGAAAAAGCATGATGGAAATGTTTTAAGTAAAGTGTACTATAGCTCAAAACAAGATCTCCATAATCTGGTAGCAGCAGAATGGAAGTTTACTACCATTATCTCTCAATATCCCATGAGTGAGTGTGGCACTTAAGACAGGACAGGACAATGTGTGGCTCTCCAGAGGTTGTTGGATTGCAAGTTCCATCAACCCTAAGAAAAATAGCCAATGGTGAAGGATGATGGATGTTGCGGTCAAACAGCATCTAGAGGGTCACAAGTTCCCCTTCCTCAGAAAACATAATTCACCAAGCTGGTCAGTCATTTCTGTCCAGAATGTCCACTTGAGGGGATATGAAATCATTGTGAAGTGGCGTTTTATTTCCCCCTCTGGTAGAAGCTATTTCTACACTGCTTTTTGTCATCATAAGTTTAAAAGAGAAATGAGCTTCTTCTGGCAGCAGCTATATAGCAGAAAGTTAAAAGGATCAATTCGCTATGGAGGTCAGAAGGCTGTGCCTAAATGCCAGATCTAAATGCACTTAATTTAGAACCTTTTTACCTCAATTAAAGCTTGACAGATGACAATTTGCTTGAAAGTGAAGTGTAAACTGCTGGCTAACCTGCCACAGCAAAATGAGTTACAAATAACTGAAATGGGCCAATGGTGAAAAATGGGTTTATTATTTTTAAGTCTTATAGAGAATTACACACACATTTTTCATGTTTATGACTGCTGGGATAAATAAGGTCAAAACAAACATAACTGAAAGGTCTCAAGTTACAACACGCAGCTTAAATTACTTTTTATAATAAACCTTGCTTTTTATGCAGCTACCAGTAAATTAAGTAGTACACGGAGTATTTGGCTGTAGCAGCTTCAGTCATCGCTTACACTACTAGGAGATTAGAAATCAGGTTACCAATCTCTCAGACATGCCATCCTGTTTAGTATATGCCAATGGAACAGATTCTTCCTGTGAAGCTGAACTTTAAGGTAAACAGCATGCTGAGCTCTCTTTGAAACTAGGTTGTATTCAGTATCATTTGAGACATTTATATAGCATCAAAATACATTACACTTTATGTGAAACATTTGCCCGGTATAAATACTCAGGCACTCCCAATCTACATGCCAAATCTGACTGACATCCTCTACTCAAAGGAGAGATTTGACTTTAGGATTTCTGGGAACTTTGTATTTAATACCTCAACAGATAGTACTCAAACAGATAGTTACATGAATGTACACATCTTTTGACAATTCCATGCCTTTTTATGTGAGTTTTCCAGAAAAAGTAATCAACAAAAATTGTGATGCCCCAAATCAACGGAATTTGAGGGCCTTTCTGCTCTACACTGTTATAGTGCTATTATTTTACTTTCAACATTCAAAATTCTGGGGTTTGTAGTTTCCTGAGGCCAAAGAGCTCTCTCGCTGAGAATTCTAAATACCCCTTCCTAAACTGAAAACCCCAGAATTCCATAGGATGTTGACAGTGGAATAATAGCACTATAACAGTGTAGTGCAGAAAGGTCCTGAGTCAATACGGTTAATTGAAAATAGTAATAAGAATTTTTTTAAATATATGCCATGTTGATTTTCCATGCTGCATAAATATCCCAAATGTGTTTCTAATAAACAGAAGTATCAGGTTAGAGAAAATTCACTGAAGTATCTTTACACAGCAATCGCAAACAAGCCTTCTCAGAAAAAAAAATGTGCTGACTTCAATGGGACTAACATACAGACATGGGAATGCAGGGTTAGTGTAGTTAGCGTAGTGCACAGGGAATGTCCTCTCCCCGTATGCATCTGCTTGAGGATTAAGATTTGCTGGGTGGTCCTCCTTTGTGTCCAACCAGTAAGATCAATACACTGTGTTGGGACATGGGAGGGAGTCTTCTCAGCCACAGTAACTCAACTGTGGAATGCCCTCCCCCTAAAGGCACAAATGGCATCAACACTCATATTATTTAGGTTCCATGTTAAAATTTGGCTGTTCATCAAAGCCTCTGGGCCTTATTAACTTATCCCAAATATAGTGTATGTAATTTAAAACTTTTTAAATCTTTTAGATCTGTTTTTAACTTACTGCTGCAGTTTAATATGTTTTTAGTTTATTTAATTATTTTTATTGTTGTAAATTAAGGAGGAAAAGAGATTCCACCTGAACCTCAGGAAGAACTTCCTGACGGTCAGAGCTGTCCGGTAGTGGAATATGCTGCCTTGGAGTGTGGTGGAGTCTCCTTCTTTGGAGGTTTTTAAGCAGAGGTTGGATGGCCATCTGTTGGGAATGCTTTGATGGGTGTTCCTGCATAGCAGGGGTTGGAGTCGATGGCCCCTGGGGTCTCTTCCAACTCTATGAATCATAGAATCTATGATTCTATATAACTTGTTTTAATGCTTTTTGTAAGCCACCCTGAAATCTTTGATATCGAGTGGGGTGTACATATTTCTAGAAAGACAGACAGACAGAAAGTGGTGTGCAGAAAATTATATATGGACACTTGACTTGTAGGGATAGTTACCTGAGAAAAATTAATTACAACTTCGAAATTGCTCAGTTTATCTGGTATTATATCTACTTATTACATTAATAGTTAATTTTGGGAAATATTTCACTTTTAGAAATGGAAAGGGTCCTGTGGGGGGAAAAAACAGCAATTACCTTTACAGAAAATATTCTGTTGCCATTACTGATTAGTATGTAGATAATGATATTGATCATGGCAACTGTATTCTGCTTAGAAACTGTGCACATCAGTTAAAATTCTAAATTGGCCCATACTATAACTATTTTAGATTGTAATCAGTTTTTCTGTAACAATAAGCAAGCAGTTTACCAATATGTAAGTTGGATTTGAACTCTACATTATGTTTTCTCACTGCCATTTCTTGGGCTTCCAGAAGGACCTATAATTAAAGATGAAAAATAATATCAAGTCAATAATATCATGCTTTTAATCTCAGAGTTCTATAATAGCTCCTCATATTTATATACAGAAGCAAAGGAATGCATTAATCTTAGGGAAAGAACCTTGATATAGAAACCTATTTTTCTTTGTCACAGTACTTCTCATATTTATACAGAACTAAGTCCCATTTTGTTCTCTCAGGATAATGCACATATAGGATTGTTGCCTTATTTACACTTTTCAAAGTACAAATATCTCCTCCTCCCCTTAAAAAACAAAAGACCAAATGCAGCACTAGTAAGAAAAGATAAACTCTATGAACCAATTCACATCCACTTATAGCAGTGATGATGCACATCAACTACTGGTAAAGATGAAATGACTGTATTTTCCGACTAAAGTAGACTTAGTGAGTGCCATTTCAGTCTTGATAAGAAAAAGATAAACAAGAGAAAGTATAGATTCTCTATAAATCCCTGCTATGTTGCACAACCTATGACTCAGTTACCACTGTTATGAATGTTTTGGATTTCAGTTCACATAATCCCTAACAGTGACTATGTCAGCTAGGGATGAAGAGAGCTGCAGTTCAAAACAGCAGAAAGGTGTCAGGCTGAGGAAGAATAGAACACAAGCAGCCACATTCCTCCTGTCTTTGCTTCAGCTCCATATCTCTGCCACCTATGAAAAGCAGAAAATTTTCATGCAGCTTCATTATTTCTTCCACTCTCTGTGGCTACCCTATTGCTTGACCATTTTCACATTATCTGTTGTAAGGTTTATTCTACCTCAAAGATCAATTTCTGATTAGCTTCTGTTGCCTCAGTTCTTTCATCTGTCATTCCCTCACAGTTCAGCCTCCTCCATCAAGTCACTATTTATATTCAGTTGCTTAGGTTGCACCCTTTCTTCAACCTCCTTGCCTCAGGGCTTCCTGTTCCTTTGTTTCCCTGCCTGTTAGCATCTTTTCCTAGCCCTCACTTTGCCCATGTGTGAGGTTTTCATCCTAGCCAAACTGACCTTTCTCTGCCTACACAGAGCAGCATCAACTATTTATTTCCCATTTTGTGCCAACACTGTCTCAGAGGCTACATTTTTCAAATACAAAAATCTGTTTGGAGAAAGTGTTTGGTTCCCTCATACTATCTTTCTTATCAGTTTTACTTCTACTTCATAAAATCTTCCAAACAATTTTCAAGATACAGTTTTAATGTTTATTTGTATACTGTTTGATGCAAAGATCCAAGTTTCAGTCATAAAGATTAAATTTACACATAGTATCTGACATCTAGGTCAGCTCACTTAAAAAAAATAAAAGAACACAACACAACATGGAAAACTTACACCAAGCCTGCAACACAGCTCAGAAAATGTTAGGTTTTTTAGACTCAGAACTCCCAAACAGCATGACCAAAAAAATGAAAATAAAAAGTAAGTTTCTGAACTCTGGCCTGCAACAGCTGCTCTGTTTACCATTCTGCTTCCTAGTAGAATTCAAGGTAGTTGTGTTTATTTTTAAGAAGCTAAATGGCTCAGCCTCAGGATAACTTAGAAGCTGCCTCCTTTCATGCAATCCTGCCTGCTTTCTAAGATAAGGAGGGGTCCTTCCCAGTGTTCTATCTAGGGCAAGAACACATTTGGATGGGACAAGAGAAAGGGCCTTCTCCTACGAAGTGCAATTGGCCCTTGTCTCAATGTTTTTCACCAGTTCCAGAAAATGATTTTTATTATGATAGGTTTCTGTGGCATATGAACAATTATGTTTTTATATTTTAGTTTTGACTGCTGATCCTTAGTTGTTGTTGTTTTTATGAACTACCCTGGTGCGTGCCTTTGTACCAGAAGGATGGAATATATATTTTTAATAAATAAATAAATCTCTAAAATACAAATGCAACAGTAGGAGAAGATGTGAGGATGATGTGAAATAAAAAGACTCACATTTATTAAATGATAAAACTTCAGAAGAGTTCATGCACATGCTTAGCAGACATAGGAAAACAAAATTCTAGAAGGAATTGACACCATACCTCTTTGATTACTTTTGCTCCCTTCTTATCACTGAATTCCAACTGAGCTAGTGCCTGATCAATGGTCATTCCCCGTATCTTAAATGAAAAGCAACAGCCAGGAGTGAGAGGAAGTGGAATTTGTTTAGTGACACAAAATTCACAGTCAACATCAGTTTACTAATGTTCAATGATAAATATGCTTCAATATAACAAAGGCATCAAGCACTGGGTGCTAGCTACGCACTAATCTGTACAGTTTTACCTGTTACTGTATACATTCTCTCAGCTTTAGAGGAAGGCAATGGCAAACCTCTTCTGAATAAATCCTGTCAAGATAATTCTAGGATAGGGATGCCATTAGTCAAAACCAACTTGAAGTCACGTAACAATTGCACAGAACTTTGTCCAGAGAGAAAGAAGCTTTTGGAACTCTGAGGTCAAAACAAAGCCAAGAATTAGCCCCCCAATGAGACTGGTCTTCACCTATCCCAAGAATATTACATGCACATAAGCAGTACTTTCTCCTGTACCAAGGAAAGTATTCCATACTCAGCAATGGGAAAGGGAACCTGACTTGATGATCCTGCCTTGCATTCAGCTCTACCTCAGAAGGAAATCTAAGCAATCCATCATTCCTGGAATGTTTGGTACTTCATTCATTCCAACTGAAAGTCTGCCTTATCTAACTGTGATCCTGGCTTAATTTTTGCTTCAGGGGGAAAAAAAAGCAAGACCTTCTTGTAGTATAGTTCTTTAAAGCTGCCTTATGTAATATTTTATCCTGGGCTTCTGTAAGGTATTTACACTGGACAAGACCACTGGCATATACATACACTGCAGAATATATCTCTCTATCTCTCTCTGTATCTATCTATCTATCTGCCTAAGAAAATGAAGCTTACAATTACTCTTCTTACCAATTTTGCCAGGTACCACATCTTGTCCTTGCTGTATTTAATATCTCTTCGACAGTGATATACTTCCTAGAAAGAAAGACGTTTATGTCCTACTTGCAGAATGGTTACAGTAATTAGAGGAACAAAGCATTTGATACAATGGAACACCACTGAACTGAACATATCAGTTATTGTTATCAGTTAAAAATATTGTGCAGTAACATACATAACAGAAGAGGCAAGGGTGGAAGCTCAACTACATTACATTATTTGCATCATCGACAACTAATAACACTTGGCACATTTCAAGTGGCCACTTTTATGATCACCAAGTGGAGAACCTACTTCTAAAACTTAGAGAATTGTGACATCATGGTTTGCAAACCGTACATATTAACTTGCCTTGCAACAGGTCAGACCACTGGACAGTCTACCTCAATAGTATCTATTCTGGCTGGCAGCAGCTCTGTAGGATATCAAAAACAAATCTTTCCTCTATCTGACATTCATTTAACTATACATGTTAGAAACTTGATCTGGGATCTACTATATGAGAAGCATGTACTTTGCCACTGAGCTGTGGTCCCTCAAGAACCGATCAGTATGATTGTACACTGCCAGTGAAACTGAATGCAGCTTTGCAGTGAACAGAGGAAACTGTTGTCCATTCATGTTGCTCCTCTCAGCTGCACTGTCACTCATCTTCCTTGCTATCATTGTTATTTCATTGCTCTCCTTCACAGTTGTACCAGTTAAGGTTTGTAGAGCAGTGCTGCTTTTTCCCCCCCTTGAAAGGGCCGTTCAGAGCCAGATGGTGACTAAAGCCAGTATAGTGTAGTAATTTGGAGTGTGGTGTTAATTCTCTGGAAAACCTCAGGTTTCAAATTTCCATTCAGCCACAGAAACCTGCTTGAAGACATCAGACAAATCACACTCTCTCAGTGTAAGAAGAAAGCAAACTTCCTTTGAATAAATCTTGCCAAGACAATCCTACGACAGGGTTCTTCTAAGTTATAATCTACTTTAAGGCACATAGCAACAATAGAAGGGCTGCTGGTCTTTGCAACTGGTCAAGGAAGGAAAGGATTCAAATTCTACATGCATCCAGTTCAGTAACGAAACATATGCACGTGGACTTTACATGCACTTTCCAACCCACTATTGCTCTGTTCGTCTTGCAATCAATGAGTATTAGTGCCCTCTTTATATCAAGAGAGAAAGGAGAAGCTAGTGATTGGCCCACTGTTCTGGAATTCAAAAACTACAAGCATTCTCAGAAAGCACAGATGAGATACATTCCATGAAACTTGGCAATACGGAAGACTTCCATAGACAAGTGATTAATAAGCCCTTGATCATCGTTACTGCCTCATACAATGGAAGGACCAGGGATACTTACTGACCACCAATGCAATTTAAAATTCAAAACAAAAAGCAAACACTTTTTAAAAGAGAAGAAAAATTCACAGAGGAACATTAATCATTTCATAACTGAAGTTTCATGCACGCTTTGATACTCAAAAATAGAGCATATATACTTCAAATCATATTGCTGGCAGAGCCGATAAGTGTGCACAGAAGACAAAATGAGAAACATCTTTTAAAATTATACCATATTTGTTTGCAGCACAACCATTTTTCATTTTAGCTGAGCTTAGCAGCAAGCCAAACCATCTGACAGTAAATTCATTATTTTAAGGTAAAGAAAAGTTGTAAAAAACATGGAAGACAAAGATTACTACATCTGACAGGAAAACGTGAAAGAGTTTTCCTACAAGTCTCCCAGGCTTTTCCATACATCATGCTATTGCCTAGTGGTTTCAAGCCATTTAGAAAGCAGAATCTCTTCCCTGCAGTGGCAGGGAACTCTCCTAGTTCCACATACAATGCAAGCTGACAAGGGATGCTACTGTTATGGTTATCTAAATACAGTTTTAGCCACAAACCAGCCTGAGGGGAGGAGAAGTAAAGATGTGATCACAGTGGAATTCAGGCCAGAAAAAATAAAACTTATTAGGACACAGAGGCTCACATTCTACATGCTTAAGACCACAGCAGCATTGTACTCTTAGGTTTAATTCAAGATTCAGTATGCTTAGCAGACGGAAGGAGGGGAATAGCTTTTGTTAGGGCTTCATGTGATCCACCAACTTTTTGCATACCTTACCTGTCTGTCCATTTCCCAGAGCTCCTGACTCCCCTTCCAATTTGTTCCAAGTGATTTTTTTATCCCAAAGCTGCCTCAGATCACCAAGACAACACACACATGCAGTGGTTTGACTCTGCATTCTTTGTTATGGCCATAAATGGTGACCAGAAGTGATGTAAAGTCCTTGGGGAGTAAAACTGGTCCTTGTCCCTACACATTCTGCCCCACACCTAAATCCAATTACCAGTCTCAACTAGTACAGACACACTCAACCAATGGGATATACTTACCATTACTTACCAGTCCGTAACTGAATCAGTAAGCCTACTCTAGCTGGGACTAGCAATTGTATTTAGGCCACTATGCTCAGACAGTTAGCATTTGCAGCAGACAAGAGCACATATACTTAATACTAATAGCACACTCAACTCTCCAAGTGTGAAAACTTATTCAGCCAAATGGCATCATACATGTCCTAAGAGATGGCTGCGGAAACCCCAAGGCTTGCAGGAGTACAAGAGTTATTTAGAAAAACAGTTCCACAGGTTATGTGGTAGCATGTAATTTTATCAAGCAACCACATATTTAAAACACACATTTTATGACAGCTCATCCCATTTGAAATTCTGATAAATGGAGTGGATGGTTATGTTAAGGAAATTATCCTCCATATGTACACTAGTCTTACTTATTTTGAGATGGGCCCACTGGATGGTCGCAGAAGGGTATGGGAAAATAACTGGGATACTTGTTCAGATAAGAAAAAAAGTAGAGTACATTGGACAAGTTTTCCTTTAAAAGTACTACTACTTCAATAAGAAAAAAAGAGGCAATAAACTTTTTACATAAATTGCATTTGATTCCAGTGTCACTGTAATACATAAGCCCCCCTCTCTTCCCTCTTTACCAGCAAGGCTATAAAATTAAAGGTTCAATATTTATGGGACTTTTGCAGTAAAATATCTACATTTTAGAATACAGATTTTCCCTGAACTATATTGCATTACTGATCAACACCTTACGAAGACTATAGAATTCTCTTTCGGATGTTTTTCAAGGAGATAACGCAAAGGTATCTAATAAGCTCTTGATCTGTTATTTATTAGTAGTTGCCAGGTGAGTCATTACTAGATTCTGGAACAATTTAAAGAAGTATCTGCGATAGCCTGGTATATGAACAGGTGGCAATAACTTTTCAATCAAAGTTAGCTAATAAACTCCAAATGGCTACAGGAGATTGTTTTATTGAATATACAGTGGGGTGGGGGGAGTATAGTGTTTTATTATATAATAATAAAAAAAAGACAATGCTGGACTTCCAGAAGCACTGAAGTCCTTTTGCTTGCATGTAACAGGAAACATGTTTGACATCGTTATGGATTACAGCTATATATTTTAATGCCTAATGTCACCTTGAGTACCACTGGCTTTTGTGGGGGGGGGGCATTTATAACATAAAGTAAGACAAAATCAATTTAAGAAGTTAAAGAAGAAAAACATTCAAAACAGATAACCATGCAGTTCTGTTGCAGAAGGAACAAGGAGTCCTGTGGCTCCTTAAAAACCTAAGAAATACATTGAGACATGAGGTGTCTGCTATTACAAATTTGTTTATGTTCAAGGTGCTGCCTAAGTTATTGCTCTTGCTACAATAAACTGACATGGCTTTGCAATCCTGTACCTCTTGGTGTTTTGCCTGGGCTCCCTTTTGTGTTTGGATGATGACAGGTGGCTGCATAAATATTCACATTTGGAGGGCTGAGTGTGTTGATTAGGGTTCAGGCTAAGGGTTTTGGTTGTTTCAGAATAGGGGTGGGAAACAGGTGCTTTCCAGATGTTGTTGGAGTGCAACTTTCAGCAGCTCCTTGCCAGCATAGACAATGGTAAGGAATACTGCAGTTGCAGTCCAATAAAAACAAGAGCTTCACTTTCTCCATTCCTGTTTCAGAAAAGAAAATTCACAATGAGCCCAATGAAGACTGAGTATGCTCAAAGAATATTGACTGGCTATTTTGGTGGTATGGAAAAGAGAAAGGGCACGGTCAGGCATTACCATGGAAGAGGGCATGAGTGTTTGGCTGCCACTCTGTGAAAAGCAAATGTGTTTTGACAAGTCCCACTGGTTAATATGTTTCCACTTATTTATTGTGTCAAAGAGATGCTGGGATAAATAATGTTTTAAGCCTTTGTGTTTGATGGAAATGTAGAGCTGCAAACCATTCCAACCTTGTTTTCTAAAACTGCTACATACAAAGTTGGACCATGTGATAAGTAATGGCTCTGCAATTGTAGATTATAGAAAACAAATGTTTAGAAACATAAAAAAATAGATCTAGAAAAGTTCTTACTGCAGGTCGTCGAGGTTCTCCTGGTTGCTGTGGGGGATACAGAATTCTGTTCTTCTTTTCCCATCTTCCAATATTGCCAAGAGATGCACTTGTATGAATATTACAGAAAAGAGGAGCACCAGAAGATACTAGTAGCCTGAAAGAAAAGAGGTAAGATGAGACTTTAGATGGAGCACAATCCAAACCATCACAAGGTGAACTGCTGTTCCCTGATCTGACCAGGAACACTTCTGTCTTGTCTAGACCAAGGTTCAGTTTGTTTGCCCCCGTCCAGTCCATTAACCACACATGCAGCAACCATAGCGCTGTTCTGCACTCATGGATGGCACAGATATGACAACTGTATGCATGGCTCCTTCATCAGCCATAAAACTAACTTACTATTTATTAAATTAAAAGGAAACATCACCCATGTGTACAGATTTTATGACAGTACCCACAGTGCAGGCTCTCTACTGGTTTAAAGGGCCATGGGCCTAGCATTAGAAAGTGAACAAAAATAGTCCTGTGCGCAGGATTCATAGAATTATTCTTTAATAGCTACTACAGTATATATATGTATGGGAGTGTGTTCCCAGTCATATCTAGCATTCTAATTCCCCTTTCACACCATTTTTCTGTGTTTTAGCTCTCTTGAGTCAATATCCTATGTGCAGCTAGCATTCTCAATCCTCACTGGAAGCTTTGTGGTTTCATAGCTCATTGTAGAGGTTTGGGGGATGCTTGTACCCCGTTCTACCTCTACTGATTTCTGTGGATAGCTCATACTTCCACTCACTTAACATTTATTCAGATCAATTTTAAAAACTTGCAACTAATTTACTGGGGCAATTTTTGCCCCTAGTGTTATTTGTCCAGGAATCAAAAAATGTATGTGGCAGGAACTTGGAGACAATGTTTACCTTGTAGGTCTACTTCTGTCTGAATTCTGACACAAACTGCAACTCTAGCATACTATAATACCTCAACTGCTTGGATGAAGGCTTAAAATAGCTTTTCAATGTGAACAAAGAAATAAGATTGCTTTTTCTACCCTTTAAAATATCTGTATCCTACTTCCTCTGTCCTCCGTTATAAAAACCACTTTATACCATTCAAACTCCTGCTTTTAATTTTTTTTTCGATCACTGTAGTCAACATTTTGGGCTGCTATGGGGTTCTTTACACCATGGGAGTTTTTTCTGCCCAAGGAGAGAAGTGTATCTCTTCAGATCTCAAGACTACTCCACTAACTCCTGCATCATCTTATGGATGGGTGGCATGTCTTTGGCAATAGTTGTACAAGTGTGAAAAGACTTGAAATCAAAATACAAGGAATAAGTTTAAGTTTATATTTTTAATTGAGATAATCATGCACACAACCCCATCAACCAATGATTTAAAATGTGTATGGCATTTTCTCAAATCACACTCAAAGGTTCTTGCAATATTTCACAGAAACATTGCTATGCTGTGTTCTTGATGTCTGCTAATTGTACCCAAGTATCCAGGGCAAGGCTACTTGAAAGCTCATGGCACTTGAAAGAATGACTCAAAACCAAGCAGAATATTACTGGGGCCAGTGATACAACTCCCTGTGATTCTTCAGAGAGATCTACCTGATCCACTCACAAAAGTTATTTACCAAAACTGCTACTTTAAGACCACTGAAGAACTTTTACCAGCTGGAAGGAGGTGACTTCCCTCAAAAAGCAGGCTTCAAGGACGACTGTAAATTACTTTTCATCAACCCTTTGGTTTCAAACAAAGATATGGGGAAGGAATCAAATTACTATATGAGAAACACATGCTTATAGTCCTGTCGGGCACTGCAGTTTCCTAAGATCATGCCCACTGTTTCCATGCCAAAATCTATTTTCAGGCAGGGAGAGTTTACAAAGAGTAAGGAAGTTTGTAAATCACAAACTCTGTATTATAGCACCCTCTAGTGCTCCATGTTTGTTGTAATACAGATACAAGAAAAAAAGGCAAGATAGGAAAATAATCTATTTCTGTTAATGTTTTCTGAATGTTCCTTCTAGATATAAATAAAATATTTTCGTAATTGTAAAAATAACTGAGACCTTGGGACAAAGATAGCTTTTAAAGTAAGTATATTGCCGCTTGTTATTGCCTGTGAGAAAATAAAATATTTTTCAGGAAAAAAATATTTCTAACTCTCTCAAAAATTACAGTGTTTTCTTTATGATTTTGTTTTAAATTGGGGGAATGTCTAAATAGATGCAACTGTGTACATTCATATTCTGGGTCTTCACATCACTATAGGAACATGAAGAGATAGTTTGTTCTCATTTATTTGTTGCATTTATAACCTGTATTTGTACCAAAGAATAGCTCTCTGATGTGAGTTCTAAGGACTCTGTTTCTTAGAACTAACAGCATGGACAAACTTACTCTGGTCTCTTTCTATTTCAAAAAATGTAAAAAAAAATTTTTTATTTCTTGCATCTCAGCTCACCATGGCCCTTAAGGCAATACACAACAGAAAATTCTTTAAACTTCTTTTAAAATCATATTTTTTAAAAAAGATTTTTAAAGGGTTTTTTAAAGCACATACAGATATCATTAATAATCAGAACAGCCACCCCTGTTTTAAGGACCAAAGCTCATACTGTTAGCAGGCAGCTCAAGAGGGATGGAGCCACTTTGGTTGGATTTGTATCAATAGTGCCCAATCAAACAAAGAGTTCTAGAGTTATTTCTCCAGAGGAAGCAACTGGAAATATATTGCTTATGTTTGCCATTAAGTTGTGGTATGTTGGTATTTTCTCATACACATTAAAATTATCTTAGAGACAAAGAGACAACTAAGGATGTGAATAACTAACTCCTTAACACTCCCTTCCACAAAGACTATACTTGGTGTGCATTACCCCACTTTTCCCTGAGGCATTTATATTAATGGAGCTCAGAGTTCCATCCTTCCTTAGAAATACCCTAATGAGAAAATAAGATAGACCCAAGAGCCTCAGCAGAAGCCTGGTTTTCCCTGTTACCTGATGAAACACCATCCCATACTTTACCATGCTGTTAACTGGGTCAGGGTCAGTTTCACTTGCAAATCTTTTGAACTTCACAGGCCCCACTGGAGGTTTTTTTTTGGGAGGAAGAGTAATGAAAGATGCACAGTTTTCATGTGCTGAACCACAACTGATGAGAGTGATTAAGAGTGGGGCCTCCGATGAAGATCTTAGGCACAGGTCTTTTTCTTATCTTTTAGGCAGGCTAAGCCTTATCTATGAAAGACTCTAGAAGTCAAAAGTAGTGCTTTAAAATGCTCCTGGATATGATGCAGAAGCAATGCAACTGACAAAGCATTCGTGTAATATGCTTATACTGCCTAGTCCCAGAGTTCAGTCTGGTAGCTGTATTGTGAATCAGCTTAAATATCTGAAACATTTAAATTCATTTAATGTTAATATTCAAATTTTATTTTTGATCTTCAAAGATAGCCCTGTGTTTAACACTTTGTTGTAGTCCCAGAGACTGGAATCCAATACACTCAGCTAGAAAGTGAGGACATGATCTAGATTTCCCCATTCATTCAAATACTATCTATATGCAAGACTGTGTGGCTGCAAACACCAGTTTTCATCAGGTGAATACATATCTATTAAGGAAGGGGTCCAACCAAGCTGAGGTTTTGT
The DNA here is from genome assembly GCA_948474755.1 of Ctenosaura bakeri. Taxonomy (NCBI): domain Eukaryota; kingdom Metazoa; phylum Chordata; class Lepidosauria; order Squamata; family Iguanidae; genus Ctenosaura; species Ctenosaura bakeri. Next base: position 27,801 of record CAOLHI010001056.1, read on the forward strand.
GTCCAACTGCAATCTAAGTTTGCATTTTTCTCTGGTTTTCACACCAATTTCAGCTGGGTTTGGTCCAAAAAGTAGGCTGCAATCTACAAATAATTCCACAATAAATTGAATATCTCAAGCCTCTTAGATGTTTTTGCTGCAACATATGAACACACTGGCCCTCTTACATATGTTTTCACTTCATTCATAGTCAATTTTTAAATGAAGCTCACTTGACATGGTTATAGCTTTGTGTGTTTAACTTTGATGTTGGCTTGAAAATTCTGTGGTCAAGGGCTATGAACATTAATTAATGAAGGGAATAGAGACAGCATGAAAAAAGTCTAGTCATAGTTCCTAACAGCAGAGTTTCTTAAGCTGCTCATTAATGATATTGTTTCAAGTGTCAATTAATGTTCTTTGATAACTTCATGGGGTAACTTGAAAACAGTAATACAAGACCCATACAAATTCAAAGAAGTAATGAGACAGCAGGTGGTGATATTTCAGACCAAATCAAGACCAAGTCCTAGAACAATAAAGGCATTGCATTTTGTGTATATAAGGATATTTTATCTTAAGGGAATGCAAAATGACCACTGATGCTAATTAGAATCTCACTTATTTTGAAAGCCTTGATTTAAGGTGAATAAAAATGTTGACTTAAATCAAGGTGACTAAAAATATTGACAAGAGCCAGCGAGGTATAGTGACTAGGGTTGGACTCAGTTCCCCACTCATCCAGATAGATTCCATGGTAACCTCAAACTGATTATATGATTATATCAATAATAATTAATAATTAATGATAAAGGAACAGAAGAATAAGTCAAACAAAGGCAAGCGCAAAAACAGCCTGTTTAAATGAACTAACTATTTCCTACCTGCTCTATTAAATTTGAAATCATGGAATCTAGAGATAGAATAAGATTGACTATACTTAAAAGTAGTAAGAGCATATGCCTTGCATGTGGAAAGTTCTAGGTTCAATCTCTGGTGTGCCCAATTAAAAAGAATCATGAAGCATGGGATGGGAAAGTCCTCTTCCTGGGCAAGGTGCTATTACCTGAGAGAAGACAACATGGAATGGACAAATAGTCTGATATGGGATAAATCAGCTTCTCATTTAAGGAACATAAAATGTGTGTGTGACAACAGGCATATACAAGGGGAGAATACAAGCCAAGTGTGATTTAGAGATCAACAAGGTTTATTTTATGCCTCATGGAGTCAGTGTATTGAAGCATCCAGCAGTCTGAAGCATCAGACTGCTCAGCACTGGGAGAACCTGGATTACTACTCTTTCATGACACTAACAGCATATTGGCATTGTCAGTTTCTGAATCTGTGGACGGAGGCAATTGTCAAGGAAGAAGGGATCACCTCCTACCCCACCAATGGCTTGGAATGATTTAACATCACTTTGGCTTTCAGCGGAAAAGGGCCGTTTTCTTTTGTGGTTTTGGAATAATGGGAGCTAAACCGTCATTTTGTTGAAGTGGTTTGGTTGTTTCAGAGGCAATTTTTGGATGAAAAAAAAATCAATCTTTAAAAGTTAGCTGGCCTCAGAGGACTTCAGAAGCCTCCTAGAGGGCACTAGAGAACCAGGAGGCTGCAGATGGCCCACACTTTCCCCACCACTGCCAAAGGGGAAAGTTACTATTAATTCTACCAGATCCCATATTTTTCAGATCAACTGACCTAGTAGTTGTGATGGTTAATATCACTCACCTTCTGCCCTGTCTACAAAGGCAGATGCAGAGGCCAGGCCTGGCTTTGGCCGGGGTGGCACACAGCCTTGCCCTCTCCTCAGACATCAGTACTTGGCAAGCCACAGAATCTGTAGTGGTACTAAATTTAGCAGTTGACATTCAGAGCCTGATGAGGCCAATTAAGTTTCAGAAATCTTTCCAAAATTTATTTCTTGCTTTTAGTGATCACTAATGCATGGCCTCCTGGATACTCTGTCTGCAACAGTCTTCTTGGATTTTTGAGTATATAAGATGCATAAAGTAAAAAATGAAAAATGACTATATTATTACCATAACAAAAAAGTTCCAGTGAAGAATCAATTTGGGAAATTAAACTGTGATGGTGGCAGCAAAGAAACATGCATTCTTCATCATCATTACATCTGGAAAGTACCAGTCAGCAAAACTATTTCAGGTTATCAACTGTGTGGTAAGGACAACATTCTCTAACATGAAGACTATATAACCTTTGATACACTGTAACAAGATGCTTCATAACACTGAACAAAGATGCTTCATAATTTTTGTTCAATCTAGACACTGCTTGTTTGTTTTTTAAAAGGCCCAAGAAGAGTCTGACCAGTGCCACATCTTTGTTCCACTTTGCTGCTCCCTCCATCCTCATCACTCTGAACTCAGACCATTATTTATTTATTTGATTGTTTAGTTAAGTATATATTATATATATATATATATCACTTCCTCTATCAAAGATCTCATTATTGGCGTTGCTATCTTTATAGCCAACTGTCTTTATTGCACAGGCTAAGAAACATATAAGCTGATTGTTCTGAAAGGTGTTTACAATTACAGTGGACCCTTCATATCCGCAAGGGTTCCATTCCAAGAACCCTGCAAGTGGCAAAAACTGGGAATGCTCACATCTCATATTATTAAACGGTGGCAACACGCACACAGACGTTTCAGCATGCCTGTGTTCACATCACCACCACTTTAGGTATAAGACACAATGTTCTGTGATAGCTGGAAGTCTCAGATGTGGACGTTGTTTATACAAACAGTCCACTGTACATTTAAGTCTCCCATCACCCACTTAGTTTTTTGAGCATGTTTATACAGTTCTAGGATCCCATACCTTAAAACAATGTGTGTGGACTGAATTTAGTGACTCATTGGTGAATTTTAATTGATTCATCATAAACTTTTTCCCTTAAATGAATTTTAAAAATAAATTAAATGTCAATTGTTTCTTTCTACAGACAAGCCAGTGGCTGGGTCTCGCCCTGCAAAGTAGTGGCAACAGTCTGCAGAACAGACCGCTTTTTATAGCCATCATGACTTTAGGCAAGGGGGTCCCCACTGAGACTTGTTTGGGCTTCCTCGTGCTTCATCCTCTTATCTGCCTCACTTTAGGATGCAAAATGGCGCTGGCCATCGAGCTGGCCAGCATGAGCAGATTCGAGTTGGCCACAAGGACATTCCCTCGGATCACGCTGGTGCCGGTCGTCCACCCGGTCGATGGACTCAGGGTCAAGTTCTTTGGGCTCGACTCGAACCAGAACGAAATCTTGACAGAGACAGAAGCCATGTTGGGTGCGACCGTGTAAGCCAAGTCCTTCGTTGGCTTCTCTTGGTTGGGGATGCAAAATGGACACACAAAGACAACCAAAATATCAAACAATTTTCACAGGAGCAGCTGCACCAATCTGCTACCAGAAATAAGGAGTCCTTTGATAATCCAGACTTTAGAGCCTAAGGACTAGCAACCGCATCATGACATAATTTTTAAAGGGGAATGTTAGAGATGAAATGCAAGGAATGAAACGCAAGAAGTGCACTAAAGCTTAAAAGTACGTGAAATCATCAACGACCACTGACAACGTCTAAGCAGGGAGTCTAGAAAAAGATGGGAAAGAATTTGGGGGGGGGAAGTAGAAAAAGGCACGTCCCAAAAGCCAGTGAGGAAAGGACAGGCGGAAAACCCCTCTACAACCTTCTCTTGCTGTCAACCAATACCGCTGATTTGTGCCTCGGCTGCGCAAACACTTCTATCGAGATGGGCAGTTCGCTGTCGCAAATATGAAACAGAGCCTCATCAAGAGACCCAGAGATTCGCCGAGACCTTCGCTTTCAGGGACCGGGGCCCAGTTCGGCAAGTTGTGCCTCAGCCACACAGCCATCCCGTTAAGCCTTTACAGCCGCCAGGGCGGACTCACCTGCTAGCCCGGACCCAGCTGCCGACGCTCCACGTTCGGGCTGCCGCTGGAAAGGACAAAAGGAATATTGAGGGTAAGAAGTCTTGCAGGGGAGCCAAAACCGAACCCATATCTATAACACGTACTGCCGCCGCCGCCGCCGCCGGCCCTTTCATCACACTCACCCGTGAGCGCCGCCATCTTGAAAACCTTTCCCCGGGACCCAGAGGCCTTTACGGCGAAAGCGCTCAAGCTGTCCTAAAACGGCCACCGTTATTTCCACAGAGGGTTGGTTGCGACAACACGTGGGGCAGGTGGGGGCGGCGCTTTACGGCGGCGTGCGGCACTGTGAGCCCGAAAGGCGTGAGGAGGAGGGAGTTGTGTTGCGGGCGGGATGGAAGCCGCGGCGGCGGCGGCGGCGGCGGCGGCGGGGGGACCGGGCCCGCCGAGCGAGTCTTGCCGGCCTCCCCCAACTGGTACTGCAGCCGGTGCAGCGACACGTCCAAGGACGGGGGCCTCTTCGGCTTCGCGGCTCGCAACGTCGTGTGCCTGCTGGAGGTCCGCGCGGCCGCGCCCGCCTTCTACGGTACGGAGTCTGCGAGCCCGGCCTCCCCTCCCTCCCTCCCTCCCTCCCGGCTCCGCGCTTTCCCAAAGCTCCGGGCTGTCCCCGTGTTTCCGGAGTAAGAGAGAGAGTAGCGTCGTCGTGCTTCCCCGCCTCTCCGAGTTAATTCAGAGCGGCGGCGGCGGCAGCGGCAGTGGGAGTAAGAGCTCCCTGGTTCGCAGGCAGGATAGCCGGGACGGGGGGCGGTGCTGGTGGCCGGTCTTGTATCCCTTGGCCGTTTCTGCGCTAGACTGTTAGGGCGCGATTATTCCGCTTCCAACCTCCTGTGGAATCCTGGGCTTTGTAGTTCAGGGAGGGACCCCTCCCTAAACTGCAAACCCCAGGATTCCATAGGAGGTTGGAAGTGGAATAATAGCACTATTACAGTCTAGTGTGGAAATGGCACTATATGTGAATTTAAAGCAAAGCCGACTGTTTGCGGGCCCCTGGATTTAATCCAACGGAAAAACCCTTATCTTCTTGTAGGTGGCTGTACGTTTTTATTGCACTGGGCTTAGGGGGAGGACCTTTCACGTCTCTGCCATTTCAGGCTTGCCGAAGGTAATGTTGCAGACTTCAGAGATAGGAGACCACAGAGTTGGAAAAAGAGTAAAGTTTATCTAACGCGCGGGCTCAGGCTGGGTCACCCCCCCAAAAAACCCAAGAGCCCTGAAGTGAGGTTACACAGTTATTTTATAGACACAGCATATAAGTTTCATTTTCCTCAGTCCACCCAAATCCGCCCCCCTTTGAATCTCGCAGCACAGCACATTTGCAGTCCCTCCCTCACTCGGCCATGTTTTCATTCCAGAAAGTAATGCTCTTTTATTTTATTTTTATTTTATTTATTTGTATCCCGCCTCTCCATATGGATCGAGGCGGCGAACAACTTACAAATAGCATGTATTTCGAAACATTTCTATACATGCCCCCACAAGCTGGGTACTCACTCTGGTTATCTTGACCCTTATTCTCAATAACAGAGTTATAGCTGACGCAGCTAGCAATTGCACCATGACATTTCACCCGCTTCCAGATGATTCCTCATATTCACCGCTATAATTATGAGCATATCAAGGCATTAGAGCAGATATTTTTCAGGAGAATCTTTTCCAAACATTCCATAGACTTAACCATATTTTATAATTATATATGGGGTCCCTGCTTCAGTAATATTATGTTCTGCAACCACTATGTATTCCTAGCGTTGAGCTGTGGGTCTTCCACATAAGGATGTATGAGCTCCATCTCCCATTATATTTTAGTAAGACAGGATCCTTGTTTTGCGTAGAACTAAAATTAGTTAAACCGGTTTGGAAATGGTAAGAATATGTTCAGTGATAAATCGGTGATTCCTCTTAAATGAGTTCTGGGGAGCAAAAATCTTGTACTTTCCTTAGCATGGGACATGCAGTAACTCTTCACGCATAAAATTCTAACAAAATTAAGAGAGAGGAGTGAAGTGCAGTTTTAAGTTTTAAATTGTTTTAAATTCTGTGTGGGAATAAGAGGGCCCTCCAGATGTTGGACTACAACTCCCAGCATACCTCACCGACATAGTAAAACGTGAGGAGTGCTGAAAGTTCTAGTCCAACAATATCCACAGTACTGTGTGATTGTTTATTGTAATTCTGACTTCTGATTTCAATGTAGTTTGAAAGTACTGCTAAAAGTGTAGAGTCTGTGACTTCTGTTTCTTAAGTAGCATCCAACAAACCTGTGTTCTTTAAAAGTCTAAAAATCAAAGGCTTATTTATCTTATGATTTGTTTTTGTTTTTTTATGATAGGGGAGCTGGTTGGCCACACTGAAAGAGTTTCTGGCTTCTCGTTTTGCCCCTATCCTGGTCAAAGCTACCTCTGTGCCAGCAGTTCTGATGATGGAGCTGTCAAAGTCTGGGACACACGCACCCTGACAGTCATGATAGAACATATGTTACATCAGGTAAAACAGTTGGCTGTGTAACTGTGACAGCATAGTGGACAAATTTGGGCCTCCTGTGTTTTGGTAACAGACTTTTCAGTACTGAAGGCCCTAAATAACCAAACTCAGCAGGTCTTTTGTGATGGTTAGATATGAGGAACATGGAAACAAACAGGGTTTGATTTCAAAACTAACATGGATTTCTTCCATGTAAGCATAGCAGACTACATTCTTGAGTAAATGCCAGGTTGGTAGTAGTAATTCTTGGTCAGTGTTATAGGCAATCTCTTAGACTTTTGTATCCTTCCTTGATTTCATGGGTTAAATCCATACTTAGCCATGCTTAGGGTATATCCATTGATCTAAATGGTAAAAAGAAATCATGCAAAACTCCATTGATTTCAATGGGTTTATTCTGACTAGGCCTGGATCCAAGCCTAACTTTACATCTGGTAGATACTTATAGAACTAGTATGGTTTAGTGGTTTGAGCATTGGGCTACAGCTCTGGGGACTAGAGTTTGACTTCCCACTTGGCTGTGAAAACCCACTGGGTGAGCTTGAGCAATTCACACTCTCAGCCCCAGAGGAAGACAAAGGCAACCCCCATCTGAACAAATCTTGCCAAGAAAACCCTGTGGTAGGTTTGCCTTAGGAATAGCTAAAGTCAGAAGTGACTTGAAGGGACACAACAAGATACTTACATTCTTTTGAGTTTATTTTTAATGATGTTTTGGGAACAATGTCATGGCTCGGAGAAATGTAGGGCAACTTGATTGGAAGAACAGAAAATACAAAGGCTCATGTGTGGTATTTTGAAAGCAATATGGAGAGAGTGCAGCTGCTACTTGAAAGCAAACTTAAAGTGCGAGCTGCTTACACATCTCCCTTTTCACTTTTTAATCCATCTAGGCAGCAGTGACTGAGAGGCTCAGTTCTGTTGTGGACTCTGAGGTTGGAATCCTTTTGGTTAGTCCTAACTGGAGTAGATCCATTCAGTTAGTTGCTGTGTGGTGAGTCAACACATAGCAAAATGCAATTGATTCAGTGATACTACTCTAGTTGGACTATCAATAGAATTTAATAGAATTTAAGAACTGAATTTAAGCATTAGTGTTACATTTGAGGAAAGTTACTCTGTTATGAACCTTTGGCCCTGATAGTAACTGTCATATATTATGTGGTTTGGACTTTTTCACCACATTGAAAAGACCAGAATGTCATTTACACCGAAATAGTCATTAAGGATGCAGTCATAAGTCTCATAACTTGATCTCCATGAGACTTCAGAGACCAGATATGTATCAGTTTGCATTTTTAAAGACTTTATGAGTTTCTGACAATTAATTATTTAAATTAATTATTCATCTGAGCTGGATAAACTGTCCTTAACCTTGATTTTCTTAGCACACATGAAGATTATAAAATGTTGTTCTGGGTTGTGTAACTACTGATTGTTCTGGGTTGTGTAACTACTAGTGCTAGTTCCTTCTTTGCTGTAGTTTCCCTGGATTACTTAGTACTTGAAGTAGTAAGTGGGAGATGAACAACCAGTAGCTCAGCCCCAGTCTCTGATTGCAGTTTGCTAAAAAGTGCCTCGGTCAGTTCCTGTAGTTGTAGTACGTGGAGAGCCAGTTGGTGTGCCTCAAGGAAGCTGGATTTAGCAATTTGCTCATTCCTTGCTGATTCCCTACAATGGACAACAGGTCTGTAGACAAAACTTCAAAGAGAATTCGTGACTAACCTGTCTTTTCATTATTGCTGGATTTCAGAATACAATTTCTGCTTTGCATTGGTCACCAAAAGTGAAAGATTTGGTTGTGTCTGGTGATGAGAAGGGAATAATAATTTGTTACTGGCATAACCGAAATGACAGTCAAACGTTCTTCCCAGAGCCCAGAACCATATTCTGCCTCACTTGTTCTCCACACCATGAGAATCTGGTAGCCATTGGGTAAGTACTCTTAAGAAGGCAAGAAATACATAGATGTTACAGGCTGCCCACCTACCTACTTACTTGGAAATATGTGAAGTTGGACACAGTCATACTTGTTTCTGAGTAATCATGTTAGAATTGGTTTACTAGATCAGAGATGTATATTGTTACTCACAAAATGTGAAACAGAGATTAAATAAAATGATATTTTTGCCGGACTAGTTGCTAGTCTGTCTTCACTCGGGCAGGTGAATGCAACTGACCCTGATGTAAGCTGATGGCTGTTTTGCTAGGTGTGATCATCAGGTGTGTAAACATAAGGGTTCTGCTGTTTGTTGAGCATTTGCTGACTCAGAAGAGGGATATAATGAGACATTCTGTATTGGTGTAGTGGAGGAAAAAGTTGAAGGAGGAAGGACCATTGGAAGATAAATTATCAAATAGAGTTTTTGAAAAGTGAATTGATACATAATTATGGCAAATACAAACTCCCATTTTATGCATTTAATTAAGAACTATGACTTCTGATGTTTAGAGGAAAGCAAATCAGATTAAAATCTGATTTGGCCAAGGAAATATTTGACAGCATGCCACATGAGAACTATAAATAGCTCTGAAGTGTTGGCTCTGCAGTTAACTGGATGAACACTTGTGTTCTGTTCAATAGAAGGATTCTATGCCATCCAGCAAGCACTGCATCTCACTGACTCCACAAGCAAATCTCTCAGCAGTTCATTTTGGTATTACATATGTTTGCCTGAGAGAGGTGAACTTATTCCACATTTTAAATTGTTGCAGCTGAAGCTCAGTTGATGGTGGGGGACAGCATCCAGAATTTAGGCATCCTGTACACCCATAGGATGCTACAACTGCTGCTGCCAAATTTGTCAGAGTGGTGACTAAAAGCATTTTTCCTATTTAAATTGACTTGTGTGCTGCATTTCCTGTAGAAATCAGGATTATCACATATTTTTTTATAAAGTACGTGCCTGATTCCCAAGTCAAAGCTAGAGACAGATTCCAGGAGACTTCTGGGAGTACAGTTTGTAGTGCGATTTGTGAACACATTTTTGTATTTTATCAAGTATGGTAAAACAACCATAGGAGCATTGTTTTTTAAAATGTGTTAAATAATTTAAATAGGTCTTTGTGTTTGAGGCAGTACCATCTTCAGTCATTATATGGTAAACATCCCTAACCAGTGCATACTTTCACAGTTTGAAGCTGGGGAATAGCCCAAGTGAGAGACTGCTATTGCTACTTCCACCTTCTTTCTATGATGGGGCTTTTCTGGCTCCAGCAGATTCCACTCCCAGAGGGCTATAGAGGTTTACCATTGCAGTAGACACACTAGGGATTCCAGCAGCTGTGATTTCACTGAGGTGGGATGAGCACCATGGATGATATCCTAGTGCTATACCTCATGTAAGTACTTTAGTCACATGTATGTTACTTTTCTGATGGGTGCAAGGGGCTATTCTCTAGTCCTTTGTGTCCAGTCCAGAACCTCCTTCCCACAGCTGTCGAAGGGCTGATGTTGCTTATGTGTATGGAGAAGGGAGGCAATTCAAATGTTGAAGATATAGCTGCTCCACACTCTTAAGAGGAAGGAATAGGAGGCTGTAGTCCATCCATAAGTGCGCCATTGTGTCTTGAGACCTCTTCCCCCAAAGTGATCCCAACTGCTGCTTCATCATTTGAATTGCCTCCCAGCTCCTCCCCTCACCATCAGTCAGCATCAGCAATGTCCCTTCCTAGGGCTTGTTAGCTGCCAGGGCATGTGAGGGTGCAGAAGTATGTGGGCCTGTTTGATGTAGGATCTTTGCCAATGTGTCCAACTCTGATAATTTCATAACTTTCCTTGAAGTCCCCTCTATATGAAACTAGGTATGTTTGCTAGTTTATAAAATACATACTTGAATCTGGGGGAGGGGGAGAGTGTGTTTGTGTTTACTTGTTTTTAATACAAACTAAGAAAACAGTGCTTTTTTTGGAAATAACTATTCACTGCCATTCTTAAACCTGAATATTGTGTGTTTCAACAATATTGTCTGAAACAACTTTATCTACATGTCCAAGCTTCTGAATTTCACAAACTGGTGGAAGTTCAAGCAAGCCGATTTTTGTTACTGAGTAGCACTTGTTTTTCTATAGAAAGCATGTATTTTCAGCTTTGTGCTTTATGTAGCGTTAACTGTTCTGGAAATATTCCCTGGCAGGCCGGGAAATATTCCAATTAGCTAAGCCAACTTACTCTTGATGTTAATTAAAATGCATTCAATTCATATAAAGATGATTGCAACATAATACACTAAGATGTTTCTTAAATGTCTTCCAGTTACAGTTGTCTTCTAGAAGACATGATGAAATGCTTTGAATCCATACTTGCTAGAATCTCTGGTTTCTTTCAACTGGCAGCCTGCATAAATTGTTCCATGCTTGGGTTCCTAGACATATGTAAGGTCTTGGGGGATGCAAAACAAGAAAAAGAATATGTCACTCGCTAGAATGTTATTTCTTAGCCGAGAATTCCAGTGTCTTCTTTAATATAGGCCTTTTATTTTAAGGTATAAAGATGGAATTGTGGTTATCATTGACATCAGTAGAAAGGGAGATGTTGTTCGTCGCCTGAGAGGTCATGATGATGAAATCCATTCCCTGGCATGGTGCCCTGTCCTTGGTGAGAAAGATATATGCAGTCAACAAGAAGAGGTCCAAGGTATATACAAAGGTTTACATGTTGATGGGGTAAAGGAATGATGTGCGGTTTTACAGCAGTCCTCTTATATATGTTAGGGGTTCTAAGTGAGCCCAAAGAAATACATAGCTTTCAACTTGAAAGAAAGAAGTGCTGTTCTTAACTTCATTTCATGCTGCTTTTGGAAGAGGAAACCAGTGCTGGAGGTATATCAGAAGAAGCCGCTGGAACAAAAGGCTACTGCTTAGCTTCGGGAAGCAAAGATCAGACCATTCGTGTGTGGAGTTGTACTAGAGGCAGAGGTACGTCCAGAGAATTCTGATATTTTTTCTTTGAAAATTCCCTTAGGGTGTTTGTGTTTTTCTCTGTTTTTGTTTCATCACTGAGTTATTTACAGAATAGTAATGACAAATTGTAACTGCATTAGGACACCAAAGTGCAAATTTCTGGTCTCAAAGCAAACGTAGCAAAACATTTCTGCTGTCACGTAATGTCTGGTGACGGTGTCAACAAAGTCTAAGTGAATTAGGAAGGTGGTAGAGTTATCTTGTTAAAATTTGGCAAAAAAAACAAAACATAAAATGTGCAATACTGGGCATATTTAATCAGAAGCAAATTTTGCTGATTGCATGTAACTGTAGAGATCATTTACCCCTAACAGTTGAAATACTCTTCATAATGCTTATGTTTTGAGAGTAAAAGTTTTAGGGTAGTATATGTTAGTGTCATCTTTTTGTCTCACTCATCATTCAAATGAGACCTCTGAGAAATTCTCTCATCTGGCTGTCAGGCTAAAAAAGCTGCCTCACCCTTGGCCTGTCAGGTCCCAGTCAGTCCTAAGAACTGGTGGCTTCTGTTATGAGATGTAAAAAATGAGAAATTTGGACTAAAAATTGAAGTCAGAATAGTTTATAAACTTCTTGATTATCCGTGGACAGACTATATTTTTTTATTTTAAAAACAGTTTTTTTTCATGTTCTGTTCTCTCTTGTCCTGATATCAGTGGAACCTGATGATTTCTAGTGTTCTGGGCAAGTAATCTTTAATGCCTTTCCCCGCCTGTAGTGATAATGACTCTGAAGTTGCCCTTTTTGAAAAGAAGAGGTGGAAGTGTTGAACTATCTGTGAAAGAACGTATCTGGTTAACATTGCACTGGTCCCAAAGTCATCCCACACAGATCTTATCTAGCTGTTTTGGGTGAGTAGCTTCTTTGATTAATTTGTCTGAATTGATGGCAGCATAATAGAAAAATAAGCTGGTTCTTCTTTTGATAAAAGTTAAGGTAGGATATTAACTCTTATAAAAAAAGGATATGCCTCCCCATAGCACTCTTTTGAGGGAAAACATCAAAGAGATACTGCTGCCGTTTTCCCATGCAGGCATTCAAAAGGCCAGAAGCAGCATTGCAACAGAGAAAATAGAGGGGATTGATGCTTCTTTTAGGTTCTCCTGGGATGGACTAAGCTCTCACATTTTGCCACTATACTCAGAGAACGGGATGGTTCATTATTTTTGGTAACAGTTAAGGTACAGTTGACCCATGGATAAGTCAGCCCTGTTGTTCTACTTGATTTTTTGACTAAAATTTTTAGACTTATACATGAGTAGATACAGTAATTCAAAAGGCAGCTTTCCTGATTCCTAGACTGTTGGGTTCACATAGAAACATATGTTTTTTCTTAGTGTGATGTATCTTCCCCCAATCCTTAAAAATGAATTTCCTGTAAATTCCTATTATAATTTTGTGTGTGTGTATGTGTTTGTGTTTTTCTATATCTTGCTATTATTCCCTTCATAGAGGTGAATTGCTGCAGTGGGATTTGACCCAACCTGGAAAACGAAAGTGGGAGCTTCTGGGAACATCATCTGAAGGACAGAATCACTCCAGAATAGTGTTCAATTTGTCTTCCTTGCAAATAGAAGACAGAGAGCTACTCTTTTCCATTTCAATGGATAGGGATGTAAGAACCACATCACTTTTAAAACTCCAAAATTATATTGTTTTGCAGGGTTCCACAGATGTGCCTGCCAGGTTGTGTTGTGGTTACTCGTCATAAATCTTGTCTAGTGTCCTGTCTATTCTCTACCCAGCCCAGATTATCTAAATATTGCTAATAACTCTGAGGGGAAGGTAGTGGGTGTATCAAATATATCTTTAGAAATGATCTGACCTCTCCCATGTAATATCTTAGAGCTGTCTGCTCTTGGTGCCCCATAATTCATCTTGTCTCACCTTCCACCTTTCTTTACTGTTTCTGGGTTTCCCAAGCTCTGTTTTACTCTTGACTGTCTTCAGCTTTCAGTTGTTAGCTTTTTAGTTCTCAGGAAAACATACCTTGCTTCCAGCCATGGAAGAGAGTTTCAGAGGGTGAGAACAACCACTGAGAATTCTTTCTCCCGTGTCCTTGCCAAGCGAGCTTGTGATGGTAGCAGGAAGGAGAGAAAGCCTTCCCTGCAGACCTTAAAACTCTGGCAGATTTGCATCGGCTTTCAGTTAGTCTGGACATAACTCTTATATGATCACAATGAGCACTTTGAATTGCACCCAAAAATGAACCAATAGCCAGTGGGATTGTTTTAACAAGGGATTTATTTGTTCCTTATATAGCATATATAGCAGATATCTCTCTGTTACTTCTGCTTTAGTTTTGGAAACCATCTGCTTCTAGGGAGAGACTTGGATAGTTTTCTCCCTACTTGTTGTTGTTGTTAACTGTCGTCAAGTCAACTTCAACTCATATCAACTCTATGAATGAGAGGCCTCCAGGTCACTCTGTCTGTAACAGCCCTGCTCAGATCTTGCAAACTGAGGGCTGTGGCATCTTTGACTGAGGCTATCCACAAACCACATATCATTATCTTGTTTTGTCTGTATCTTGCTTAAAGCTTCATCAGCATTTTTTCTTTTCTCATTAGGTAAAATGTTGGGACCTGTCAGCTTTAAATTGTTGCTGGACAATGCCCTCTCTTGGGGGGTTTGTTTACAGCCTGGCCTTTTCCCCTGTGGATACAGGCTGCCTTGCTGTAGGGGTTGGAGACGGCATGCTCCGGGTGTGGAACACCTTATCAATAAACAACTACTATGATGTGAAAACTTTCTGGCAGGGTATTAAATCCAAAATAACAGCAGTAAGTGTGCAATCTGTTGGTTCACTTTTTCAGTGTATTTAATCTGTTTTGATTCCCAAACTGATATTTGTGGTGACCTGAGTGGTATGTTCCTCATGCTCTCCGTACTACACATCCTGCTTATGTTGTGAACTTGTGGCAAGAAAAAACAGACTTCAGTTGCCCATGAAGTCACTGCTATGAGGAAGTTACAGATTCTACTCAAATTAAACTAGTGAAAAGTGAAATTCTGACAATGAGAAATTCTTTTAAGAATAATGAACAAAAGTGGGAGGTGCTATTTGAGGATAATATGGTAGCACAATGCAACAAGTTAAAGCATTCCTCAAAATCGTTTTGAACTCTAACTTGGCTGTGACCAAGGATGTTTAGACTTGTCTTGTACAGTCAGTAAATTGACTGCGCTCTTGGTGGTGATGGCTAAGGTTTTAGTTTCAACCACCAGAAGCTTAGACTAGAAGAGTTTGCACTGAAAAGTCTAGTCTGAGGGAATGCAAGCTTGTTTCTTTTAAATTAGAGCTAGAAGTTATAATATTGCCATAATGTGTAAGATGCTTTCCACAAATAAGCCCATGTGTGATTTGCATGACAATCCTAATATGCATTTATACAGATGTTTTAGATTTTTTATTGAGCCAGGTTATTCTTTTGTCACCACTAAATACCAGCTCCATTAAGATCACTTATTGTTCTCATGTTTCCGTTAAAAAAAAAAACAATAAAAGAAGGAAACCTTTTTCCTCTGCCTATTTAACTGAATTAAACTAAAATAGTCAGTTGCTTGAGATAGTTAAAATTCTCAAGAAGTCTTTATTTCCAGATAGCAACATGGATTAAAAACTGTTCCTTTCTCATTTAAATATTTAACTTGTGGTAGCTTGTTGAGTCTGAAAAGCAGTAGATACAAATTAATTCTACCATCCATAAAATAATGAAATGCCTATGGCTTTTTCTTTCTTTTGTAGTTGTCCTGGCACCCAACAAAGGAAGGCTGTTTAGCATTTGGAACAGATGATGGGAAGGTTGGCATCTATGACACCTATTCAAACAGGTAAGATATAACTCTGGTTTTGGGAGTGAAGGGTCTGATCATAAGTGCAATAATATGGAAATGAAACAGTATACTTTTCAGTGTACTTTCCATTGACCATCAGCACAGAGGGGGAAGGTTCTTATAGTGTCAGAGCAATATACATGGTGAATGGCTTAATATGTTAGCCTGATTATGGAAAAACAGTTGTAAGGAAGCTACTTAGCTTAGCTAATTAGCTGTTCGTAATGTGTCCTCTCTTAGATGCATTCCAGTAGTTATTGGCTGTTGCCAGCAAAATTTCATTTTCCAACTTGTTTCCACTGCATTTAAATTTTTGAAATTAAAATTTAAAAAGTGGATTGCAATCTGGAATGGAACTAGCAGATCTCCCCACCAAACCGAAAGGCACCTGAACTTGTAATCTTAGTAAGATCAGCCCCATTTAGTACTTGGATGGGAGACAACCAATGAATACCAGGTGCTGTAGGCAATATTTCAGAAGAAGGAACTGGCAAAACCACCAAAGAAAACCCTATTAAATTCACAGCGTTGCCCTGTGTTGACTGGACACTTGAAGGTACATACACATAGTAGAGGAATGCAGAGGAATTGTGAAAAATACTGCTGTTATAGCTTCTGCCTGTTGGTTATAGGCTATTTGCTTAATTGTTTCCCCAGTTGCTTGTATTACTAATTTCTTTTATTTTAATTTCTTGCTTGTATTTTACATTAGGAAATGCATGGCTAATTTTTCTTCCTTTAGAAATGACACTGTTCTTTCCTATCATCTCATTAGGCCTCCACAGATCTCCAGCACCTACCACAAGAAAACTGTGTACACTTTAGCCTGGGGACCTCCTCTTCCTCCACTGTCTTTTGGTGAGTCTTGAGCATCTATTCATGACAGTTGAAGTAGTCTTCCAGTGGTTGGGATGGTGCAGTTTCACTGGTGTATTTCTTTCAGTTATGTTGAAGAAATAACATGATCCAGCCCACTTACCAACTTAATAGAAAGTCTTGGAGTATCCCCCTACAGTAAAGAAAGCAGTGTCCCTTCAGACATGGAATGATGCCATTACTTTGACTGTAGTTCCCAGTGTTAGTGCATTCACTTTCCTCATGTGAAACCACTACACCAGAGGAATAAGGAGCTTTTTTGTTGTTGTTAATGGACAGCGGGGGTAATTGTGTGCGTTAATTTGCCAAAGCCTGCTTGCTGGTATTAGATAGAGATGTTTTTGCTGCCTTTCTCTTCCTTTCAGACCCCCTTCCTCAGTTCACCCTCTTCCTTCCTTTCCAGAGGGCTTACTTTTTGTTGTTGCTGTTGTTGTGTGCCTTCAAGTCATTTGTGACTTATGGCAACTCTAAGGCAAACTTATCACAGTGGGGTTTTTTAGGGCTGAGTGTGTGTCACTTCCAAGGTCACCCAGTGGGTTTCCATGGCTGAGCAGGAAAATGACCCCTGGTCTCCAGGGTCATAATCCAGTGTTCAAACCATACCATCACACTGGTTCTCCTTACTTGGGGAGGGATAAATAGCTTGTGCCAGAGATAGGTAGACCCAGTTGTAAAGAACTTTCAAACTGGGCTGAGTCAAAAGAGAAGCAAATTATGCATTTAAGATATGTGGTGGCATCACATAGTAACTAAATATTTTTGTTCATTTGTCTAACTTAAACAACTTGCCTTTGACATAAAATCATTTAGTAAGTAATAATTGCTGTAAAATGCAATAAAAACAGAATAGTAAAACATACAAGCTTTAAACCATCAAGTTTTCAAACAGGCTAGGTAAGAGGCAGGACAGGGTTGGAGAAACTCACAAATAATCAAATCTGTGAAAATTAAACCTGCAAATGTGGAGGTCTGACTGTACTTATCCTCTCTTCTCCCCATTAACTCATTGAGTGCCTTCTGACCTGGAAGTCTCATCTTCTGGCACTGTCTCTTGTTCCATTTTGAATTGTGTCCTCATAGGGTTTCCATGGTAAAAAACATTCAAAATTGTTTTATTGGTGCTGTCACCTGTGCACTACTAACAATTGTTAGCTATGGTGCCATTGCTGTTGCCTCTGAGAGATCTTCTGCAAGTGTCAATTCACACTACTGCTGCTGCTCTGTAGCTGTTCAGTATGTTTAGTCTGGCTCCTCAGCAAAAGCCTGCCTGATGTGGGAGACACTACCAGCAGCACTTTACCATCAGCATAGCTTCTTGCCTTACAGAAGCACGCAGTCCCATGACTGTGGAAAGGTAGTGTTTTGGTGGGCAGTGATGACTAGGATAAATCTAGTCACAGTTCAAAGCATCTGGAGGCTGTACAATTCTCCACCTTAAAAGAGAGAATTGAAATTTACAGTACACATTAAACACTAAAATTAAGTTCTTGTCTGGCACCTAAATGTTCGTAACAGAGTGATGGCTGTGCCTACATGGGAAAAGTATCCTGAAGGCGAGGAATCATCACCAAAAAGGTGCTCTTTAGATTCAGCATTTGCCATGCTTCACTCAGATGACTGTGTCAGCAGGTGAATGGATTAATGTGAGAAAACACCAATCGTACAGGTGTTTGGGTCTGAGCCTTCAAAGGTTAAAATCTTCACTTTGAGTAGGTAGAGAAAGGTTCTATAGTGAGTAAAATGCTCCATTATGACTTTCTGCTTTGTTCAAGTGGATCTAAACCAGCAAAGGGGAAGCGGGCATTGAACTGCACTTCTATAGCCCCCGAAGTCCACCACCCATCCTTCTAACCACCCTCCCAGTTTTTTAAAAAAATGGCATAATTTGGGAGCAGATTTGCCCCAAAACCACATAGAAAACCCACCAAAATCCATGAAGACATGAAAACACCCCCTATTCACAAAAGCCCCCAGAACCCTCTGCTGTCCTGCAAATACCTCCATTGTCATTACATTCCTTCTTAAAATACCAGCAGGAGGTGATGCAGTATCATTTTTATTGCCATTTTGAGAAGGGCTCCAGAAGAAAACAAAGGTATTGCAGGGGCAGGGGCAGGAGGTGGCCTGGCACTCCCCCTCTCCCATTTGCTTACTCCAATATAAGTCAAGCCATCCTTTTCATATCACACTTGGGTAAAAGGCTTGTGTACTTTCTAGATCTGGCAAAAATAAAAAAGGGGTTGTAGTTAGAAGGGTCTTGATGTGTTTGGGGGATGGTACTCTATATGGTCCTTATGTTCCTCAACGTGATGCCATACACTTTCATACCATTATGTAAATGATATTACTTGACTGTATTATGTCTGACCATAAGAAGAACCAGGCCATTTGTCTTAGTTTTGCTTAGTTATTGTCACTTCATTGATTAGCCAATGGCTTTGTCAGAATTCGGACAGGTGTCTTTCAAAGGCATACTTAGAGATTGAAGCTAGGACATTTACAAAGTGTCTGCTCTGCTACTGACTAGTACTAACTAAGGTACACTATGAAAATCTGTATCCATGGAGGACTTATGCGTTGAAAATTGTAAATGATGCAAGCACAGCCAGGTATTCTGTCCAGTTTGTACTTGAGGTAGAGCATGCTGTAAGAGAAGGATGGGAATGCCCCACTGGCAGACAAAAAATAAAGTATGCACAGAGGAAAAGTTAATTTTTATGGATAGTGGGGGAAAAATGATTTTAACAGAAGGGGCTTTATAACCTACTGCTTTTAAAGCAATCAGATTTCTTTTTCTCTGCCACCCTTGAAATGAAGCAGTGGCAAATCTCTTGTAACTCCTCTCTCTGCCCTGTTAATTAAATGTGAAGAATAGGAGTCTTGGCACAAGCCGAGCTATTGTTTTATGTAAAAAAAAGTGTGTGATTTCTGATCTAAATGGGCTATGAATTAAGGTTTAATATCAAAGTGCCCCTAAGGTAGAACTACACATTATATTATAATAATACATTTCAGTATACGATGTTCAAGGAATCTTTCTCTTGTGTTATCTGGGCTTGCTGTGTTCAAAGGCAGCAGTTTTTGAATCTGGAAAAAAAAATCTCCTGAGGTTTCTGTTCCCTTGCTGAAAATAACCCCTTGTGGCTTCTCTCTCTCTAAATGTCACCATGCAGGGCTACTTTTTTAGTCAAGAAGGTCTTCTCATGGTGAGCCAGGTGAATCTGGTGAATTCCTGCTCTTTAAATGATCTTGTTTTAATTGTTAATTATTAATGCTTGCAAGTCTGAGTAAAGGACGTCAGCTTAATGTTTGGACATCCTAAAATAGCTCTGTATTTCAGGTTGTTTCATATTAGAATGTATTTTTTTGTTTTGTTTTTTCCAAATCCTTGTTCTGGACCTACTAAAAATGTGACATCTGACTTTTGTACACATTTGTTCTTAGTCTTACTCATATTACTGATATGGATTGTGAGGAGCTTGATATTTTTCACAGTCCCAGTGGCTCACACATGAATTGATCTGCACTTCCATAGAACTGATTTGAAACTTCTCTAGCTGAGTGTATTGTGTTTGGTGGGCACCTTGTCCAGCCAGTCCTCATTTCTAAACAGGATTCCGTTGATACCTTCAGTTCCTTTTTATCTGCTGCAGCAGCAGATTGATTAGGAGTCTGTGGCCTTCCATGCATCTGATTGAGCATTTGTACTCAGCAGCATTCCTTTTCTGACAGTTCTTCTTTTTCTCTTCTTCCTTCATCACATTTTTCTTTCCTTTCCCTTGTTTTTTTTTTAATCTTCTTTCCATCTTCATTATAATTCCTTATGGATGCTGGGAACTTATGACTTCCTAGCAATACTTAAGAGGTACATCAGCCGCAAGGGTCACTTCCCAGAGGTCACTTCCACTTTTTCATCTGCTTGGATGAACACGTTGAAGAACAACAAACATGGCCAAAACTTTACTAGTCAGGCAATAGCAATAGCATGTGTATTTCTATACTGTTTAGCTACGTGCTCTCTAAGCAGTTTACAGAATGTTAGCTAACTGCCCCCAACAAGCTGGATACTCATTTTACCGACCGGTGGAAGGATGAAAGGCTGAGTCAACCTGGAGCCCAGCAGGATTGAATTCACTACCTTGTGGCTGCAGTACAGGCATTGAACCACTGCCCCACCAGGGCACTTAGAAACTATGTGGTATTTTTGAAGGTGTTCTCCATAGAAGATGTCATAGGAACATCAATCCTGGCCAAGAAATAGCACGTAAAACAGCATATTGATTGGGTATTTGTTCCAGAGCCCCTTTATCTTTGGTCCTTTTGCATCCTGGTTTCTCAAGCAGCAAGCACATTGTGTGGTGTAGTGGTTTGAGTTTGGACTGTGATCCTGGAGGCCAGGGATTGAGTATCTGCTCAGTCATGAAAACTCACTGGGTGATCTTGGGCTAGTCACACACTCCCAGCTCCCAAAAAAATGCACGATAAGTTTGCCACAGAGTCACCATAAGTTGGAAACGACTTGAAGGTGCACAACAACAACGAGGACCCTTCACGAGTACCATATGCAAGCTCCATTGCCAGAACTTCTCTGTGCTCTTTGGTGTGGCAGTATCACTACACTCCTCCTTGGTGCCAGTCCATCTGTTAACCCAGATAAGAGACCCTGACTGGGTCCTAATAAGAACAGAGGAATAGAAGAGAAGAAAGAAACACAACTGAGCAAAGGAGATGTTAAAAGAATATTACACTTTCCTTGTTGCATTTCTTCTCACAGTACTCTCTTGCCATTTCCCCTTTTTATTACTATGTAAAGAAACAAAACTTTTTCATTAGAAGTTATGAGTTTAGTTGTGCATCAAGGCTACTTAAGGCATGTGTAAGGCTTAAGACATACAACAAAGCAAGTTTTGAAACTACTCTGTTGTATACTTACTAGCATTTGGGAGTTTCCAGTTGGCCACTGCTCTCCCCAGCTGTTATATCAGAAGATTTGTGTCTTAAACTGTATTTTGCAAAATTGCCTTAAGCTTCTAAAGGGTGATGCAGCCATATTTCTTGCTAATAAAAACCAGGTTTCATACCTAACATAAATATCTTGTAAAGCTGATCATTACATTCTTTTGCTGCTTATCAAGGTGCATCTTGTATTAAAAAAAAAAATTGCTAGCCTGATTTATTATTCTTTTTCAGGAGGAGATGGTGACAGGCCTTCTGTAACTTTGTACAGCTGTGCAGGAGAAGGAATTGTCTTCCAGCACAACCCTTGGAAGCTTAGTGGAGAAGCTCATGACATCAACAAGCTCATCCGAGAAACTAATTCAGTCAAAGTGAGTATGAATGGTTAGGCCATGGATTTACATGCTATAATTTTTCCATCTATTTAGCATTGCAATTGGGGTAGTGAAACCTTTGACATTGATGGATTGAACTGGTGTGGTGGTCCAGAATGTTTAGCTGCATAGGCTACTGCGCTGTTTGCAGTGCAGTTTGTAAAGAAATGAGAAACTCCCGATTTGTCTGAAATTAAAATGTTCCAACAAGGCTATAAAGAGGGACTAGAAGGCTTGGAAGCTAAAAGATAAGGAGCCTAGAGGGAAAACTGCTCAAAAAGAGTCACTAAGAAGCAGAAACTGAGAGAAAGGGTAGAGCTTCAAACCAGGCTTCACACTGTTTAAGGTCAACATTAGGATTAGGAGTAGTATACCATGAGGGAAGAAAATAGAGCAGGGTGTTAGGCAGAATGATCTGGTGAGGAGCTAGAAGACTTTCTATAAGCAGCTTGTGTGTATACTATTCTGGAAACTGAATGCTGAACTAGATAGGCCTCTGATCTGATCTAGCATGGGTCTTCATGTTCATATGGGGTAGATTTTTTTTTAAAAAAACCAGCATATCCTGAAAACCAGAAATTTAAAAAAACAGTGGGTTGAATCATGGAGATGAAGAACAATGTTACCTTCACATTTGCAATCTTCCTGTCTTTTTTTCTGCCTGAAGAATATCCATTAAGCATAGAATAGCAGCACGGTGCTTTTGAGTTGTGGATGGTTGTAGTCCTATAGGTCAGAACTGTTAAAATTTCATAGGTTTTTTTCTTTTCTACTTTCTTTTAGCACAAATTACCAGTGCACACAGAGATCAGTTGGAAACCAGATGGCAGTATCTTGGCTATTGGAAATGAAGATGGGTATGTGCTTAAATTTCAGTTGGTTCTAACTCAATATTTGCAGTTGTTACGCAGGTTTAGGGTCAACATTATGAGAATAGTACGTGTTTTCTTAAAACTGCCTTTCTGATTCTATTTTGTTTTATTTTGTTTTATTTTATTTTATTTTATTTTTAGTTAATGATTTTTAGTTGTGTTATCATTCTGAAGGGAGAAATAATGCTATATGGCCATATAATAGCGACAGATAGAAGGTACTGTGGGGTTGTTTTAGTAGGTAACCAAGGGAGTGTGTGGTTATACACAGAAAGGAAAAAGAATAAGAAGTTTGTTTGTAGGTAGCCTAGGAGTCTCTTTGTTAAATACTAGAAAATTTGAACTAAGCAGAACAAAATGCTTTTTCCAAATGGCCAGTGATTCAACTACCGTAAATCATTTTGAGACAGCTTGTCTGTATATGTGAGGCTGAATCATTTGTAGTCAGAAATATAGAAACATTTTGAAGCAGATAGGAGTTGCATTTTAATAATGAGAATGAGTTACAGTACCCATACCCCTCTTTTGTAATTCAGTCTGGCTTTAAGATGAGTTTGTAAAAGATAAAACAACCATAGTGAATGTTAGCTATGGTTTACTTGAAGAAACTAAGACTTGAGGTTCACTTGCTAGAAAGAACCTACAGTTAAGTTACAAATTTGCTCAGTTCATCTGGTAAACAAGCTGCACTTAATCTAAGTAAGATATGAAAGTGTTTAGATCTCATTGTGCATACAGTAGGGAGCATACAAGCCTGAGGCCTACTGCAGCTGATTCTCCTCATGCTATAATTTAATGTGATGATAGGCAGTGGGAAGGATCTGGGGTCTATTTTTCTGGCCCTGGGATTTGTAGGGGCTCCATGGACTACCAAAAATGACAAAAAAAACACACAAAAAAAGAAAGCAGCTGCAGTTTTCACTTGTAGTTTTGAAAAACAGGATCACAGACATCTTTAGGAGGAGACACTTAGCCCATGCTGATTTAGCATGGCATCCAAACCAAGCCACTTTCTCCCTTCAAGACAAACACAGATTATAGACTACGTTAGGCCTAGCCTCTTTCTTGGAGCCAATAAATTAAACACTCAAAATATATTGCGATTGGAATGAAGAGACAGTTTCTTAAATTTCTGCTTTTGGGGGTATAAGTGATACAACTGGTAAGAGGATTCCAAACTAACAAGATCTGACTTGCTAACTCCTCATGTTCCTTCACTTTAGAGTAGGCAGTACTGTGCTATAACACTTGTATGTAAGAATGCTCTGGAAAAAAAAGTTCTGTAGGGCTTTATAATCACTAGCTTAATCTATTTTATGCTAATTGTGTCTACAAAAGAAATCTTGGGAACATAGGTAACTCACACTTAGTTTATTAATTTTCAGATGCAACGATGGTTGTATTAATGTATTGAGTTACTCAAAAGTGTAGACTATCCTTTTGGAGTCACAAGTAATATTTTGGGAAGATCCATGGTGAACATTTTTATTTACCACATGATATACGCTGTGACTTGATCACCCACACTTCTTAACATTTCAGATCAATTGAAATATTTCGTGCACCTGATTTGAAACTGTTGTGTACCATCCAGCAGCACCACAAACTCATCAATGCCATTCGTTGGCATCATGACCATGGAACAGAGCGAGAACTGAGCTGCATGATAGCTTCTGGCTCAAACAATGCTGTTATTTATGTGCATAATATCAAGACTGTCATAGGTGACTATTGTTTGTTCTTTTAAACCTTTCCAATCTGTATATTTCAAATTTTTTTCCCCCTGCTGGGCCACATTATCTTCTCTATAGCTTGAAAGGTGACAGGAGAGGGTCTTTTTCTCCACAATCTTATTTGTCTGAATAAGGATATATTTGTATAATTACATAGATGTGGAGTTAAGAAAGTGTCAAGGAGGAAGCTTAGAAATCTTATCCTTTTTTAAATATCAAGTTGCCAGTGTAATGCCACATGGATTTAATACTTCACTAAATCTGAAACAGAAGTATATAAGGGTAACTGTCTTGTGAGAACTGGTTGTGTCAGACATTTGTCTGTGTATTCTTTTAAAAGTGCTTAATAAGACGAAGGATGTGCATTTTGAGGAATGCAGCAGTGTGTATTGTGACAGAAGTGTTCTGTCTACATGCACTTGTGTATGGTTTACTGTTCCCTCGTATCTGCATTGCACCCATGCTAATGGAACCCAGGTCTGTGGCCAAGTAACTTGCATCTTCTGTAGTGACATGCGTTTAGTGCAGTTTTGTCTGACTTCTTCTGACATCATATAATCTGTTTCTAGAAAGCTCTTCAGAGAGGCCTGTGACAATAACTGAGCCCTTTCGTACTCTGGTGGGACACACAGCTAAGATCACTAGCTTGTCTTGGAGTCCACATCATGATGGAAGACTGGTATCAGCTTGCTATGATGGCACTGCCCAGGTACAGATGTAAAACACCTGTAGTTCTCGTTGACCTTTTTTCACTGTTGCCATTCATCAAATAGATGAGGGATTTAGGAATCTCTTTTCTTGAAAAGGAAAAAAAAACCTTCATCCTAACCAAAGGGGCATTTTAGTGCCCCAAAGGCCCATTTGGTTGCAGAATTTGTACACAGGACTTACCTGAAGCATTTTGGACAGCCTTTTGCTATGTACAGTTGTTTTGTCCCAACAAATCATTCCATTTTGCCACTGGGGTATATTTTTCTCCATACAATGTAATATATGGGACAAGAAATATCTCATGTCTCTTGGTGGGTAGAACAAGATTATGAGAAACTAATGTGAGTGCTTAGATGGAAATCAGTTGTTCCTCTGGTCAAAGATGGAGGGTCAACAAGTGAAATGTCACTTAATCCTGTTCAGGAAAGACTAAAATGGAGATACTTACGTCATGAGAAGCAGGGAATGGAAGGACCATGGGCATATGTAAAGCAAACAGTTCACCATAAATCAGCAGGAAACACCCAGCACTCAAGAAGAATGTAAACCAAGAAACAGTACTTGAAGTGTTTGAACTACTCACAGAAAGCATTCTTTCAGCATAAGCCAGGAAACAGAGATGATATCTGTTGAGGGCATGAAATGAAAGTCAAACTGAGCAAGCCCCTTGAAAATATGAAACCTAAAAGTGTATCTTAGAGTTTACCCTTTAAGGAGCTGTGGTGTCCAGTTGCAGATTGTTGCCACTTCAGAGCAATGATTAAACTGGAAAGATTCTATGTATTCACCAGGTACTGGAGGCTTGGCAATAAGGAAACAAGAATGATGCTTTAAATTGCCTCCCTCACAGGACATGTTAACTATGTTGAGCTGCTTAAGAACAATTTTTACAACTGATAAGCAGCTGGCAGAGTCCACAGGGAAATGCCCATTCTTCCAGCGTATGGCATATGAAAACTAGGAAAATACCACATATGGAAAATACAGTGTCAACACTATGAAATATGGTGGAAAGCATTATTTTTATCTGGCTGGAAGTGGTAGAAGATCTGCTAACTGAAGACCTGATGTTTATTGGGGGATTTCTCTCAGCAGATAATACTAGCCCACAATATCATTCATATTAAGTCTTCCTGCAGATAAATAAAAACAGCCACTCTTCAGAATTTATGTTCACTTCCTAATTTGGGGATTCACAAACAGTTTATTGTTATTGTTTTTTAAATTCAGAGTAACAGGATGTTTTTAGGACATAGTTGTATAAAATCCTCTTCCTCCAGTAGTGTGTCTAAGGGACAGTTAAATTTAGTATTCTTCAAATTAGCTGCTTCCACTTTTTATAATATGTTATAAATTGTGAATAGGTTGCCAAATGCCTTCCAGATATTTTCAGCTAAAGCCCCCACTATCAGATTCCAATAGCCAGAGGGGTGGGATTTGAAGCATCGAGAGGCCATCAAGTTTTCTTAACCCTGTGTTAGAACTCAGGTCACTGCTCTAGATTAGCTTCTGAATACAGAAAGTAAATTTTGGTGAGGAAGCTCTGTAAAATGTTCTTCTTTTTAATGAAAGGTTTTGTTCACAGGTTTGGGATGTCCTAAAGGAAGAGCCTTTGCATAATTACAGAGGACACCGGGGCCGACTCCTTTGTGTGCAGTGGTCACCTGTCGAAACAGACACCATCTACACTGGAGCTGATGACTTTTGTGTCCATAAATGGGTAGCCACGAAGCAGGAACATAGTCGCCCTCCCCCAGGTGTGTCTGTTTGAGATGTTTGAACACCAAGAAGTGGGAGGCAGGGGCATACTAAAATCTGACTTTTCTTCCTATCATTAGTTCAGTGTTTTCTCAGATGTAGTTATTAGTAGCGCCTCTAGCTATGGAACCCCGAGACTTCTGAAGTGTGATCAAAACAAGCAGGTTCATATGGTACTGCTGTTCTTTGAGTTATGAAGAGAGATGCAAAGAACAAGAGAAGAAGCAGTATATTCCTATTCCATTTCTCTTGAGGAGGCCAATGAATTGGTAGCATTACACATAGAATTAATTGTTCCAAGTGCATATGGTATTTTACTGATGTGTTTAGAAACATTATTTCACTCGGTGTGTGTGAGAGAGAGAAAGAGAGATTCCCCCCTTCCAAATTTATTTTGAGAACAACTAACTATTTTCAGAACCTGTTCAGTAGGTAAGAAGAGCATTGAGTTGGAGAAAAAGAGAAGCAGTCAACTCAAAGCAAAAGCTAAGAAAAAGAAGAAGCTACCTGGAAAGCAGCCTTCAACACAGGAAGTGAGTGATTGGGTGAATGGTGGAGAGAACATGAAAGAGTATCTCTTAGAGGAAAATGGGATGTCAGACCAAGAGGGAGAAAAGGAGGAACAGGAGACGGCTGAGAGAATATCTGTGGAAGGTATTTCGATTCTTGCTGCATTTGTATCTTTTCCCAGAACAACTGTCCAAACATTTCCCTGGGTCTTGATTGAGAAAGCAACACCCTTTCTAATCTGCAAATGTATTAATGAATATCACCGTTTTCTTACTTGCTTCACACGTCACATTCAGCTTTCAGAAAGTGATAGCAATTATGGGAAATGGCTAGTTGGCTGGCTACTATATTACTCACTTTTAGAAATATGAACCCTTCACTTTCATAAAGTAGTAGAATCTTTTGGCTCTTTTAGTTCTCAGATTATCGGAACTAAATCTTTATCTGATGTATCAAACATGAACAAATATACAAGACTGTGTGCTGTATCACTGCAGTTACTTCTTTGATTCTGAAGTGAAACAGACTCTTTAGTTCAAACAGTAAAAAAAAAAAAGTTGAGGCTTTTTTTTCTTTTACAGTACATCTGTTTTTAAACTAGTTTTGAAAGCCAAAGGTAATAAAATGTTCGATATATTATAAGAAGCAGATGACTTTCAATGATACATTTGCCAAGCCCTCTTTGGGTTTCTGGTTGCTTTTATTTGCAGCCTATGTAAATGTGATCAGTTATGTTATGCATTAGACAAAAATAGTTCTTTTATCCACTGTAGCTCACAAGGATTTGCCTGTATGTCCACCACCTGTTTATGGAGCAGACATTCCAAAACCTTCCACAATCCTCAAAACACCGCTTGTGCGGAAGGATCACATAAAACCAGGTTGGTATGCATTGTTGATTAGAATAGCAGTATCTGAAAAGATCTGTAAAATGAGGATATATTGATCCTTCCTTGCTTTAAAAGGCAGAGGCATCTCCTATTTCTAATTTGGCACTGCTGCTTAAAGAAGGATACGCTGATATACTTAGGAACAGAGCGAAGAGGGCAAGGTAGGTGTTAAAGCATGATTCCATAGGTAATATATTCTGGGGGAAATGAACTCAGATTTGGAGACTTTTAAGACCCAGTTATTTCATTTAAAGGGATATGTATGTATGCTTATATCTCACATTCATATGAATAGGACATGGAAGTGCTTAGCATGGGCTGTATTGCAACCAAACAGCTAGAGAAAAGATTCAGTGCAACATCTATATCTAGATTAATGTCCTTGATGTACAGAAACCCCAAACTATTTTGTAATAGGCACATCTTTACTATTCTTTGTCTAATATTATATTATATATTACCCTTTATCCAGATGGATTCTGGGGTGTTATTCAGAGGAATAAATGCCAATCAAAATATAATAGAATGAAACAGCAATAACTACAGTAAACAAGAGGCAAACTATGCATTTTATTCATGTTTTAGCAGTAAGAATGATTCGGATTATTTTGTTCTCTTTCCTCCTTTGGCTTTTACATGTTTTACCTTTGTCTTCTTTAATATGTGCTGCATACAGGCTGCTCCACTCTTAACCTACTTTAAATAGTGATATCTAGCTTCAGATGCAATAGGAGTTGAGGCTACTTTTCCCCTCCCAGTACTACCACCAGCGTCATCATCAGTGTGCTTAGTTATTTATATCCTGCTTTTTTCTCAGTTTGGGACTCATTTAGCTGGGTCCATAGCATGATTTAAAAATGTATTTCTTGAAGCTTATGGATGAAAAGCCTTATTTTGTGACTTACTATGAAATTTTTCTCTCTACAGGGTCAGAGGCTTTTGTGAAGAGGAAAAAGCCTCGCTCCATCCTGCCTCTCAGCACATCTATGGACCACAGGTCAAAAGAGGAACTGCACCAGGACTGTTTAAGAGTTGCAGCTTTCTTACATGCAAAAGGTGCAGGCAGAAAATACTGTTGCAATGCCCTATACTTCCATTTTGTCCACTTAGGATGTATAGGTCTTGACACTTTTTAAAATAAATTCTTATAACAGGCACATTGGTAGACTTTCAGTTTCATCCTGGGACTTGCAGAGTTTCAGATTGAAGGTATCGGTGAAGTGATTGTGATCCTGCATTAAATGGTGTTATGTTGTGTTGCAAACTAAAACTTTGGTGTAGTTGTATAGGATTTGGAAGGAAAGTGCTATAGTGGAGTACACAACCAGAGAGGATTCTTTATTCATGGTCTTTGTGTCAGCACATACATGAGGAAAACCTGGACAGATCATCTTTGAAACACTCTAGAGCTAAAACCTAGAATTTGGAAGGAGGAAGCAGAAGGAAACACCACTCAAGTCCATTGCATGTGACCTAAGGGAATGACCGTGCTTTCCTACTTTGTTGTTCTGTAAATGACATACTGGTGGTGTCAGAAAGAACCTTCTCTTAGTTGCCTGAGCCAGCTGAGTTCAGACTGTAGTTCTTGCTGTCCTCCTCCCCCCTTTTTTTGGGGGGAAAGGGGTCGTTTTCTTTCTAAGACTTTTTTTTTTGACATTTTGTCAAATGGTGACTTTGCCCAGTGGGTGGGCATATTGCCTCCTATCTTTATCGTTAAACTATAGGGTAACTGTCCCTTGCATTTTAACAAAAGAAATAACCACACTGATAGTGTCTTTATTTCATGTTTGGCAATATATATGAAGATGAAACATCAGTCCAGAGATTAAATGGAAAACTACTTGAAAATGTAAAGACTTGAAATGGAATATAAGAATGTTGTAAATGTAAGACTCTCCACCTGTGTGGCAGTATTGGAAATCTTTTAATGGACCATTTTCTTTCTGGTAATTACTATTTTCAGTCATTTCAGTAGTCATTTCAGATTTCTCTCTCAACACTAATTATGGTTTGTGAGTAATCAGAAGTTGTAAAAAGTATCCACAGTCTTTTTATCATATGGATTGTGAGCGGAGAAGGGGTGAGTATGGAGATATAGAAACAGTAATCTTTTCTCCTCTTCCTTTCAGATCTGAAAGAAGATCTAACATCTTTTTCAAAAGATCCTGTCCATTTGGGGCTATTCACAGATAGACCTGCCCTGTACAAGATGATGGAAGCAGAAGGTTAGACCAATCTTAAATACATATTTTAACACTTTTTTCGGGGTAGAATGGGTGGGAAACATGAGGCAGTAGCTAAACATTTTGTGGCTTTAATTACACACTAAAATGTGAAATATTTCTAATGAATCTAATGAATCAACAGATAAGTCTTTGTTTTTGGTAGCCATCCAGCTCCATTGACAGAATGCCGTCGACTTAATTGCCGAAGTTTGTAGGTAGTCATAAAGGCAGTTTTATAATAAAAGCAGTATAATATGAAGCATGTCAGACGGCAAACAAGGGAAATAAATCCTAACAAGAAATAATCTGATTGACACAGAAAATTGGAATACATATAGTAGTCCATAATAGAAAGAGGCCAATTTTAATAGTAGTTTTTTTTAAAAAAATTAAAAAGTACTAAAGCAGAGCAAAAGAGCAAAAACTACAAAGTTGCAACCTGCTCTAGTACTTTTTGTATATTCTTTTATGAGTGTTTGTTACCTATTTTAATAGAGTGGGTTGTTGCAATTTTCTGCTTTCTGCTCTTGTGTTTTGAAACTGGTATTTTTAAGAGTTTTATTCTATTAAAATCAGTATTATTTATGATGATGATGATTATGATTATTACTATTACTGTTATTATTATAGTGGTTATTATGACTACTACTACCACTATCACTAGCAGCAGCATGCCAGCTCTTAGTGTCAGTCACAACACAGGCATACCTCAGTTAACAAAGCCTCTGACAAACAAACTCCTTTTTACAGAGTCTTTTTATGCCTCCGCACTCCCACCCCCTTTTCGCTCTGGTCATATGGAATCCTGAGGTTTGCAGTTTAGAGAGCGGCCTTTAGAATTCCCAGCCAGAGAGCTCTTTGGCCTCAGTAAACTACAAACCTCAGAATTGCACAGGATGTTAACAGTGGAATAATAGCACTATAACTGTGTAGTGTGGAAATGGCCATATTGTAATGGTAGCATAAACAAAATAACACACTTTAATAATATATTAAATAATACAAGAGGCAAAGTTTGGCAAATCTAAAGGGATGAGACTTGTTTGGAAGTCAGATTTGTGGATAAAAATAATGAAAAGAAAATGGGACTTTATTTGTAAAACACCATCCTATAAGTATCTGCCCTGATCAGAGAAAATACATTAAAGTTATTCATAAATGGTATTTTGTATCCACTCAAACTCCATAAGATCAATAATGAAATGACAACACTATTTTGGAAGCACTGTGACAAAATAGGTGATTGGAATCTTAAGTTGCTAACTTGTCCAAAAAACATAGTTTCTGGGAGGATGTATTAGGATGGATAAGCCAAATATTGGGCCGAAAAGTCCACTTTGGAGGGGCACTATCGTTTCTCTGTTCAAAGATGTAAATGAAAACTTGCCAAGTAAAGTTCTTGTAGTACTTAATTTAAGCATTGCAAGGGTAGAAATAGCTCAAGCATGCAAAACATTAGGAAAATCTCTTGATGCAAAAGTGGCTAAATAGGATATAGTCCATAGCTCTTTCAGAAAAATTAACACTCAAAGTAAGAGTACACAAGAGGAGACATAAAAGAAGATATGCTTGTGATTACTGGGAAGCCATTTATTGTTTACATTGCTCCAGGAAGTACTGGATTTAAACCTACTTGGGTCAGAGAAGCTTTGGTAAAGTGAGTGTTGAAGATTATGATTAATATATAAACAATGCATAATATTTGGAAGACAATTCCAGTTTGTTGTGATTGACAGGGATAAGATACATGACTTCATGAGTTAGGGAGGGGAGGGCAGAAGGGAGACATATAGGGAAAAAGAAGAAAAATAAAATTATGTTACCTGTATAGGAAAAAGGAACTATTTTATGTATCAGGGTTAAAATTGTTGTTAATTTAAGTTTATTAGAATAAAAAATTAAAATTAAAGTTTTAAAAATTAATATACATCCCAACCTCAGATCAGACCAAAGTCCTGCCTAACTCCACCTTCTTTTTCTACAACAACCAATCAAATACCTCTGGAAGCCCATAAGCACAAAAGCACCCTCCTTACTTGTGTTCCTCTGCAGCTGATATTGAGTAGTACAATGCCCCTGATATTGGAGGTAATATGTAATTATCATGGCCAGTAGCCATTGATAGCTTTCTCCTTAATAAATCTGCCTGATCCTCTAACTTGGGCCATTTCTGCACTAGAGTGTTATAGTGCTATGATTCCACTTTCAACATCCTATGGAACCTGGGGTTTGCAGTTTCGGGAGGGGCCAGCCGGTCCCTCCCGAAACTGCAAACCCCAGGATTCCATAGGATGTTGAAAGTGGAATCATAGCGCTATAATAGCCTCATGCGGAAATGGCTTTGGATAAATTCCATAGTCTGGAACTTCTTCCAGGCTTCCCTTTCTCCCCCAATAATCTGACTACTTGCTGTGTAAAAACAAGTACTTGCTTTTATGTGGTTTAACCTCCCCCATGCCATTTGGATTCACTAAATGAAACTCCAAGTTTTAATATTATGGGAGAGGGAGAAAAACTTCTCCACTCTACTTCCTCCTCATGTCCCTTCCCTTTAATTGCCTTCTTTATAAACTGAAAAGCCCCTATAGTCTTTTGTTATATGGAAGCTGCTCCAGAGTAAAAAAGGAATTTTGAAAAGCATTAATAATAATAATAATAATAATAATAATAATAATAATAATAATAATATTATTATTATTATTATTAATTATTTGTATCCTGCCTCTCCCAAAGGATCGAGGTGGTACTACAGCAATACATCAAATACATTAAAAGCATTAAAACATAACCCATCCTCCCCGCCCACCAACTCATCTAAAACTCCCTAAAACACATTAACTATTAAGAACAAGAGGACAGTTGGTGGGAGGCGGTGGAGTACTAATCTGGGAAGGCCTGTCAGAAGAGAAAAGTCTTGACTGCTTTTTTAAAGCAGTCAAGACTGGTAATATGCCAGGTCTCCTCCGGCAGGCCATTCCATAGCTTGGGAGCGATAGAAGAGAAGGTCCTCTGGGTAACCGCAGCCAACCTAGTTCTGATTGGCTGCAGTAAATTCTTCCCAGAGGACCTTAGTGTGCGGGGTGGATTATATGGGAGAAGGCGATCCCGCAGGTAGGCTGGCCCCAAGCCATGAAGGGCTTTAAAGGTAAAAACCAACACCTTGTACTGTGCCCGGAAACTAATAGGCAGCCAATGCAAAGACTTCAGAATTGGTGTTATGTGGTCAGTTTTAGGTCTACCAGTGACCAGCCTGGCTGCCATATTCTGAACTAATTGAAGTTTCCGGACTAAGCACATGGGTAGCCCTATGTAGAGCGCATTGCAGAAGTCAAGCCGTGAAGTTACCAGCGCATGCACCACTGTTTTTAGGTGTTCCAGGTCCAGGAAGGGGCGCAGCTGGCGTATCAGCCGAAGCTGATAGCAGGCAGTCCTGGCTGCCGCATCAGTTTGAGCTGTCATCTGAAGCGGCGAGTCCAGGAGCACCCCCAAGCTGCGGACACAGTCTTTCAGGGGAAGTGTAACCCCGTCTAGAACTGGTTGACAAACCTCCATACCTGGGCTAGGGCCCTTAACAGCGAGTACCTCCGTCTTATCTGGATTCAGCTTCAGTCTGTTTTTCCTCATCCAGTCCATTACTGCTTCGAGGCATTCATTTAGAGGCGAGATGCCATCCTTAGTTGATGCTATAATCCGATAATATATCTGGGTGTCATCAGCATACTGATAGCACCTTGCTCCATGCCTCCTGATGATCTCTCCCAGCGGTTTCATGTAGATGTTAAATAGCATTGGGGACAGGACGGCGCCCTGTGGGATGCCAGATTTAAGCTCCTTTTTCGAGGAGCAGCTGTCCCCAAGCATCACCATCTGGTATCTACCTGAGAGATAGGACCGGAACCACTTAAGTGCAGTACCCCCGATCCCCAGCCCTCTCAGGTGTTCCAGAAGGTTACCGTGGTCTATGGTATCGAAAACTGCTGAGAGGTCCAAGAGTACCAGCAGGGTCACACTTCCCCTGTCGATACCTAGGCGAAGATCATCCACTAAGGCGACCATGGCAGTCTCGACTCCATATCATGCCCTGAAGCCAGTTTGAAATGGATCTAGATAATCTGTTTCATCCAAGACAGCTTGGAGCTGAAGGCCAACAGCCCTCTCGATCACCTTGCTTAAAAATGGAAGATGGGAGACTGGTCTATAATTATTCACATCCGGGGATCTAGGGAGGGCTTTTTTAGAAGCAGCCGTATAATCTGTTACTGCTAAGCAGTTAGATTTGTGGAGTAGATTGATGACAGAATATGTATAGTTACACTGAATAATTAATGCTATTGAACTAAGGAGCTGACAGTAACTAGCCAATATAGACTCTGTTCTCAAATGCAGATTGATAAAGATTTTATTTTTGGTTTGCTTGATACTTCCACCTAATCCCGTTCTACCTTTTTCAATCTTCCCATGGCATTCAATACCATTGGCCACAGCAGGAGCTCTGTAAAGTGGAGGTAGGGTGAAACACACTCAGTCTGATGGTTTAAATCCCTTTTGCAAATTGTTACCAGAAGATAGCACTGAGAGACTACTGCTCAGTCACTTGGCAGTGTGTTGTGGAATCCTGCAGGGTTCCATTTTGTCTCCCATGCCTTTTAACATCTGTATGAAACCTCTGAGAACTCTTAGGGAGGTTTGGAGCTGCAGTCCCATCAGGTTGCAGATGATTCCCAGTTTAGTCTGTCAATTTCATCTGAATTAGGAGAGACTGGACAGGTGTCAAGAGGTAAATTGAGGCTGAATCTCAATGAGATGGAGATTCTATGGACTGGTGGATCTTAGGTCTAGAAATTAAAGAGATAGCCTACTCTGGATGTATTCCCTGTGAAGAGCAGGTGCACAACTTGGTGGTGCTCCTTTCTTCAAAGCTTTCCTTGGAGGTACAAGTGACCTTTGCAGCAAGGGCGCCTGGGCCCAGCATTGGCTTAATTGCCAGCAATGGCTGCTCCTGAATTGGATAACCTTGCTTCCCTGGATAACTATTGCAATGCACTGTTACTTAGGGCAAACCTTGAAGATTATTTGGAAGCTGAAGTTGGTGCAAAATGCTAGACTGTTATCAAGAGATCTAAGACAAGATCATATAATTCTTGAGTTTGATGTGAGTGGCATGTCTTGTTGTTAGCTCTCTTACAATTAACTGTGAAGTGAATTGGGTAATCCAAATGTAATGTTCATGTTGCAGTGTACTTTTTTTAATCTACACTTTTGAAATGTTTTAAGTGAATTGTCATTGAGTTAATGCAACATATTTTAACTGTGGTTATCTATTTTTATAACCACATGTTTGAGCACAACATATTTTGGAAAAGGAGATGTACAAAAAAACTGACTATACTACTGCCTCAGTCCTAAAAGAACTGCACTGGCTGCCAGTAACCTGCTAGGACCAATACAGGGTCCTGCTATAGGCACTGAAAGCCTAAATGACTTGAAACCTGTGTGCCTAAGGGAGCACCTCTTCTAGAAATTCCTACCCTACCAATAAACAGTGGATTCCATGCATATTATCCCACCAATACCAGAGGCTAGGAAGGTGGTTGTGATGTAAGATAGGGCATTCCATGTGATTGAATGCCATTTCTGGGTGACATGAAGTCAGCCTCCCCCCCGAGTTCAGTCATTCAGAGACGAAAAGGCTGTTCGTATTTCTTCAAGCTTATGGCCCTTAACGTAAGTATGTTTTGTTCAGTCCAAGATATTTTCACTGCTGCTTTTTTATTGCATTTTAAGTACTTTTCAAGGACTTTTTAAAAAAAATCTTCACAATTGTAGATATGTTGTGTGGTTAACTGCCCTGTGTTCCAGTACTGGGGAAAAAAGCAAAAAGTATACAAATATTAAATAAGCAATTAATTAACCAAGAGGCCTCTTTTGTTTCTTAACAGGACAAAACCACCTAGAGAATGGACATCCAGAGTTATTTCAGCAGCTCATGTTGTGGAAAGGAGACTTGAAAGGTGCTCTCCAGTCAGCTGCAGAAAGAGGGGAGCTAACAGATCAAATAGTGGCAATCTCACCAATGGGTATGCTTGGTATTCCTGCTGCTTTGCTATGAAACAGGCTTAGCTTCAACATAGCAAAATCTGATTACCTGTTTTGTCTTGCTGGATAGGGGTTTGGAATGACTGTCTTGAGGCTCTAGTCCAGTCATTAACTCACTGGATGATTTTGTAAAAGTGGTGTGTTTTCAGCCCTGTGGCAGTTATGAACTGCTTTCTCCCATAATAATTAAGAATTCTGTGTGTTTTTACACTGTAGGATAATTTGTTTTAATTGTTTCTACATAGCCTGTTTTCATATGTTTTGATTTCTTGCTGCATCATTTCCTGTTGGTAATGTTTATATTTTTTAGCTGGCTATCAAACTTGGGTGTGGACCGTGGAAGCATTTGTCAAGCAGCTCTGTTTTCAAGAGCAATATGTCAAGGCTGCCTCCCATCTCCTCTCCTCCATAAAGTATACGAGGCCGTGGAGCTGTTGAAATCACATAATTTGTTCAGGTCTTTACACTCCTATTGTTTTAGTGGGTTTCAGTTTACAGATATCAATAGCGTAGTTATTGTATCCAACAGTTTTTATTGCTAACATTAAACTAAGCTTGTGGGTGTCTTGTGTCTCTTGAGTAGTTGCTTTTTCCTTAATGTGCTCTTTCATTTCTTTATTCTAACATTTTTTTTATTAATCAAATTCAATATTTTTTCTTATTTTTGCTTGCTCCTCAGTTCTCTTTTTCCTACTTTTGCGTGCTCCTCAGTTCTATTTCTATTGTTGTACATTTTCAGTCATACAGGATCAGCTTACTACAAGCTGAGGTGGGGGTAAATATGGGGATTGTATTGAGTAAGTAGGAAAATTGGTTGTTACATTAAATCCATCACCTGGAGTATTTCAGAGTGGGTATCTAAAGCCTTTGAGTGGCTTCAGA
This sequence comes from Ctenosaura bakeri, assembly GCA_948474755.1. Classification (NCBI taxonomy): domain Eukaryota; kingdom Metazoa; phylum Chordata; class Lepidosauria; order Squamata; family Iguanidae; genus Ctenosaura; species Ctenosaura bakeri. Next base: position 64,910 of record CAOLHI010001056.1, read on the forward strand.
ATGATAGCTCATAAAGATACACATTGTGTACTTGGTTTTATTTTAGCTAGCATAAGGGTATCATAAGTAGTTGTGATAATACTGTACAAGGAGCTCATGCAGTTACTTTGCACACTTTCAGCAGCATTAGACACTTCTGAATTCCAGAGTTTGCTATCGTTTAATGGTAAGAATTCTTCATCTTCACTCTGCATGGATGCAGATCTAACTTGCACATTCATATCCATCACCCAGCTTGTACTATTCATGGGCAGTGCATACATGAGTCCATTGCAGATGATGCTTTGAAATAACCCATTATCTATTCAGTCATAATCCTTCAAATGGAAATTATTCGTATATTCAGCAAAGAGTAATAATTTATTAAGTAACGAAGGGTTAGCTAATTTGGATCCATATGTGAACGAAGCTATGTTAATAAAACTTGCTCAGAAAAGTGGCCTGCAGCCATACTCTTCTTAAGCTGCACTCTTCAAGCCAGGTTAGCCTGTTATTCTCAGATGCAGTCTCAGTAAACTTCTGTGCGTTGACATTTAGAGAAGAATTCGAAGTCAGTGTTTGGGTCAAAGTCAACTTCCAGTATTGGAGTAGTCACTGAAATAGTATGGTTTATCTATTTTTCTCTTCTCTCTTTTGCCTCAGGGAAGCCATTGTAATTGCCAAGGCTAGATTACGGCCTGAAGATCCTGTGCTGAAGGATCTCTACACCAGCTGGGCAGCAGTGCTGGAGAAGGATGGTCATTATTCCACAGCAGCCAAATGGTAATGATGATAGTGATATTCCATTAGAGCTTTGTAAAGCTCTAACAGAGCCAAGAAATAGCCAAGATTCCTTTAAGAATTAGTTCATCCTGGGTGATCCTTCTCTTCAGGAGTCACTGGAGGAAGTGATTAAAAAATGGTGCAGAAGACTGTAAAGCTTTGGAAGACCATATTGCAGTGGCTGGGGAATGTGGCTCCTCATTAATTCATTTCAGACAAGTGGTGTCTGATCTTTGCTTTTTATTATTTGTAGCAGCGGACACCATGGCTGTTTCCTTTTTTCTCTGAACCAGTTCATTGAATTTTCTGTATGACACGTGCCTTGCTCTAAGGTCTAAGGAGACTGTGTTGTTATGGTATTTTGTCAATTATCTGTATGTGCAAACTGTCCAGTTGCATGATGTTAGAACTTGTTTTAAAATTTAAGATCGGAGAACTGAAAGCAGTGATATAGTGATTTCTTTTTAGAGTAGCCAATACCTGCAAAACTTGCTTTGATAGAAGCAAGTTATTCTGATAGCATTAATATGTTGAAAGAAATGCCCTGTGATTTTGAAATAAAGTAATACTTGTGTCTTAATGGTTCTTTTTTTAGTTACCTGGGAGCTGCATCTCCCTATGATGCAGCCAAAGTGCTGGCCAAAAAGGGAGATACTGCTTCTCTTAAAGCTGCTGCCGAGGTGGCTCTGATAGCAGGAGAGAGAGATCTCTCAGTGACGTTTTCCTTCAGATGCGCTCAGGAATTTCTCTCTTCCAAGAACTGGGTTGGGGCACAAGAGGTCCTCCAGCAGCATGAGAGCTTATTGGTCAGTGTGATTTTATTTAGTTACTGTTTCTTTACTAATTAGTTGCTATGACAGCTGCTATATCTGCTGCATAGTTTTCTGTGATAGCGTCACTTGCATAACCCTTAGATTGGATTTCAGAGTGAAGTCTGCATCTTGAAAGATCTGCTTAAGCGTTACAGATCCCAAATGATCATTTCTGTTGTGGGAAGATAAAAAGTACAGTGATGTAATTGTTAGCAAAAAATGTTGTAAATGGCTGAAAATGATACACGAGTGTAACACAAATGACATGTTTTAAAGTCCGCATTCATGATTTCTTAAAACAATTTGTGTCCTATCAAATATATAGAATGAAAGGTACTTTCTTCACTTAGAATAAGTGATGAGTTAAAACTTCTGAGGGTAGCAATTGGATGAATGACACAAAGTCATGTCTGTATGGTTGTTCAGGTTATGAGAATTAATACTGTCAACTATAGAGCATGAATATCTGGTTCCAAATTCAGAAGGAAGCACAGTTCTGCCAAAGCATTGGTGCTTTACCTTTAGTAGATTAGCTCTAGGAACTTATTCTTAAAGTAAGTTTTGTTGCTTAGTATATGTGCATGTATTTACAGAAAGAGTTAAACAGAAATCTGTAGATTGCAGTCCTATTTGTACAAGGTAAGGCTTATTGAATAATGTTCCTTACTACTCAGAAAACATTCAGAAGATCACAGTTAATTTATGATTGCTTCCCTAAATATATGATAATTCTGTAGCACATAAGGCATGTGTGTGGGCTGCATTAATTTGAGGTTTAGGATTGTGCTCCTGGGCAGTATAAAGGCTCCATTTACTGCAAATGTGTACCATCTAACTAGTAAGCATATTTATCTAGTAAATATATTGAAAATCGATCAGAATATTTTTTTCTTGGTAATGTTAAAAAACATTTTGGATATCCAAGATTCTCCCTTTTTAACTTTACACCTAACCTTTCATCTGTATGAACACACTGAATATAGCACCTCAGGTTTTATGGGAAATAAGAGTTTCCGTATCAGGTTTCGCTTAGTTTTTCTTTTTCAAAAAAACAAATGTTTAATTGGTGTCCTATTCATTTACAGGGGCAGAGATTGGTATTTTGTCTTAATGAATTGCTTCACAAGTGCCTGAATGAAAGGAATTTGGTGGAAAGCCGAAGTCCATCCACTCCTTGCTACCACAATTGGCCAGTGAAACAAGATGGCTCTTTTGCAGAAATGGTGATTGGGGTTTGGCAGACCATATTTGGTGTGAATTCTGTGGAACAGTCACAGAACATATTTGAACAGCTGAGAACTGTTGACTATCCTCCTACAACTACCAACACTCATCCCAGACAGGTAATTCATCCATCAGTTTTTACAGGTTGCCTTTATATCCCAAGTCCAGTCACACCTAAGGTAGAGCCACTGATTCTATAAGATATACATACATGTTGTCTTACTATTCATCAGTTGATTAAATGGGTCTAGTTGAGACCAGCAATTTGATTTAACCTACAGTCTAAAGAGGAACATGCAGTTATGTGGTATCAGTAACATAGTGATAATCATAGCCGAAAGTGGAAGAGTAAATACTGAATCATTCGCTGTATGCCTCAAGGCTGACTGGTTTGTAGATGATCTTGGGGATTTTTTTTTATTTAGTTCTTTTTTTTTCTTTTAAATTTCCTAGTGACTTAAAGAAACCTGCATCTTTTTTATTGTTTTCCTTTGTTTAGCTCCTGTTCCATGTTTCTCATGATCTGACCCTAGCACTTTTGAGCCTTCAAACTGCTTCCTGGGAAGAGGCAGTGAAAGCTGTTCTTAGAGCAGTGACCCGCAGCTATGATGCTGGAAACTTCAGTCTCATGCAAGATATCTGCAGCCTCCTCCTTCCCACAGGTAAAGCCTCATTCCTTCTTTATCTCAATATTTTAAAAGATACATATAAAGAGATAAGGGCTGGAGGGTCTCCTAATTGTCACTTTCTCTATCCTGTCTCCTAAAATACCTAGTTAGGACAGGTGATCTGATAGCTCTTTTTCCCCCTTGGGTATGACCATCATTATTCAATGAAAGAACACTCTTTGCTTTCCCTAATAGGTCAGATGTTGGCCAATGCTATGAAAACAAAGATGGTAAATTTGTAGCGCCCATTCTTACTCCATGTGTGGGATGCAGAGATGTAAACATTGATGTGTGAAGGCATCCACATTGGGCTTTATTGCTCCTCTTAACTCAAGAGGCAGGTATAATGTTAAAAATGATTCCCAGAAGGAACCCTTCCTCTTTCCCTGTCTAGCTCAGAAGTCAGACACCAGCAAGAGAGAACTAGCATTCTCTTGCTGTCCTTCTAAACTTTGATCCCTTGTACAAGCCTTTTCTCTTTCTCTTTTCTCTCAAAAAATCTTCCCTCTTGGAAAATGGCAACCTCACTTTAACCTTCTCTTTTCCATCTTGTCCATGGACTCTTGCTCCATGGACTCCTTCAATGAAGCACCATGGGTCAAAGGAAAAAAACATAAAAATTTTGCACCCACAGTCTCTTTCCCCTCCACCTCACCAAACTGCAAAGGAAACTATAACGGCAGACAGTTGTTTTTCGAGAAAGAAAAGACCAACATTCAAATCAGAAGAGTGGCCCATCTTGGCCTATAGAGAATCTCCAAGGATATTGGCCTTACTGCAGAGTCAAGATTTTCCTCTGTTTGCTGTGTGACTGGGTGGGATGACACTCTGTGGGAGGACTCACACATGGAACTCTTCCTATGCCTATCTCAGTCTTCTATCTGAGGAAGGACACAACCCTGTGCAAGATGAAGTTATTGTTCTTGTGGGCCACCAGGGGGCAGCAGAGGACATCTTTTCACTCAAGCTTACCAGCCTTCCTAGGGCAGCAGAAATGCCCTGTTCTAATAACTGTTCTGTTGCCCTCCAGGCGGTCACACTTTTCTTTCTCATCAGTCAAGGATTATGCTAGTTCTGCCAGAGTTGCACTGATTGCAATTTTTAAGCAACCAGCTCAAGTCTTTTTTGAAGTCTGCCAAGTCCCTGGCAAATATCTTCACTGCTTGTTAGACACATATACTCAGCAAATGAATACCCTTTGGGATTAAAGTGTTTGAAAACATGCTTTATAATGAAGTAGCTATTTATCCCAGCCAGTCTATTAGACTGACCTTTCATTTCCCACACCAACAGAGAAAGCGACACAATTAGTTACTGCAAAAGTTTCTTCCTATCGGTGTAGAGAGAGTCTCCAGCTCCTGCCCAAGCTTACATGCAGTGAGTGGCTGTTATCCTTTCCTTCTCCCAGACTTCACACATGCTTCTTGCAAAATAGTCAGTGAGTGCCAGCCACATGATGGGGTCTCTCCTCTATTTTCCTGTTTTTACTACCTTGGTTTTTCTTCTATCTGCCATGAACCAAAAGGCTCTAAGATAAAATCATCAAAATTTATGTTAATCCATGCTGAGATCCACAGAGATTCTCCATACACTACCAAAAAGAAACATTAGCAATTATGTATTAATATTACTTTACATTGTTTGGAATGCTTCATATTCTCCCATTTTGTCCAGATACAGGGAACTGTAGTTTGGAGCCATGACTGGTATGCTATCCTCAGCTTGTTAACTAACATGGATTGGCAAGGCACCATTTCCTGTATTTGGATGTAGCAGGAAATTGATTTGTTCCAAACTGAATGGAAGCCTTAGAGCCCCTTCCCTTTCAAGTGAGAGAGAAAGAACAAGTCCAAAACTTGCCATAGTATGTGCTTGTCACAACAATCCACAGTGACATGTAAATGCAACTAGAATCATGCAGTGATCACTGTCAGATCATTAGTCAGTTTTGTATTTTTCTGCATACTAGATACACCATTCATTCATTCATTCATTCATTCAGTTTATAAACTGTTTCTCCTTATGCAGGATGTAAGGCAGTTTTCTCCTTGGTCTTCTTGCATGTAGCATGTGCTACACCACTGAACTACAATCCCCTCTGAGGAGATTTTTTTTTTTAACCTGGAATTATTTGATTAAAAGATCCCACGGTTACAGTAGAGATGACAGAAGATGTTAATCTAGCATACTGTAATAGTGAAAGAAAATACCTGTGGATAGTGCAATAGTGAAAGAAAATGCGAATATGCTTCTCACAGATCTATAGAGATCAAATAGTTGTTCCATTTTAAGTTGTTCACACAGTCTTCATCTTGAAATATTTTTTTTGTATTGTACAAAGCAATGTAGGAATTTCAAGTCCAGCAGAGGGAAGTTTTCCCCATGCTGCTTGAGAACTGTGAAGAATACAGAGTAAATCCCTTGGAACCTTTGTTTCCAAGGCGCCTGCTTTATTACCTTTATGTCTAATAAATGTTGTGTTTCCTCCTGCACTATTGCTTTCTTGCGGTTTCTTCACACTGGTGAAGGTAGGTATTTTTCCTTTGGCTTCAGAAAGCCATCTGCAGTACCCATTTGTCTGTGGTTGCACTCTTCCAGAGATGGCCAAAGTGAATTAACCTTCCCCCTATGAAAAGGCTCAGGTCAATACTTTTGCTTTCCAGCCTTAGCTGGCTGGTTTGATCGTCTTTTTGCCTGTTGTTGGTTTTGCTGTTTGAATTGAAACATGTTCTGTTCCATTGTGCCTGTGTCCTCTGCATTCTCTTTGCTTCTGGAAGACTCTCCATCCTTGAAAGGAATAGTTCTCTCCTGTGAAATTCTTCCTTTCTATTTTCTTTCTTTGTAATGATGGAAGTACTTGCCTTTTATTCTGCCAAAACTTTTTGCAAGGCTGATTCCCCAAATAGTAATTTTCCTTGGAATGGAACATTGCCAGGTTTGCCTTAGATTTAAAATCAGCTTCCCAGTGTTTCAACCATAGGGTCCTCTGCCGTACCATGGTTGCTGTTACTTACCTAGCCGTGAATGCAGCATCGTAGCACTTCCTGCAACAAAAGAATTCCAATTCTTTATTAATGAGCTCTCTTACTACTTCCCTTAATGCAGTGTTGTTCTGCTTCTGCTGGGAAACCCTGGCCTGAGCCTCTTTCTGTACTACGATTGCACAACTCTGGACATTATCTTGTGTGTTTTGGAGCAGTGGCACTACTAATGTTGCCATGTCCACTTGAATCCCTCATCCAAAGCTTATATTTAAAAAGCACTTTTTCTTCTCCTTTGGGGCAAGAAAGGCCCCCCCTGCTGTGTGAAGCATGTCTTCTCTGCCATGTGCCTGCATGTTCTGCTGTGCAGTGCCTGCTGATTGCTGATATACAGTTTTCTTTGCTCTGACTATTCCCATCTGGGATCATCTCCCTTTTCAAGATGGCAACTGGAAGTAGCTAGAATACCTGAACCCAGCACACCATTCTTCTCTGAAGAGAAAGCACCAGTGAGCCCTTTCCTTTGTATTTTTTATTCTCCCCATCTTTCTTTTTGTTTTTTAGTCAGTGCAGTTTTCAATCTTACCTTTCCTGATTGGTCACGATACAGGGATCTTACCTCAGTTTCGCTTTTGCTGGACACCAAAAATATCTTCCTCAAAACTGAATTGGTGTTGTTAGCCTGATCGCTGGTCACCTGTCCAGGTCCACTTGATTGGCAGTTGCCTCTGAGGACACATTATCTCACTCCTTAGCCTGCATACCTGCAGCTTTTTGAGTGTAATTTTAAAGCACTGTCTTCTTCCACTGACTTTTTCTTTTTGGCTTGTAAGGCATGGAGATCCTTCCTGGCTTGTTCCTCTGTCTTATTCCGCTTTTTTCTCTGTTTGTCTCCAGAAGATGCCATTATGAGATCTAGCCTCCTAATGAAATTACACTCTACCACCTACAATAATGGCTCTAAATCTAGTTAAGCACCTCGAAGGATTAACTTCGACCAGCTGGCAAGGCAGGAGAGATAAAACTGAAGGAGAGAGAGTTTTTCCAACAATATTAACGGATCAGAACATTCATCTCCTGCCTTTCCCAGCTGGAGCAAGGGTATAAACCCCAGAGAATTGTGGATTGCTCTTTTAGCCTTTTTGAGAATGAACAAGATCATTTAAGGACAGAGTTTTTTTCTTAAAATTAGCAGTATCTATTACATTTTTTAAAAAATGGCGCCACCTTAAGGCAGCTGGTAAAATTAAATCTTCCAAAAAGGCAGCTGGTAAAATTAATTGATCTGTTAAAAGATACAACAGCTGTTTAAGACAATTCTTATCATAGTAAGGTCAAAGACTAGAAAAATTCTCTCTTCACTTTTTGAAGCCAGTATATAAACTAGCATCAGCCCCTTTCTTTCCCTTTTCTTAACTGCACTTAAAAGGAGCTGTTTTGTCATCTTAGGAAAACTGCTAGAATAGAATTCAACATAGCGTAGGGTTTACCTGTGAATTCCTGCACTAGTAGGGATTTGGATTAGGTGTTGCTTGCAGTTACTTCCAGCCATGAGTTGAATGAAAAAAGGGATGAATGTAGTATAAAGCAGATACTAAAATAACTGAGTCATGTGACTATGGAACATTTTTCCAGCCTTTAATGAAGCAAAATAATATATAGTGATGAAATTCTCAGCCATGATTCACTTATCAAGAATCAAACTTGGATTTTCTGGTATATTATTTTGATTTTTGAAAAGACACTGGCATGCCTGTGTTCACAACTGTATCTATATCTCTTTTGGTAGGGTGTGATCATCTGAGATGTAAGTTGGACCATGCAGACTTGCAGAACATGGCAAATCTCCAAAGTTTAGAGGCATTTGTGGCCTATGGGCAGCTGTACGACCTGTGGTGGAACCCACCTGGTGCTTCTGCCTCAGAGCAATTGAGACTTCTTTCTGAGGCTTGCTCTCCTGGGCAGCCTTTTCTTGGCCAGAATGATACCAAATTGGACTTTTCACTTGAAGAAACTGCAGTAGAGATAGAAATCAAGAAAGCCTCTTCATCTGAAGAAACTGCAGTTGAGGCCAAAATCAAGGATGAATCAGATCCATTTCCCAAGAGTAATGGTGCTACCTCAGAAACAGACTCAGCAGCCAAGTCAAGCCTATTTGTGGAAAGAGAAGTAAGGCTAAGGGCCTGTAGAGTGCTCCTTTCTGAAGAAAATGCTGCAGTCCAGAATATACAGAGAGATATTTCTAAAGTTCAGCAGACTTTAGCAGACATGATCTGCCAACATCAGAAAAATAAATTGAACCAATGTGCCATCAATGGACAGGATGAAGAGACTCAGAGGTAAGATTAAAAATTAAGATTTGCTGAGGAAAGGAAAAGTAAGTATACATGCATTTAATTGATCATAATAAGTTTCAAAGGTTAACAGTTAATCTTCAGACTAAGGCCCAGTTTCTAATTTATCTCACAGTTTGGAACTCACAAAAACAAAACACCCCTCACCCCCCCACAGTTGGAATTTAGTACATATATCTGTTTTCTATCTCCCCAATAAAATGAATTTAATCAATTGTTTAAATTATCTTCTGCTACTTTAAATTAAAATATTTAAACAGATTTTCCCATCACAGCAATGTGTGCAAACTGAAATACGAGTTTGGCCTCCATGGGAGGCTGCCACTGTTGGAACTGACATATACTTACTTCCATACTGTGGAATGTTCTTGGTACCTTCTTTTCCAGTCTGTGTAGGTCTTCTGCTGATGGTAGAAACATTTCTTTAGTCTGAACCAGGGTACAATGATATTAAGATGGCTTTAAATCAGCAAGGAAAAGGGATAGTTTAAACTGCTGATACAAGTTTCCCACTGGTATTTTTTCATGTATATTCATTTATAAATAATGCTCCAAATGTGACAATTAAACCTTGTTAATCCACAACTAAACGAAGTATTGTTTACATTGTTGTTTCACTCTTACAACAAGGCCTTACGACTCATTATAATACTGGGTCGATTTTCTGCATTTTCTTTTGTTTACTGGCATGAGGAATGAATTCAATATCTTCCTGTAATTGGATATTTCCTTCAAGCAATACCCATGACAGTTTGAGCTTTATATGGCAGCTTTAGGGTTAAACTGAAGCATCAGTATATCCAGTGCCCTGTTCTGAGGAATGGTTTGCAAGCTGCCATTTTTTTTCCTTTTAAAACAAATTCTCTCCTTTTGCAAGTAATAGGAAGCTATCAGTTTAGGTCAGCTCTAGGATGCCTTACAGTCTCATCCCATTTAGGAACATGGGTGAGGCTTCTGATTCTGCAGATCCAGTGCTTCATCTTCTTTGCCCACAGTGCCCTTGACCTGCTTCTCTCTCCAGTGCTAAAGAAATGGACCTTTCTGTGGAGGCATCTGAAATCACAACCCTTCTCTAGGGTGGGATTTCTCATCTATCCATGACCCCATGTGTGCCATAAGTATGGGAGTATTGAAACCTATACTGCAGACAACTACTCTTCACACTGTTCCTTCTTCACTCTACCTTGATTCCTTCCTACCCTCACAAAAACAACACAAAAGAATCAAGTATCTGTGACAGATAAACAGTCAACTATCTCCTTTCACTTTGATCTGACAAAAACATCTGATAAACAGTTTTAAAAGGAGATGCCTGTATGTGGTGGGAATGTGAATATTCTTATTAGGGAAATTCATTTGGCTGTAGTGCAATTAAGTTAGGAGACCTTTTTCTTACCAGGTGTCTAAAAACTTGTGGCCCAGGTAAATGGATTTGTGAATTCCTCGTGATAATGTATATTTCTATATACATTTGCTGCAAGGCAGTGAATGTGGCTCCCTTCTCCCCTCAAATTATCATCACAGGACCCTGTGAGGGGGGTTGGACACCCAGACCAGCTTCAATGCTATTTTGGGAATTAAAACCTGGCTCCCTAATCTACAGTGGTCTCCAGCCCGGAACTGTGTTCACATTGAAGAATAATATTCACTGAAAAGCATTTAAAGAGTGCCAGTGATCTCAATTTCTGGTTTCAAATTAACCTGGAATACTGTATTTAGTAGAAGAATAATCTTCCAATTGTTTACTATAATAATGTTCACATAAGGCACAGCTTTAAAATTAGTCTTTTTTTCCCTTTTATGACAGTTAACTGACAAGTGGCAGGTTTAGAATGTTTAACTGTTTTAACGTATCTGTAGAAAATCTCAACCCTCCTTTTTTTTAACAGTAAAGAACAAGTGAATGAACACATTTCTCTATCAGATCTGACAAAACAACTTACAGAAGCTAATAAAAAACTAGCAGAGTTTCCTGAGTCTATAAAGGTAAGATTTAAAATTGAGCAGAATACGTCAAAAGCAGCTTTGAGGCTAGGAGTCTGAGCAGTAGGAGGCTCCAGGTAACTTGTGGAGACAAAGAGAAATCTGGTCTCTTGAAGGCTTGTTGATTAAGTCACTGCTTTTTTACAAGATTAATCCTTTCAGCACTTTTGTTCTTGGGTGGGACAGCAAGCACTCCCTCCTTAATTAGAAAGATCTCAAATGAATCTAGAGTTGTCAAAGTCCTAGCTTGCAGAGAATAGAGCACTTATTCTCCTAACAGGAGTACAACCTTAGGTTTCAAAAATGAAATAGTTCCTATATTTAGTAAAAACATTTTATTGGAAAGTCAAACAACATGGCATGGTTGTACTCCTGTTCGTACAAGGAGAGTTGAGTGGTTAGTATTGCAAACATTAGAGAAGATATGTTCTATAACCTTCCAGAGGGCTTATGAGCTGTGGCTTTGTCGTCAGATTTCCCCTTGAAAAACAAATCTTACTGAGATGAGTAGTTCTCATTTAATATATTTTTGTCCTTTTCAGAACAAACATAATCATGATCACTACAAAATAGAGCATCAAATATAAAAATATAATAGTGGACAGTCTGATAGGGATATATCTCTGCCTGGATTGTGCATGTCAGTTTCTGATAATCACTTTCTTCACAGGCTTCCCGTTTCCCTGACGTGATGGAGTGCTGTCTTGTTCTTCTTCACATGGGCAACCAGGGCCATGCGTCTGTCATTCCAGAATTACAGCAACTGTCATTAGACCTACTTAAAAAATATGGAGGAACTCGCATACACAAAGAAGTTTGCAAAAAGTTCTTTTCATGAATCTCCTTCCATTTTTCCGCCCTGGATGGTGAAGGACTGTTTTAAGTTGAAGTATGCTTCATTCTGGATGGATGAACAGGAGACTACTGTTATACAGTTCTGTTGATTAGTGGACTATAATGAAGTAATGCAAAGTTACAATAAAACCAAAATACCAAGTGTTTTTCAGCACTGTCAGTTTATTTTCTATTTGGAAAGAAAGATACGAAGGGGACTATTGTTCATAAACTATATGGGGTGTCAACACATCCCCCCTTTTGCAAAGCGGGGAGTTTGTGTTACCTAAGCAATAAAAATGTATATTCTAAAAGTGAAATGTGTCATTTTTCATAGACTCATAAAGTAGGAAGAGACTACAAGGGTCATCTGGTCTAACCCCCTACCTGGCAAGAGTACTCATGTCATCTCTTAATCTTCTTTTCTCCAAGCTAAACAGACCTGGCATAGTTTCCAGGTCTTTTACCATTTCGTTGCCCTCTGCACAATGTTCCAGATTGTCAATATCCTTTTATTGTGATGCCCAGAACTGGACACTGTATTGCTGGTGAGGTCTTAACAAAGCAGAATAGAGTGGTACTATTACCCCCCTTGATTTAGATACTAGACTCCCATTGGCTTTTTTTTTAGCTGCCACATCATGTTGTTGACTGATGTTCAGCTTGTGATCTACTAAGACTCCTAGATCCCTTTCACATGTACTGTGGTCCAGCCAAGTGTCACCCATCTTATATCTGTGGCATTTCATTTTTATTGCCCAGGTGTGGTACCTTACACTGGTCCCTGTTGCATGAGTTTTGTCCCAGAGCTCTCCAATCTGTCAAGGTCATTTTGAATTTTGATCCTGTCCTCTGGGGTATTGGCTACCCCTCCCAGTTTGGTGTCATCTGCAAATTTGATCAGCATGCCTTCTACTCCTTCATCCAAGTCATTGATGAAGATCTCAAACAGCACTAGGCCCAGGACAGAACCCTGCGGCACCCCACTAGTCACTTCTCTCCAGGATGAGGAAGAGCCATTGGTGAGCACCCATTGGATTTGACCTGTCAACCAATTACAAATACACCGACAGCAGCATTGTCTAGCTCTGATTTTACTAGCTAGATTTTTTAATCTTTTATAATATATTGCAACAGATAATTGGGCACTGGTTCACTGTTAAAAAGAAAGTGCCAGAGGGAATGATAGAAACCAGTTGACCACTTGGCTTGTACTGGATATTGCTGCTGTGAATTTATGTCTTATACGAGAGTGGGAATAGGGAGAAGACTTCATGACAAAATTAATTTTTTGTGGTATAAACAGCAGGGTCACCATTAGTCAAAGCTAACTTGACAGCAGTTAACAACAACAGAACATTAACGTATCAGGACATTCCTGTAGATAACAGGAAAGTTCCCCTTCTGGGAGTTAGTCAGATGAACCTTCTGCTCCTTCAGCCATGGCAAAGAACAGGTTGCTTACCTGTAACTGTGGTTCTTCGAGTGGTCATCTGTGCTCTCACACATTAGGAGGAGCTTTCGCGCGTGCGTGGTAGCGTTTGGAAGATTCTAGAGCTTAGTAGCTTGGTGGGAACCCCTCCCCCATGCCGGTACTGTGCATGCTCCTCCCGCCGAGCAACGGTCACTCCTCAGTTCTGTAGTCCGCCGTAGAAAAACACAGGAACCTGAAAAAGGGGGGGTGGAAGGGTGGGTATGTGTGAGGGCACAGATGACCACTCGAAGAACCACAGTTACAGGTAAGCAACCTGTTCTTCTTCTTTGTGGTCTCTGTGCCTCACACATTAGGAGACTGTGTAGCTTACCAGTTGGATGCTGGGTCAGGTCCTAGAGAACGGAAGCCAGCACAGCACGTCCAAACCGAGCATCCCTGCGGGACCGGCAGTCAAGCCTGTAGTGGCGCACAAAGGTCGATGGTTGAGACCAGGTCGCGACACGGCAGAGTTCTTGCAGGTCTACTCCTCGCGGGAGGGCTGCAGATGTTGCAACAGCTCTAGTTGAATGAGCTCTGAGGAATGCTGGCAGAGGCATCTTGGCAAGCTCATACGCCAGCAGGATTGTCGCAGCCACCCATTTTGAAAAGCATTGGGTGGACACCTTGTGGCCTCTTCAACACTTACCATAGCACACAAAAAGGTGCAGGGTTTGTCGAAAAGAGGCAGTCCTATCTTTGTAAAATGCCAAGGCGTGACGAACATCCAAGGAGTGAAGGGATCATTCCAACGGTGTCGTTGGGTCCAGATAGAAGGTCGGCAAGATGATGTCTTGGCTGAGATGGAAATTCGACACCACCTTGGGCAAAAATGAAATGTCAGGCCAAAGGGCCACCTTGTCTCTGTGGAAAACGAGGAAGGGCTCGTCGGATCGTAGAGCTGACAGCTCTCCTGCTCGCCTGGCCGAGGTGACAGCTACCAGGAAGGCAGTCTTCATAGTAAGCAGCCTGTCGTCAGCTGCGATAACACCAGGGATAAGGACCATGGCGGTAGTGGCGGCGATACCGGCGGGTACAGGTGCTACAGGCCCTTCATGAACTGCTTGACAGTACCGTCTCGGAAGACGGCTGCCGATGGGGATCGTGGAGGTTGGTATGCCACGACAGTGGTGAGATACACCTTCAGAGACGGGAAGGCTAAACCGTGTTGTCGAAGGTGTAATAGGAAGTGGAGCACGGTAGGCAGGTTGACAGGCAATACCGGCTCCCTTCTCTCTTCGGCAAAGACCACGAAATGCCGCCACTTGTCGTGGTAGTTGCGGTGTGTTGACTCCTTCCTGGCCGCGGTCAAGACGTTACCAATGACGGGGTCGTCTATGGCGATATCGTCCAGACATGGAGGGCCAAGAGCGGCAGATATGGGTGGAGTACGAGACCATCGGAGTGCGACAGCAAATCCAGTGTTGTCAGGAGCCTGAGTAGTCAGTCTCGAGCGGCCTCGAGCAGGGGCGCGAATCAGTGTTGCCTCAGCCAGTACGGGGCTATGAGGACGACGTTGGCCCAGTCGGCAAGGATCTTGGATATCACCCGGCCCAGGAGGGGAAACGGAGGGAACGCGTAGAGAAATCCCTCATTCCACCTGAACTGGAAGGCATCGCCGATGGAACCGCGGTCGTGACTGGCCCTCGAGCAGTAGCAACGGCATTTCGCGTTCTGACTGGAGGAAAATAAGTTGATTGCCGGCTTGCCCTACCGGTCCAGGACCATCTGGAACGCTTCATTGGAGAGGGACCACTCGTGGTGGCAAGAGGTGTCCCTGCTTAGTGTGTCTGCTGTGGTGTTCTCCTGCCCGGCCAGGTGAACCGCCACTGGATGGATCCGAAGCGAGACACACCAGTTCCAGAGATCAAGGGCTATGTTGAGAAGGGTGGTCGAATGAGTCCCTCCTTGCCTGTTGACGTAACAGACCACTGTCGTGTTGTCTGTGAGGATCAGCACCGTGCGGTCCATGACGAGGTGGCGAAACGCCCTCAGCGCTTTCCAGATGGCAAGCAGCTCGAGAGTGTTGATATGGAGGACGGTCTCGTTGTTGACCCACCGGCCCCGGACTCTGAGATCGCCGCAGTGAGCTCCCCATCCGAAGAGGGAGGCATCCGTCATCACCGTGACCTGCGGGGCCGCTTCCTGGAACGGCATTCCCGATGGGAGGTGGCGGTAGTGTTGCCACCATAATAGGAAGGGACGCACCTGCGGAGGTAGTCGAAGCAGTAGTCTCTGGTCGTCCAGCAGAGGACTGAAGGCCCAAACAAACCAGTGCTGGAGTGGTCTCGCACGGAGCCTGGAAAGGTAGGTCACAGCGGTAGTGGACGCCATGTAGCCGAGGAGCTGTTGAAGTCTCCTGGCTGTCACCACTGGAGCCTCATAAATGTTCAACGTGGCCCAGCGAAGAGTCCGTGCCCGGTCCATTGGCAGGTAGGCCCTGGCCAATACCGAGTCGAGCGTGGCACCGATGAAGTCCAGCACTCTTGCCGGCTCGAGATGGGACTTCTTTGGGATGACCCTGAGCCCGAGATGGGTCAGAAGTGTCAAAGTCCAGTGGATGTTGCTGTAAAGTTTCTGCCTGCAGGATGCCACCAGAAGCCAATCGTCCAGGTAGGGATAGATGGAGACGCCCTTCGTCCGCAGGTATGATACCACTGGGGCCATGCATTTGGTGAAGACCCTGGGTGCAGTTGAGAGTCCAAATGGTAGCACCCTGTACTGGTAACAGGTGCCGTCGACTGCAAACCGTAGGTACCGTCTGTGCTGTGGGCGAATGGCGATGTGGAAATAAGCATCCTGAAGATCGATGGAGGGAAATCAGTCCTCTCGTCGAAGGAACGGCAAGATCGAGGACAGCGCAACCATCTTGAACCTTTTGGGGTGGATGTAGTTGTTCACCCCTCTGAGGTCTAGGATGGGCCGCAGGGTTCCATCTGCCTTCTGTACCGTGAAGTATCAGGAGAAGAAGCCGGTGGTTTTGGCTGAAGACGGAAGTCGCTCGATCCCCCCTTTCTGAAGCAAGGACTGGATCTCTTCCAGCAGGACTGAGCTGGCTGGGGTGGAATAGTAGACATTTCATGGTGGAATATCTTGAAATTCTATGGCGTAGCCAAGACGGATGATGGAAAGCACCCAAGAGTCCGTGGTGATGTGACGCCACTCGGCGAGGTGTCTTGCCAGGCTCTGTTGATCTTGAAAGGCTGCTGGCAGGCTGAAGGATGGGTGCGGTGGCGACCTGCGTGGGCGGTCAAAACCGGGACTTCGCCACGGACAAAGACTTCTTAGACGACGAGGCTGGGCGCCGTCGAAAAGATCTTCGGCTGGAGGAGACAGTCGACGGCCTGGACTGGACCAACTGGGATGACCGCTGCGGGAAGGTTGAGGAGGAAAACCGACGCCAGGACGGCTGTGAGCCAGAGAACTGACGGAGCTGGGATGGTTGGTTTATCCCCATCTTCTTGGCGGTCAGGCGCGCCTTGACAATGCTGTCCATGGTATCGTCGGTCGCGGAGCTGAAGAGCCCTTGGCTGTCAAAGCGGAGATCTTCAATCCACCTCTGGCTGTCCTGTAGGCCTGAGGACCGTAGCCACACATGCCTGCAGAGAGCAATGGAGCCCGCCATCACCCTCGAAGCAACCTCCACGGTGTGCTTCGAGGAGATAATGTGTTGGTTCGCGATGGCGACAGCCTCATTAAAGAGCTGCACAGCAGTCGGGCGATTGTCCTCCGGAAGGCTTGCCAAAAGAGGCACGAAACGGTCCAGAAGATTGCGGAGGTAAGCCACAAGACACGACTGAATGTTGGACACCCTTGTTATCAGCGAGGAGGCGGTGTAAAACCTCCTGCCGAAGGTGTCCAACTTACGTCCCTCATGATCCGGCGGGGTGGTATGGGCTCTATTACCACTCTTAGTCTGAGCGGACTCTACCACAACAGAGTTCAGTACCAGGTGGCTGAGGAACTCCGCGTTCTCCTTCTGCGTTCGGTACAGATGTTCAAGCCGGTGAGGTATGGGCTGTACAGACACAGGCTTGGCCCAGGATTGTCACAAGGCCTTCATCAACTTTGGCAGGATGGGCAACAGTGCAGTGGTTGGCTGATGAGCCTCGACGTATTGGAAGACTGGGTCTTCCCCCTCGGGTGCCGGTTCTGCGACCTTCAGTCCTTGGACGGTAGCCATTCGGAGGAGGATGGCCGAGAATTGTTGGACGTCCTCTGGCGCAGACTCCAGTACCGGCTCCCCGAAAGCCAAGGGTGGTGACTCGTGGGACGCCGGAGTCGAGTCTTCTGAATCCATCTCTGACTCGTTTGACTGGGAGGACGGAGTCAGGGACCTCACAGGAGACCTACCCCCGGATGTTTTATGGGGAGGTCGGTCCAGCGCCTCCGGTCAAGCCACCATTGCCATCAGTACCGTTGGTGTGGTCCTCGTCGGTATCGTTGTTGCAGGCAACGTCGCCGACGAGGTCACAGGGACCACAGTAGAGCGTACCTGGTCGCCTGAGTGACGGCAGTCGAATGCTGTGCCGCCAGAGTTTAGGTGGCTTCGGACACTGGGCGGGTAGCTGTCGAAGTGACCCTCGGGGGCAGCAAGACAGCCCTGTAAGGAGGAGTGTGCTCCCGTGATCTCCGATGGCGTGGAGAAGGGGAGCGGCTCCGCGAACGTTGGTATCGGGAGCTACGCTCCTCTCTGATTGGCGATCGGGATCGACGGTATGGGACCCAGTGTCTCGCGTCTGGGTGGTACTGGTCCCTGTAGGATGGCGAGTATGATTGGTAAGATGGCGGATACTCGCGCCATTCATACTCATGGCCATACCTGCCGAGGTGGGAGGCAGAAATATAGGCTGAGCCAGTCGAGGGACGGGAGTGAGGTACCTCTTCATACACCTCCCGGCGGCGCGATGATGGCAGCCTGACTCTCTGCTCCGGTGAATGGGAGACGCTTCTGCCTGAGGCTGCCGGATGCCTGGGCGAAGGCCGGTGTTGGGCCATCACATCCTCCCGGCAGTCGACCGATTTACGGTGACTCGGCGGGGGCTCCACAGCCGTCAAGACGGGCAGCTCCAAGGAAGGCAAGACCTCCATGGCCTGCTCCTCGTCTGAAACCTCCAAAACCTCTTTGACCTCTTGCAGTTCTGACTGCTCACCTGGGTCCCCAGGGAGCTGGGTCGGTGGAGGTGTAGGGAGGCGAACCTCCCGGGGTGGAGAACACCGCTTCTCCTTCTCCTTACTGCTATCTTGGGTAGCAGGGCGCTTCTTCTGGGCCGGTGTCAGAGGCCTAGTAGACACGGAGGTCTGCGTGTCTGAGGGAACCCTCTTCATTGTCTTGGCAGCCGCCGACAACTTAGGGATTCTTGGAAGCGCAGAGACAGACGGTCTTGATGCTGGTACCGAGCCCGGTACCGATGAGGTGGACAGTACGGCAGCCACCGATGCCATCGGCAATGAAGTTGCGTGTCCGGCCAGTGTCTCGGACATCTCAGGGAGAGTCTTGGGCTCCTCTCTGGCCTGCAAAGACTGTTCCCAACAGTGGGATTTAAGCCTGGAGGAGTGGTTTTGCAGGGTTTGCGACGTGAACTCCTGACAGATTGGGCAAGCCCTGATGTTATGGGTCTCGCCCAAACAGAAAAGACACTCACGGTGTTTATCCGAGAGCGCGACTTTACGCCCACAGGAGACACACTTCTTAAACAGAGCAGACATATGCTAGAGTCCGAAGTGGAGACCGGAAGAAGATGAGAAGAAAAGTCCGAAGAAAGACGACGAGAAGGGAGAGGGGGGAAATACCAAATCCAATCCAAAATCTGAAGCCGAAGTCAAAGCCAAAATCCAAAGTCAAAAACCAGCAGAAACAGCAAGGAAAAGCAAGCCACTAGCAAAGAACCTTCCATTCACGACGGCGGACAAGAAATAACTGAGGAGTGACTGTTGCTCGGCGGGAGGAGCATGCACAGTATTGGCATGGGGGAGGGGTTCCCACTAAGCTACTAAGCTCTGGAATCTTCCAAACGCTACTGCGCACGCGCAAAAGCTCCTCCTAATGTGTGAGGCACAGAAACCACGAAGAAGAACTTAAATATTGGCACACTTCTTTCAAGCTGAAGAATTAAGCCTCTTGCCCCAGAAGCACTGGACTGTGTAAGTATTCCACAAGTACAGTAAAACTCTCAATGCAAGAATAGTACTGTAACCCCTTTGCATTACTGCTACTTTATGATGGCCCACTTCACATGTGGTGGCAAACTTACAGTTTGTCGTTATAGGAATGACCCCAATGCTTTGTAACATTTGAACTTGGCACCATGTTTTCTTCTAACTAGTCAACAAGCTGGGATACCAAACAGTGATCCTGGTTTAATCAATTAAAATAAGTCTCTATTCTAGCAAAAATAAATCCAGAGATTGTAATCTTGTGAAAACAGATAGCATACCCAGAAGAATGAAAGAACTGCTCTATAATCCCACCTGTGATAACTAGTGTTTTTTTTTTCTTTTGTTCAGTTCTTTGGATGAAAAACATTAACACCCTCTCAAAAGAAGCTTAAAAATCAGTCTCATGCCTTAAGAAAATTCTTTATTTTACAAAATTAAGAACCAGCTATATATACACAAGCACTTTAACAGCCGCTTGCAATACTTTACATAATGGAGAGTTTAAAATACCACACTATCAGGATTTTTCTCTCTCTCCCTAAACAGGATTTTGGTTTGCCAGGACTGGATGAGACTTGAAATTTAAACATACTCTTTTTCTAACCACTTAACAATCAGGCGCTTCTTTTCAAAACAGCATAAAAGAGAAATCTAAAAGCTTTATTAGCCTTTCCTGGGTAGATGCACTTGTGAGTCTGTCAAATTTCCAAACATCCTGTTAGCAAAAGAGTAAAGTATTTCACTTAAAGTGAAACCATTTTTGGTCCAACTATTACTGTAGTCTCAAACATGCAGACAGTTTTGCTCCATTCTACAGTAGTTCAGATGAAACTTACTGATACAATACATGACCCAGCAATCTAAAAGGAGGAGGAGCCAGCTGTAATATTAGCCAGAAGTACCATAATGGCTGCTACTAGGATAGCTCTAAGGAGTTCATGCACTGTCTCCACCACCAGGGCTGAGTGGAACACTTTCACAGGCTGACTTACACAAAATGTAAAAAGTAGCAGAGGGCTTATGAACAAATCACCCTCACAGAGAGCAAAAAAACTTTTAAAATAAGCTTTCAAAAGCTAAATTTGCAAGTGCATGAGAGAACCTCAGCTCTGCTGAAAGCTCTGAAATGATCTACTCCTTGCAAATTCAGTAAAGTTTAAAAGAAAAAGGAGGTATATACATTGTACTTTACAAAGGGGCAAAACACTCCACGAGCCATTATGAAGTTGCCTGATTAGAATCTATGAAGATTCAAAGGATTTGCCCTATGCAAAAACACACTGGTTGTTCCACCATTCCTTTTAGAGATGTGTTTAAGGATAGAGTTTACCTCCATGGACCCATGTCATATTGAATGGCACCTAGTTGTCACTGCTGCATATTGTTGATAATAGCCAAAATACTCATTTTTTCTTGTGCTGTCTCTACATCTTCGCTCTGTTTTTGAGCTACCCCTGTGCCAAGGCCATATAGTCTCCCACAGTACTTTGCATCATCGATTGTATCCTCAAAGAACAACTACAAAAAAAAACCCAAAAAAACCAATAGGTTATGCTTTTTATCCAATACATGTTTGACACATAATTAGACTACAACCACATCATTGCTGCAGTGGTAAGAACTGCATAATGTAAGGGACAGAAAGCTGTTAATTCTAGTAGTTTAAAATGCAAGGAAGGTCAATCGGGCTATATACTGCTGTGCACTCTAATGCTTTAGAAACTGGCAATATGAACATACTTCTTTCATTCTGAAGAACGCCATCCCTGTGAGTAGTGAGTCTGACCCAGCTTGGTGCTGCCGTCCAATCCGCTGCAAATCTAGTTGGTCAGCAACTTCCTGGAGGCCTCCCTACAACCAAGGAAGAAATATGAGACCTGAACTTTCCCAAGTTTCCTTTATCTTCCCCATTGCTAAGACAAGCTCTCTACAGAAGGAACAAATGCGACCAAAATCTTACCAAAATTCAAAAGAAATTAAATTTAACCTTGCACAATAACACAGTGATTACATCCTAGTGAAAGGATAATGGCTTCATTAGGAGATGATAGGAGACATGGACACACTAAAAGAGTCAACTACTATGAAAACAAATGACTCACATCAGCAAGTTTCATAAATACATGCAAAACAAATCATACTCACAATCTGAATACAACCAGTTATAGAGCCATAAAATAATCATGTATTAAAGTATTCATTTTTGCACAGTAACAGTTAATGCTAATTATAAAAATTATTTCTACAAAACTCCAGTGTGCAGTTCCTTTGTTTTTCCAAGCTCAGACGTATCTCAGATGGGCATGTAATGGATTGTGGTAATCCTACTTCCTATGCACTTGTGACCTGCACAAAAATAGCTTGTATGTTTGATCTATGCTACTCACTCTTGAATCTTATGTTCCTACTCCTGTTTGTAGATGGGTTACAATTAATTAACTGGCACAGACTGTCAGGCTTCAACAGGAAAGAGAATAAGTTAAAAAAAAAAAGATATCAAGACAGGATACCTTTGCCACTTGTAGCTGAAGACACAAAGCTGAAATAAAAAATTTGGCTGGCACCTACACAATGACATTTGGCCTTGGGAACATTTGGCTACAGTCAAATAATAAACAATAAATGCATAACAATTCTAAGATACTTGCATAAAATTAATTTACATGGTAATTATACTGTTTGTTTTTAAAAGCCATAAATTTACCTAGCAGTCTAGATTTTAGGTCACTTCATCTTTTTCAATATACACAATGCAACCAGCAACTTATCTCAAGTTTGGTAATTACAATGTTAAAATGAAGAAAAGTACCTTCAGGTTTTTGCAACTCTTCATCAGGTACTTAACATCATATATGGATGGAAAGAAGAGATTCAGGATATGAAAAAACTCATGTTCTTCTTCAGGAAGCCTTGAATCTGTCAGCAGTTTCACCATATAACCAAAGTCATAACCACTGATGAAAAAATAGTGCAAAGATAGGTCAGCATATGCTTCCTATCAGTATATACTACAGAAGAATATTCTGCTTACCATTCATTCTCCTTATGTAAAAATAATGGCTGATATCCTGCACAGTAGTTACAAGATCATAAATTGGACTTACAGTCTCCTAACTTGGAGGATTCGTATTTATGGTTGTTAACAACTAAATGTGACTCCCAAAATGTACCTTTTCAGATGCCAGTGCCCCAACTGAAGGTTCCAAAGGACTGTAGATCAGGGTACGAGGAAATGATATCTGCAGCACTCTCCTAGTCACAGGATGCATTAGGAAAGACAGTTGTAGCACGACCAAAAGACTTCTCCAGCTGCCAGTTCTTGATGTTTTCCATGACCAGGAGAGTGCTGCTGAGGTCACTTCCCAGCATGCCCACCTGCAGCACCTCAGTAACCCCTTGTGTAGGCTTCAACCTGGAAGGAAAGGCAGGTTCTTTGGGAAGGCACCATCAGACACAACTACGATGACATAGCTCCATTGACACATTTACATTTCACCATGTAGGATCATGGCCCTACTTCATAACTACTACTATTGAGAGATCTTCAAGATAACTGCTGAGTAAATTCTCAAAAGATGAAGAACATGATTAAAAGAGGAATGTGAAGTGTTTGTCTAATCTCCATCTGCTGCTATACGGATTTGTGACACATGTGGAGGAAAAGCTAGACAGGAAGCATACTTACTGAAAAATGGAAAACTGCCACTTGTTATGGGCTAAGTTACCTCCATTAACCAGCAAGGACCTGGCTGTGATTATAAAAAGCAAAGACTTAATTTCTCCTACAGTCCTGCCTCCACTGCCACCTTACAGAACAATTCTTACACTATCGTACTGATGAAGTTAATGCCATCATTTAAAACCTAAGTCAATTTCTATCATCTCTATTAAACACAATAAATGTAACTTATACTTATCCCGCTTTTACTGCCATAAATAATTTCGAGTAGCCATTTTTTTCTTGAAGAATTCCCAATGCTAATAATTGCTTGATAATCTTATTTTCAGGAACTGAACCTTTTGCTTGCCCATACATTCAATAGTAACTTTGCAAACTCTTTTTCAGCTTTATTGTCTTACCATTAAAAGCACAAGAGTTCTACCAGATTAGCAAGATTACTGCAGCTACAATTCTTTACGCTCTTTAACTCCAAAGGGCAAATTAAGCTTATTAAATGAAGTACTAAGTTTATTAAAACATAAGCATTGTTAGAAGTAAAAGAATATCTGACCAACCTGTGAAATGAAAGCCACTTGACATTGTCACAAAGCACCACACCAGAAGTCATAAGTAGCTCTGCAAAATGCAAAGTATCAATCCCTTCCTCCTCATGCTTCTGGAATTGCAGTCCAGAACTTGCAAGAAGGTCTATTGAATCCTGAGAATACATATCTTCCCTGATGAGAGACAAATAAATGTAAGGCATGCATCTTCACTGTGCTTGAATCAGGGCTGGGAAGCTGTTTCAGCTCTAACCAATGAATTACCTCTTAGGACACCCCCTTTGTGACTGAATGACATCTGGGATGAACCCTCACATTCCCTTCTCCAAAGTCATATTGTGATATTATCAATTTTTCAGCTCAAAGGAAATGAGTGCTGCCTTTCCACAGCACAAGTTAAGGAAACCTTAGGTCTTATTTCATATTTCAGTGCTAAAGAAATGGCAGTCTTCTCTTGTGTCACTGGGCTGTGGAAATCCCTGGATACAGGATAGGGCCTGGAAAAAAGCTGGCAGGCTGGATAAAGAATCCCTGGTTTCCCAGTGTTGCCATAATTAATCACTCAGTAATTCAACAAATACTTTCAATTCACAGTTCACAAAAAAAATTTTTAAAAAGGGGCACAACAACTCTGCTTTTGTCTTCTATAAAATTTGTCACAACACAGAAAGAAGGTGAGAAGATTCTGTTATCTTATCATCGACATACATAGGTCGTATATAGCAACACCTATCAAACAATACTTAGTATATCTCAAAAATGGTGTTATACAATCAGGAGGAATATACCTCCTTCTGCTTCATCTATGTGAAAACATCAGGCCATATTCACTGAAACTATACAACTATTTTCTTTTTCTTTTTTTCTTTTTTCTGAAAGGCTAATTATTAATAGGTTTTGTGATGGTACATTGACCTGTAACGTTTTTTTCACGCTGGATTATTATTTTTTCTTTTTACAGATCTGTCAGCATGCCAAGAAGTCATTTTTCTATTTTGCAACAGGTATTCATTAGGGGGTGGGGGGAGGAAACTCTTCCCCCAATTGTGAAGACTTACGTAAGATTAAACTTGAAGTTGAACTGCCAGGTGTTGATTCCAGCAGGATATTCTCCTTTCTCATTTGTAAAGGTCAGCCCTAGCTGGATAATCTTCAAGAGGTCAACATTACATCGGAGCAGCTGATACTGGTAGTCTATAGAACTGCGAAATTCACCTATTGGTCGAACAACAACTCCAGGAAACTCTGTATCCTAAGAAAGAAGGAGCAAAATCCAAACCAACACTTTTTTTATTAATAGTGACATGTAACTAAAGAATGCATCAGGCTTTTCTGAGCTGTCAAGGAAACAGACTGAAAAGCAGAACTTTTGCTGACAAGGACAATATACTTCTTTCCACTACACAATAATAGATAAGCTATCATGAATGTGCCCATGATAATTGCCTAAATTTGCTGCTGCCTGCTTTTTCTTTTCACGTTAATGATATAATTAAGTGAAGCCTATACTGTTGCTACTTCTTTGTGGAAACATCTGCCCCCAACCAAGCCAGTACAAAGCAGAAATAGAGGAAGATGGCTGCATCACTACATCCACATTGCTCCTCCTCCCCATGAATTCAGAGGTACACTGAAGGACTGTAAGCAGCCTGTTGCAGCCACCAAGCAACATATACTTTGAAGCTCCTCTATGTCGTTCAGAGCATTAACAATTTGGAAAGTGAAAACTTTTATGCAGTGTTCCCTTATAATTCAACGGAAAGCTGCAGAGAAAAAAGGTGCGTGGAATAATATAGTTTAAATTAGAAAAATAAAAAGAACAATTTATCCATAATCTGTATGTGACTGCATAGAGTGTATTAGAATCCATTTTTCTGTAATTAAATGTATTAGCAAGCACAAGGTTGTTTTGCCAGATATATCTACGCCTGCATTTTCCAACAGCAGCAACCAGCTCCTTCCAAAAAAAAAAAGATGACATGAAATTGATATTCAGGTCCCAAATATTATGACAGAAACTTCAAATGTTCCAGTAATGACAGAGAAATGTACTTTCAGAATACTGCACGGGAATAACATTAGCCACTTGTATTACAGTTGCAGTCTTGAGATTCATAACCCACCCAGAGGAAATGCTTTGTAATACAGGTGTTAAAAGAACACTGACATTTAGGTATCTCTGACAGCGACAGGAAAGCATGGCCCACAGGCCATAGGCCATGTGTGCTAACATTCCTGTTTTTATGGCCCAAGCCTCATAAACCCTTCTAATGTCCTGCATCCTTCTCCCATCAATTAAATTTTCTCAGAAGGAAAAAATATCACCCAAAAGGGTCAACTGGCACTTCTGAAGACCTCCAGGAATGACAAGTTTCTATCCTCTTACAACCCAACCACAAATGGAAACTGGAAGAGACTTCCAGGGTGCAGCAATTTTTTTTTAGCTTTTGAAGGAACACACAAAGATGAAATTTGGCCCCCACTACAATTGCCAACTCCTCCTCTAAAACATTAAGTAACTTCCTATTTAGGATCAGACTCACAGATTTCAATCAAAATGACTCAACTATCTAGAACAAAATTCAAGATTTAGATTCTAAGTTGAATACTGAAGTACATGTTTACCATTGCAATGTAGCTGTAGCTAAGAACGATTTCCCGAATTTTCCTCATCTCTTCTTCTAGATTGTTTGCCCATACTTCACAGATCACCTGACTATTTTCTGCAAGTGCTGCTGGCATCTTGAAGAATTTGTGCAAGAGTTACAATGGCAAGATGGGAGCTCCCAGATATCAAGATAAGTCACCCTAAATAAACAAACCAACATGAAAAGGTATAGTTATTTATTCTAAAGTAGTGTTCATTGCAATCCCAAAGCATCATGCATCAACATATTAGACCAAGTAGCCCAATCCAATGCACGTTTGTTCAGAATTCCCAGAAATTTTAACAAGATGTATTCTGAAGGGACATAGGTTGTAATTTAGTGAAATGTTTATAATTCAGTCTATAAAGTCTGATAAGTATGCTTGACCAATATAAACATATTATTCTTTCACAATGTACAGTATTCTTGCAATATAAATAAAATCCAAGAAAATAACTTAAGGAAAGCCAATGTATAGTTTTTTTAAAAAATTATTTTTGGGGCTACAGACGAAATATAAGCACACTTAGGGTGAATGAAGCACATTTGTAATTTAAAACAGCATTTTTTTAAATGATAACCTCAGAGGAAGGTGACATACCTTTTCCAATGGTGGCAAATACAGTTAATGTTTCATATTATGTCCTAACAGCTAGATAAGGAAATAAATTCTCCTTGGCACAACCATCATCTTTGATTTACGAACTGTTCAGGAAGGATATATTTGTTTCCACCCTATTTGTTAGCCAGGTTGCCATGCTATTACTTAATTAGCTTCTGTGCAACAACTAACACACCTACTTAAATTCTGTTCAATAAAATAAGAATCATCTAATTAAGGTTCCAAAATAGTTGGAAACTGGAAGGAGGAGTAAAAGAATAAACTGTGTATTGTTTGTTGCTATGGTTTTTCTTTACCACACAAATGCAAAACAACAATTAAGTTAAAATAAAAGACAATATGAAGATCGAGTGCAATCCTAATATCACTTGGAGTAATTCCAGTATCCTACAATTAGCCTTATACATTAAAAAAAGCCTTGAAATATATTTCAAAGACCTAGGCAACAGCCATGCACAGGGCTAAAAAGGAACCATGTGGGTAAAGGTAAGGCTCAGCTCACTGCAAGGCAATAAACCCATTGTTAATTTGCTATAATAGGTCAACTTTTCACATATAATGCCCATATTCCACAGATTTCTTTGTCCCTGCCTTCCACTCTGTCCCAATTAAACACAATACATACATTAACTTATATTCAGTTGTCAAGATTAGGACAATGCATGAACTTTCTGTTCCTTAAAATGCATATAGCCAAGTGTCCATAAATCAAAGCTTTTATTTGGGTCATCTAGCTAGCCATTATTAGTGGCCAACACTACACCACACCCTCCAAGCAGGAGAAACTACAGTTGCCCATCCCCATTTGCAAGTTTGATCTTCGTGAATTTGACTATTTGCAAATTAGTTGCTGCTGCCTCTGCTTCCTTCATGCACACATTCACAAATGAGGGGAGGCAAAGAAGTGGGAGAAAGCATGTGTGTGCCTTCCCTTGCTCACTGAGGTAGGTGGGGGCAGGGGAGAAGGGGATGGAAAGAGGAAAGGTGCATTCATGCATTCCCTTGAACTCAGGTGGGCAGGCAAGAGACAAGAGGATGGGACAAGGAGCAGGAAGGTTTCTACTAGTTTAGGTGATACACAGCGGACATGTAAATCCCTCAATCCCCACTTACCAGGTGGCAGCTCCTTCAACCTACAAGGGTCTTTGCCCTTTTGTTGAAGGAGCAGCTGATGGATGGCCACACCCAACCCCCCTTGCATGAAGCATGAAGAGAAATTGTGACAGGCACACTACTTCTGCTTGTCACAATGGAGATAACTTATGGGGGAGTAAGAACATCAGATAGATAAACTTCTTTGGATAAACATGGGAACAGACCCCCATCAGCTGCAGCTGCTGCTGCCCAGCAAGTGGGAATTAGGGTGAATGGGATGGGATTTGCTGTGCAGCACTGTAAGTACAGTGCTTACAAATTCATAACTTTCCAACAGGATTCTGGCCAAGGCTTTACTCATTCAAAATGTGAAAACTGAGAATTTTTAAGTAAGGAAATCTACAGTTCTGTCTCCTATATACATTTTTTAAAAACCCTCAGAGGTATTTCGACACGTCCAGGATGCAACCATTTTTATGAAAGGAGGTCAGTGATTCTTCCATGCTTACAAAGAGAATTTGCTTTCTTCTTGTGACATCTGAAGTCGTTTAGATACACCAGAAGCAAATAGTCTGCCTGTTGTCCTTCTGACCTGGCCTTCAGCTTGCAGCCCACTCATTTTCACATGAGGTCTGTTTGAAATTTATAAACTAATACATTTATAATTTTTTAATACTCAAAAATGTGATCTTCTTTCTTAGTAAACATGAAAAGGATTGCTCCCAGAATGCAGTAAGCTCATATGCTAAATTATAAACAATCGCTAATAGGTTGTTAGAAGAGTAAAATGACTGGGAGCTTGATGAGAGAATCCTTGCATGTATCTGAATTTTACCTAAATATCTATTCCTGCAATGCTCTCCCCCACCAATTTCAAGTTATATAGATGTTTTACTTCCCCATGCTTTACCAATGAGAAGATTATCTTTTGAGGCAAATAATGCCTCAGTTTATGTATAATTGTTCTTCCAAAAAACACACAATAGTGCAGTTTGGGCCCTGAACGTCTGGGAAACCCATTGCCCCTTTTCATTTTGTACATCATTTAAATCACAAAAAGGAAACGAAGTGCCTCTCCTCGAGCAAAAGGCGTTTTACTTTCAACTATGGCAATCCTGCACGGCAGCAGGATTTCCAAACTCTGGTCTGAGTCTGCTTTCACGCTGCCTCCTCGCAAGGAAAGCGGCCAGGAGGCTTCCCTCAGAGGCAGCTTCCTTGCCCTCATCCTTCCCATTAAGAGTTTCCCTCACTCGTTCCCCAAATCAATCTCGATCAGAAGCAGGGAAACCACCTTCGGACATTGTCGGGCTTCAGCGCCCAGAAATGCCAGCCCGGATGGACTTCGGATGCAGCTCAAAACACCGGGAGGGGAAGTTTCTCCCTCAGTAAACGGTGCCTCCCCAGAGCCATCTCGCCGCCGCTCCGCTCCGGCCTTCCCCGCCGCTCCCCCTCTCCTCTCGCCGTCTCCCTCCCAGGCCGCCTCCGAGCGATCCCGCCCGAGCAAGAAGCCAGGCGGACGTCGGCGCAGGCCGCCTCCTTCCCCGTCCCGCTTCCCTTCGCTTTCCGCCGAGCGGCAAGGACAGCGAAGAGGGGCTCTGAGGAAGCGGGGGGGACACGACGAGGGGCCCCGCACACGACGCCCGCCCGCCCGCCCGCCGCCTCACGCTTACCCGTTGCCGTGTGGGAAGCCACGGCCTTGTTTCTCCGCTTCCTCACGGCAGAGAGGGACTCGCTGGTAATTTTCCCCCCTCCGTTACTTCAGTTACATCCCCCCTCTAACTGAAGTGGCGCGGATTGAGTACAGCATCTGCGTTCGCTTCTGGACTTCCTCGGGAGGAGGCGGGAGAGACAAAATGCCGCCAACAAATACGTTTCCCGGACTCTTTTTGCTTCTCCACCTCCCCGAAAGAGCCGCCGCCGCCGCTCCGGCCACGTTTTGGGGGATTCTGGGAGAAGGAAAGTCAGACCAGGAAAACAATAATAATAACCAGGAAATCCGGCCCGCTAGCGAAAGAGCCGCCCCGCCCCGCCCCGTCCCGTCCTAGGCCCTCAGGGGGTTCCGGCCTCGGCCTCCCTTCTCCCTCCGGCCTCCCCCTTCGGGAGAAGGCGAATGTCGAAGCCGCCGCCGCCGCCGCCGCCGCCGCCGCCTCCTTACCACGAGAAAGCGGCGCGCGCTGGGCCGTTATCCCCCTCGCTTCGCCGAAGTTTGGGGTTGGGGGGGAGAGGAGGCCGTTCTAGGCTACCTCCGCTCCATCACTCAGTGGTTGGATGTGGATATTTTGTGGTGTTTGTTTTCCTTCCTCCGTCGCCGCTCCTCCGCACGCATGCGCCCTGAGAAGCAACAACGGCCCTCCCAAGGTTGGGCGCCGGCGGAAACACAAGGGATACTCGTGGTTGCGCATGCGTGTGGCGGTGCGGGGTGGAGCGGGACCCCCCCTCCTCCTCACTGCGCATGCTTCTCTGGCTTCGGATTCGGAAAGTTGAGAAGCCCGCCGGCATATTGTGAAACCAAGTTGAAGGGGAAAGCTGAGGGAGTGGCGGCGGAGGCGGCTGGGAGAAGAATCCGGTTCTTTTTGCTCGCCAGCTCTGTCGCAACATTTAAAGCTTCTTCATTGGCGGGTACTCTAGGCGTAAACCCTGTAGTTCCAGTCTGGACATGTCTGGCTGTCTGGAGGCTGAATTAAGCTCGCTTAGAACTTGGTTGTCAAAGAAATAATCGCTTGTGGCATAAAAAGGACGAAGGAAGGGGGAAGGAAGAAGAAAGGAAGAAATGTGCCATCACCCTTAACGCTGTTATTTTTTTATTTCTCATGAGCTTTCATGGCTATAAACCCACTTTTTATTATTATCAATTTATAAGTATTAATAAATTCCTGTAGAGAGTAATAAATTTTAATAAGAAAAAGTGGGTTTGTATTCATGAAGGCTCATGCGAAAGGGGGAAAAAACTTTTAAAGCTTCTGCCACAATTATTTATTTATTTCTAATTTCCCCTTCCTTCCTTTTTATTTTTATTTTTATTTATTTATTTGTATCCCGCCTCTCCATATGGATCGAGGCGGCGAACAACTTACAAACAGCATGTATTTCGATACATTTTCTATACATGCCCCCAACAAGCTGGGTACTCATTTTACCTTGGTTCTCTGTGTCAAGGGTGGCGGACTTGAGGATCACAAGAAAATGTTGAACTACCTTCATCCATGGCCTTTCCGAATGCTCAGTTGAAATTCATTCT
The DNA here is from genome assembly GCA_948474755.1 of Ctenosaura bakeri. NCBI lineage: Eukaryota > Metazoa > Chordata > Lepidosauria > Squamata > Iguanidae > Ctenosaura > Ctenosaura bakeri. The sequence continues at coordinate 95,985 of CAOLHI010001056.1, forward strand.
CAATTAGTTTGGTAGTGTTATTGCAGCCTTTGCTTTTTTAAAAGGCATGTCCTTTTAAAAATAAGAGATAAATAAGGGAGCCCAGGTGGCGCAGTGGTTCAATGCCAGTAACTGCAAGCCGCAAGGTTGTGAGTTCAATCCTGCCCGGCTCCAAGGTTGACTCAGCCTTCCATCCTTCCGCAGGTCGGTAAAATGAGTACCCAGCTTGTTGGGGGCATGTATAGAAATATGTATTGAAATACATGCTATTTGTAAGTTGGTCGCTGCCTCGATCCATATGGAGAGGCGGGATACAAATGAATAAATAAATAAATAAATAAACTTGGTTCTAGGTTAAAATGGCTGGTCTGTAAAACCAGTCTTTTATTAGGAAATAAATTGTTTATGGTTTAGCGGAACTTAAGCCTAATCTGGTGTGCACCAAAATACAAATATATTCCCAAGAGGGCATATTTACACAGATAATATTCTCCTCCAGCAGCAATTACATCCTTGTACCACAGATCAGCGATTCTTAGCCTGGGGTCTATGGATCCTGGGGGAGCCGTGCTCCCAGAGTTGGAAGGGTCCACCCCCCTGCTCAGTGAAGGATCTCCGGCTAAAGCTTCCCCAGCCGGTAGCTGTCCAGCTTCTTTTTGAAGATTTCCAGAGAAGGAGACCCCACCACCTCTCTAGGCAATTGATTCCATTGCCAAACTGCTCTTACTGTCAAAAAGTTCCTTCTAACATTCAATCAGAATTTACACTCCTGTAACTTCAAAATGGGGTTTTCTTAGTCTGAGAGTGTGTGTTAGGAGTGCAAAATTGTTTAAGATGAGGAGACTGTCCATAGGCACATGAAGGCCTGCCACTAGAGCTCCTGGGAGGGAAGGATGTGGCTCATGGATAATGTGCTTGAGTGTTTTCACCTGGGAGCTGTATGTGACCACTGATGGTATTCTGTCATTGCCTGTTTGTGGTCTCTCCTGTGGTAGATTAGTCTTGGGTACCATTAGGTGTCAGCAAACTCAGTGCTCAGCCCTCTTGCTTCAAGTCCCAACTCTCCCTTCATTCCTTTGTTCCACTCTTTTACGTGTATAGCTGAATGCCTCAGGAACAAAGCAAACCAAAAACAAAAAAATTATCTCCTCCCCTATAAATGAACCATCTCCTATTTCTCTTCTTGAATTAGAAATGACACAGTTACACATAGTACATTACTTTTTTTTTCCTTTTCTTTAATGAGAATGTAACAAAGTTACTTTTTTAAAAATGCAATGAATGAGAATGGTGCTAATTTGCCGGAAGAAGAAAAACAATGAGAAATGTTTTCTTATTTTTAAACATTACTTTTTATTTGCCTTTTCCCAGGGCTTTAGAATGGAATTGCCCAACCTTTATTCTACTCTTTCATCTTTTGAAAAGAAACACTGTTCATTTTGAAGAAACAGAAAAATATCATGAATAATACAATGCGTTAACGTTTCTTGTGGTGATAAAGTTTTGTTGTAAGCCATTTTGAGTCCCAAACTGGTAAAGGGTAGGATGGAAATGTGGTAGTGGTGATGGTGATGGTGATGGTGATGATGGTACCTTTGGGAGTGTTAAAGCCAATTATATAACAAACTCGTTTTCAAAAATAGCTGTCCAAGCTCTGTTCTCTTCTGCCATTTTCCTGTACAAACACTACTACTAAACTCTGATCTCAGTGTCTGTTCTCCAGTGTAGATCACCTCCGTGGGAATGCTCCCTACTTCTCCACTCATTGTTTTCTGCATATGACTTTGTCTAGTTAAACACAACAGTCATCTACTCTAATCATTTTGCCACCCACATGTTCTCTGTTCTGCCTTGTCTCCATTCTCTTGTTTTCATGTCAGTTGATGAGCACTTGATTGTCATCAGTTTGTCATCATGTTCTCCCTTGATCGCCATATCATCAGCAATTATCCCCTTTTTAAAATACATTTATTAAAAGTTTTCACAGTGCATACCAACAAAAAAGAAACAATGAATTACAACAAGAAATAAACAAGACAAAGAGAAAAAAGGAAACTAATAACTAAATAAAAAAATTTAAAAAAAGAGTGGTTTCCAGCTTTTGTATCGAAGACTATAGATAAATCTGTGATAACTCTCTGATAACTTTTTTAACTCTGGTAAAAAAAAAAAACTTCTTTAATTTCAAATACCATTCAAATGCTTTATTTGCTACTTTTCCCAAAATAGTAACTGTCTAATCCTACAGTCAGCATATTATAGTCTTTTTTTCTTGCGAGAAGATTCCAAGTCTTTAGCAAAAGTTGCCACTGATTTTTCTCTTATCAATATCATTATTTCAGCTGAGTCCAACAATTTTTATCAGCCGGTCGTTTTTCATTAGAATCTCTGTATTCTTCTACTTCTGTGCATATCATAATTGTGCTGTGATGGTCATATATTGTAGTATTTTTGCCATACGCCTCTAGTTGATCTTCTACTGATCCCAACAAATACAGTTCTACTTTTAATTGAGATTAACTTTCAAAAATTTTATACACAATAGAATGTGTTTGATTCCAGAAATGTTGTCTTTTCATAAGTCTATCACATGTGGTAAAAAGTTCCCATTTGTTGCTTGCATTTCCAGCATCTGTTAGAAACATCTTTATGCATATTGGCCAGTTCTTATGGTTTCAAATACCATCAATACATCATCTTATGAAAGTACTCTTTAAGGTCATAGCAGAGTATTAAATTTAATTCTGTCTTACCATATTTTCTCCCGTTGTTCCATCTGTATATTATGCCCAATGTGTTATGTCTACTTTGTCATACAATCTTTAAACAATTCTTCTTCTATCTCTAGTGTTAATAAAGATTTAATAAAGATTTAAAGATTTACGTTAATAAAGATTTATAAAGATTTGATGTCAGTCAAATGTTCATCAATTAAGCATAACTGTTTCTCAGTCAGATTTAGCCAATTCAGTCATACAGTTTTTTATCTCCTTTGTATCTCTCTATATAAGAGAACATTGAAAACTATAACCTTCAATGTTAACTCTTCAATCAATTTGATTATGTTGTTCTTGGTAAAATTCCAGAAGATCTTGATATGTTGCCTATTTTTCCTTTGCTGTTGTCTCCTCCCTATAAAAAGCCTCTTGTGTTGTCACCTACAAGGGTGTTTGAGAACATAGCCTTTGTTTATATCTGCCCCATATTCTTAACAGAATTGTTCCCAAATAGCGAATGTTAAAATCTACATTCATTTTACAATTCATATTTGCCAAAGAAGTACCCAAATATTTCACGTTTTCTCAGTTTTAAATCCCAGCTTATCCATTAATTGTCCTTGTTTTTCCTTTCTTATATCTTTAGCATCATTTTTTGCTTATCTTAAATCCAGCCATGTATCCAAATTCCTTTGATTTTTCCAAGAACACTTCTATACAGTTAACATGATTTTCTAAAATAATTCATCTGTGAATGCTCTTAACTTGTACACTTCCTTTTTTATTCTTATATCTTTTATTATTTCATCTTGTCTTATTGTTCTAGTCAACATTTCAAGAGCTAGGATAAATATTAAAGATGAAAGTAGACATCCTTGTCTTGTGAATTTTTTTTTAAATATCACATAGCTTGCTCAACTCTAGCTTGCTCAGCTCTTCATTAACCAAAATCCTTGCTTTATGTACATTATAAATCACCTTGATCCATGTAATGAAGTTGTCTCCCCATTAACTATTCCTCATATTCATCATTATACCATCATATTCCTCTTTCCATTGGCTCTTTCCCTTCTACATTTATGACTGTTTCCTGTATTTTCAAAAGAAATCCTCCTCCTCCAGTGACCACCCACTTCTCCTGCACTTTATGACCATGATGAAAGAGTGTTACTTACTCCACTTGACTTTTTCAGTTAACTCTGCTTTAGGACTCCTCTAAACTAGCTTTTGCCCTCAGTGTTTTGTTTCATTGGCTTAATGAGGGTATTACACTAATGTGGATTTTGGAATCATTCTTATGGGCAACAAACCCATCCTGCATTGTTATGTGCTCTACCAGTGTTACTGATAATCTCTTGATCTCCCTGCCACTGTTGCAATAGTTGATTCTCTTCTTTTGCTTGACTCCAGTTTTGCCCCCTTGCCATTGGGATTATGCCCACAGTTGTTTCTTTTCCTCTTTGCTATTTTGTTATTTCTACAGGAGGAAACTCTTCCACTGCATCCCCTCAGTCAGTTTCCTCACATTTCTGTTCTTAGCCTTCTGCTGTTCTTTCTCCACATCAGGAAAGGAGAATGTTCAGTTCTCCAGATGTTGATAAACTGCTATTCCCATGTCATACATAGGTTCTGCTACTCAGGCAAGGGCTATTGGTAACAGGAATGCTTGGAAGCACACAGGTTACCCAACCCTGCTTTGCATATTGGCCATGGGTGAATTCATCATATATTCCATGGGTTTTGGTACTGCTTCTACACTGATGACTCCTAAATCAGTATCTGCCACTTCTTCCCCATCCAATCATAAGTTTCCAGATTTTCCCCTCATAATTTAATGTATCTTGGATATTTCCTTATACGAAGGCCATCATGATCATAGAATGTGATCCAGCATGATATAGTGGTATGAGTGTAAGACTACTATATTTAGCTGTTTTGCTCCATAACTGTGTGCATCTTACCTGTGCGCATTTGATCTGCACTTTACTTGCTGGAACCTGCAGCTGAGAGGTGAACAGAGGCTTGAAATACTACACTGTGCCTTGATTTGTTGACTGGCTGTAGAAGAAGGATTGTTTTTGTAAGGCTAGTATTCTGGGACAATAGGGTTCAAGTTTCTGTTTGCCTGTGGAAACCCACTGGGTGGCCTTGGGCAAGTCGCACCCTCTCAGTCTCAGAGAATGACAAACCTCCTCTGAATAAATCTGGCCAAGGAAACCCAATGATTGGTTCACCTTAGAGGCACCATAAGTTGGAAGCCACCTGAAGGCACACAAGAACAGGTTGCTTACCTGTAACTGTAGTTCTTCGAGTGGTTATCTGTGCCCTCACACATTAGGAGGAGCTTTCGCGCCTGCGCAATAGTGTTCGGAAACTTCTAGAGCATGTTCGCTCGGCGGGAACCCCTCCCCCACGCCGGTACTGCGCATGCTCCTCCCGCCGAGCAACGGTCTCTCCTCAGTTCTGTCATCCGCCGTAGAACCTACAGGGACCTGAGAAAGAGGGGATGGAAGGGCGGGTATGTGTGAGGGCACAGATGACCACTCGAAGAACTACAGTTACAGGTAAGCAACCTGTTCTTCTTCTTCGTGGTCTCTGTGGCTCACACATTAGGAGACTGTAGCTTACTGGTTGGATGGCGGGTCAGGTCCTAGAGAACGGAAGCCAACACCTCACGTCCAAACCGAGCATCTCTGTGAGACCGGCAGTCGAGCCTGTAGTGGCACACAAAGGTCGATGGCTGGGACCAGGTCGCCACACGGCAGAGTTCATGCAAGTCAACTCCTTGCAGGAGGGCTGCAGATGTCGCAACGGCTCTAGTGGAATGAGCCCGAAGGAAGGCTGGCGGAGGCTTCTTGGCAAGCTCATGTGCCAGCTGTATAGCCTGTACCACCCATTTAGAGAAGCGCTGGGTGGACACCTTGTGGCCCCTTCGACACCTGCCATAGCACACAAAAAGGTGCAGAGTCTGTCTGAAGGGGGCAGTCCTGTCCTTGTAAAAGGCCAAGGCCCGACGTACATCCAAGGAATGTAGGGATTGCTCCAGCGGTGTCGTCGGGATTGGAAAGAAGGTTGGCAGGATGATGTCCTGGCTGAGATGGAAGTTGGACACCACCTTCGGTAGAAAGGAAATGTCCGGCTGAAGGACCACCTTGTCTCTATGAAAGATGGGGTTCTGTCCTGGGCCCAGTGCTGTTCAATATTTTTATCAACGACTTGGATGAAGGAATAGATGGCATGCTCATCAAATTTGCAGATGATACCAAGTTGGGAGGGGTTGCTAATACGCCAGAGGACAGGATCAAAATTCAAAATGACCTGGATAGATTGGAGAGCTGGGCCAAGACGAACAAAATGAAATTCAACAGAGAGAAGTGTAAGGTCCTACACTTAGGTAGAAAAAATGGAATACAGAAATATAGGATGGGGGACACGTGGCTGGATAGCAGTACGTGTGAAAGGGATCTAGGAGTCTTCATAGATCACAAGCTGAACATGAGTCAGCAGTGTGATGCGGCAGCCAAGAAAGCCAATGCAATTCTTGGCTGCATCAATAGGAGTATGGTGTCTAGACCGAGAGAGGTACTGGTACCACTCTACTCTGCTTTGGTTAGACCCCATCTTGAATACTGTGTCCAGTTCTGGGCACCCCAATTCAAGAAGGATATTGACAAGCTGGAGCAAGTCCAGAGGAGGGCGACCAATATGGTGAGAGGCCTGGAAACAATGCCCTATGAGGATAGACTTAGAGAGCTGGGTATGTTTAGTCTACAGAAGAGAAGGTTAAGAGGGGACATGATAGCCATGTTTAAATATTTGAAGGGATGCCACGTAGAGGAGGGAGAGGGCTTGTTTTCTGCTGCTCCAGAGACCAGGACAAGGAGCAATGGATTCAAGCTACAGGAAAGGAGATTCCACCTGAACCTCAGGAAGAACTTCCTGACGGTCAGGGCTGTCCGGCAGTGGAATCTGCTGCCTCGGAGTGTAGTGGAGTCTCCTTCCTTGGAGGTTTTTAAGCAGAGGCTTGAAGGCCATCTGTTGGGAGTGCTTTGAGGGTGTTCCTGCATGGCAGGGGGTTGGACTGGATGGCCCCTGTGGTCTCTTCCAACTCTACATTTCTATGATTCTATGACGAGGTAGGGCTCATCTGATCGTAAAGCTGTCAGCTCCCCTGCTCGCCTGGCCGAGGTGACAGCCACCAGGAAGGCAATCTTTATCGTGAGCAGCCTGTCATCAGCTGTCGCCATGGGTTCGAAGGGTGGCCTCGTCAGCTGCAATAGCCCCAGGGATAATGACCATGGCGGTAGCAGCGGCGATACCGGCGGGTATAGGTGCTGTAGACCCTTCAAGAACTGCTTGATGGTACCGTCTCAGAAGAAAGCCGCCAACAGGGATTGTGGAGGTTGGTACACCACGATAGTGGCGAGATACACCTTCAAGGATGGGAAGGACAAACCCTGCTGTCAAAGGTGTAATAAGAAGTGGAGCATGGTAGGTAAGTTGACAGGCGATACCGACTCCCTTCTTTCTTCAGCAAAGGTGACGAAGCAGCGCCACTTGTAGTGGTAGTTGCAGTGTGTCGACTCCTTCCTGGCCGCTGTCAAAACGTTGCTGATGATGGGGTTGGCTATGGCGATATCCTCCAAGCATGGAGGGCCAAGAGCAGCAGGTCTGGATGGAGTACGAGGCCGTCGGAGTGGGACAACAGGTCTGTCGTCGACGGGAGCCTGAGAAGTCGGTCGCTTGCGGCCTGGAGCAGGGGCACAAACCAGTGCTGCCTCGCACAGTACAGGGCTACGAGGACGACGTCTGCTCGGTCGGCGAGGATCTTCGATATTACTCGGCCGAGGAGGGGGAACGTGTATAGGAGACCCTCGTTCCACAGGAACTGGAAGGCGTCACTGATGGAACCCTGATCATGACCGGCCCTCGAACAGAACCGACGGCACTTCGTGTTCTTGCTGGTGGCGAAGAGGTCGATTGTCAGCTCGCCCCAGCGGTCGCGGATCATCTGGAACGCCCTGTCGGAGAGGGACCACTCATGGTGGGAAGAGGTGTCCCTGCTGAGCGCGTCCACGGTGGTGTTTTCCTGCCCGGCCAGGTGAACAGCCACTGGATGGATTTGTAGCGGAACGCACCAGTTCCAGAGATGAGGGCTATGTTGAGGAGGGTGGTCGAATGGGTCCCTCCTTGCCTGTTTACATAGCAGACCGCCATTGTATTGTCCGTCAGGATCAGAACTGTGCGGCCCTTCACAAGATGGCGAAACGCGCTCAGAGCTTTCCAGATGGCGAGCAGCTCGAGAGTGTTGATGTGGAGGACGGTCTCATCGATCCACCTGCCTCGGGCTCTGAGCTTGTCGCAGTGAGCTCCCCAACCATAGAGGGAGACGTCCCTTGTCAACATAATCTGCGGGGCCGCCTCCCGGAAGGGCATCCCAGACAGGAGGTGGTCGTAAGAATGCCACCAAAGCAGGGAGGGATGAACCTGTAGAGGCAGTTGTAATTGCAGCGGGTTGAAGGCACGGACGAACCAGTGCTGGAGAGGCCTTGCACGGAGCCTGGAGAGGTAGGTCACGGCGGTGGTGGAAGCCATGTAACCGAGGAGCTGTTGAATTCTCCTGGCTGACATCGTCGGAGCGTTGTAAGCTGCGGATGCGGCTCGACGTAGTGTCCATACCCAGTCCATCGGTAGATAGGCCCTGGCTGATATTGAGTCCAGTGTGGCCCCGATGAAGTTGAGCACCCTCGCCGGCTCGAGGTGGGACTTCTTCGGGTTGATCTGGAGGCCCAGATGGGTCAGAAGTGTCAAAGTCCGATGGATATTGTCGTAGAGTTTCTGTCTGCAGGACGCCACCAACAGCCAATTGTCCAGGGATAGATGGAGACGCCCTTCATCTGCTGGTATGATACCACTGGGGCCATGCATTTGGTGAAGACCCTGGGCGCAGTCGAAAGTTCGAAGGGTAGCACCCTGTACTGGTAACAGGTGCCGTCGACCGTGAACCAGAGGTACCGTCTGTGCTGCGGGCGAATGGCGATGTGGAAATAAGCATCCCGGAGATCGATGGAGGCGAACCAGTCCCCCCCCAATGAAGGAAAGGCAGGATCGAGGACAGCGTAACCATCTTGAACCTTTTGGGGCGGATGTATTCGTTCACCCCTCTGAGGTCTAGGATGGGCCGCAGGGTTCCATCTGACTTCAGTACCATGAAGTACCGGGAGAAGAAGCCGGTGTTGCTGGCTGAAGACAGAAGTCGCTCGATCGCCCCTTTGCAAAGCAAGGACTGGATCTCTTCCAGCAGGACTGAGCTGGCCAGGGTGGAGTAATAGACGCCTCACGGTGGAATATCTTGAAATTCTATGGCGTAGCCAAGATGGATGATGGAAAGCACCCAGGAATCCGTCATGACTCGACTCCACTCGGCGAGGTGCCTGGCCAGGCTCCGTTGATCTTGAAAGGCTGCTGGCAGGCTGAAGGCTGGGTGTGGTGGCGACCTGCAAAGGCAGTCAAAACCTAGACTTCCCTGCGGACAAAGATTTCTTCGACGACGAGGCCGGGCGACGTCTGAACGATCTCCAAGCCGAGGAGGTAGTCAATGGTCGGGACTGGCTGGATTGTGTGGGCTACTATTGGAAGGAAGAGACCGAGGATCTGCGCCATGACTGGCGCGAGCCGGAGGACCGATGGACCTGGGATGGTTGGTTTATCCCCATCTTCGTAGCCATCAGACGAGCCTTGATGATGGAGTACATGGTCTCGTCGGTCGCGGAGTTGAAGAGCCCCTGGCCGTCGAAGGGGAGGTCTTTGATCCGCCTTCGGCTGTCCTCCTGTAGCCCCGACGACCGCAGCCAGGCGTGTCAGCGTAATGCGACAGATCCCACCATCACCCTCGAAGCAACCTCCACGGTGTGCTTCGAGGAGATGATCTGCTGATTAGCTATCGCCACAGCCTCGTTGTAGAGTTGACTGGCGGTCGGGCAATTCTCCTCCGGGAGGCTGGCCAGGAGAGGGGTGAAGCGGTCCAAGATGTTTCGCAGATAGGCCACGAGGCAAGCCTGCATGTTGGACACCCTGGTGATGAGCGAAGAGGCAGTGTAAAACCTCCTGCCAACGGTGTCCAACTTCCGACCCTTCGGGTTCGGCGGTGTGGTGTGCGCCCTGTTGCCTCCCTTGGTCTGGGCGGACTCAACCAGGATGGAATTCGGTACCAGATGACTGAAGAGGAAGTCCGCCTTATCCTTCTGCTGTCAACGCCAAGGCCTGGCGGGCAGCCAAGAGAGCCGGTTAACAGGTCTTTTCACAGATAAGGCAGGCAATAAATCAAAGAGCTTTACTTCAGCAGGCGAATGGCAATGAACAGATAAGGCAGGCAATAAATCAAGGAGCTTTTGCAGCGAGGAGATTCCCTGGTGGTTACATCACAGCCAGGCAAAACAGCAAACAGTCCACGTACCACAGAGCTTGTTTTAAGCAAGAGGAGTTTCCAGAGCCGGTCCGAGTTCAAAGGGAGACGATGCTCCAGCAGGTCGGGCAGCGTTCCAGGAGGTAAGGCAAGGGTCCACGCTAGCCCAGCAGGTACACCCAAAATGGACGGTTGTGAGCCGACAAAGACCCAAGGCTGAGTGAGTGCTTTTATAGGCAGGCCCTCCCCCAGGTGCTATCTCAGCTGGAGCCTGATTGCTTGGCGTTTTCTACTTAAACGCTCCGATCTCCTGAGAGCACTCTTTTGCTCCCGCTGCTGCTGGTAAGTAGGCACCTGCTCTTGAATCTCACTATCTGACTTTTCTGGCTTGGCTGGGTCTGAAGCAGCCCCTGGCTCCGCTGCTGGGACTACTGGAGCCAAGGGCTCTGTGTCCGGGGCAGCCTCTGGGGTGGGCTCTGCTGGTGCAGCAGGCTCCATGGCCTCGAAGTCTTCTGGTTCAGACTCAGAGCTTGTGTCCTGGAGTGCCAGGGTCCTGACATCTGCGTCCGGTACAGATGTTCCAGCCAGTGAGGTATAGGCTGGGCAGATGCCGGTTTGGCCCAGGCCTGTTTAAGGGCCTTCATGAGTTTCGGTTGTACGGGAAGCAGAGCGGTGGTTGGCTGCCAAGCTTCCATGTACTGGAAGACTGGATCTTCCTCTTCCGGCTCTGGATCTGCAACCTTCAGCCCGAGGGTCGCTGCCATATGGAGGAGTATGGCGGAGAACTGCTGGACATCCTCCAGCACAGACTCCGGTACCGGCTCCCCGAATCTTAGAGGAGGCGATTCATGAGACGCCAGGGTCAAGTTGTCGGACTCCGTCTCCGAATCGTAGGTCTGGAAAGACGGCGTCGGAGACCTTCGACTGACCTCTCCGGGGACCTTTCCCTGAATATACGCCGGGGAGACCGGTGTACTGGCACCGTTGGAGTCGCCGTCGCCACCGCAGCAAATGTGGTTGCCGACGTTGTGGAGGTCCGGGGTGCTGCCAAGGAGGTCAGTGGAACGACCGTAGACCGCACCCTCCTGGTTGCCTCAGTCACAGTTGTAGTCGCTTGGGTCGTCCGTGTCGAGGTGGTTTCAACAGGGCGCGTGGCGGTTGATGTGACTCTCGGGGGAGGAGACACGGCCTGGTAATGTGGCGAAGGCTCCCGGGATCTCCAGTAGTGAGGAGAAAGGGAGCGGCTGTGGAATCGCTCATACCGACGGTCCTCCCTGGTCGGCAAGCGGGATCGCCTGTAGGGCACCCAGTGCCTAGCGTCAGGATGGTACCGGTCCCGATACAATGGTGAATGGGAGCAGTAAGACGTCGGATATTCTCTCCACTCAGACTCTCGTGCGGACCTGGCAATATGTGAGGCCAAGGTGTAGTGTGAGTCGGTAGGGCGGCGGGGGTGTGGGTCGTCACACACCTCTCGACGCCGCAGTGATGGCGGCCTGACTCTCCGCTCCGGAGAGCAGGAATAGCTTCTGCCCGAGGCCAAGCGTTGCTTGGGCAAGGGCCGATGTTTTGCCATCACATCCTTCCCTCGGTCCACCAACCTGTGGTGACTTGACGGGAGCTCTACCGCCATTAAGACAGGCGGTTCCTCAGAGGGCAAGACCTCCACGGCTTGCTCCTCATTGGATAACTCGAGGACCTCCTCCGGTTCCGACAGCTCCCCTAGGTTTTCCTGGAGCTGAGTCGGCGGTGGTGTTGGAGGACGCGTCTCCCGAGTCGGGGAGCGCCGCTTCTCCTTTCTCTTCCTCTCTTTCTCTTTCTCCTTCTCCTTCTCCTTCCCGCTCTCAGGAGCAGGGCGCTTCTTCTGTGCCACGGTCGGTGGCCTGGATGACTCAGAGGCCTTCGCAGCTGCGGGGGTCCCCTTCGATGTCTTAGCCGCTGTCGACAGCTTGGGGATCCTAGGAAGCGCGGAGATGGGCATTCTTGACATCGGTACCAAGCCTGGTACCGACAAGGTGGATGGTATGGCAGCCGCCGATAGCGTCGATGGTAAAGCCACCCTCAGAGTGTCAGACATGGTAGCATGTGGAGGCTCCTCCCTCGCCCTCAATGACTGCTCCCCACAATACGACTTAAGTCGCGAAGAACGATTCTTGAGGGTCTGGGGGAAGTGAAATCCCGGCAAATTGGGCAAGACCTGGTGTTGTGGGTCTCGCCCAAACAAAAGAGACACTCCGAGTGTTTATCGGAGAGAGTGACTTTCCTCCCGCACGACATGTACTTATTAAACAGTGCAGAAATAGAATGGAGAGGAGAAAGAATCAAGAAGAGTTTGAAGGAAGACGAAAAATGACGAAGGAGGGAGAAGAGAAATCCAAATTACCAAAGTCCAGTCCGAAATCCAAAGACGAGGTCAGAAAACAAGCCAAAAGTCCAATAAAGCCAAGCTGAAAATCCGAAGACGAAGCAACAAGCCAAGAACCTTCCGTTCACAACGGCGGACAAGAAAGAACTGAGGAGTGACCGTTGCTCGGTGGGAGGAGCATGCGCAGTACGGGCGTGGGGGAGTGGTTCCCGCCAAGCTACTAAGCTCTAGAATCTTCTGAACGCTACCGCGCACGCACAAAAGCTCCTAATGTGTGAGGCACAGACACCACGAAGAAGAACAACAATAACAACAAGGCTCATAGAGCAAAAGGCTTTAATCTGTCTGTCTGATTAACTAAGTATTGCAGTTCTAGATATGTAGGACTAGTCTGTAAAGTGTATGTTTTAATAAAATCAAACTGGTTTAAATGCAAGTGCTGCTGACTTACAAATGGGACAGTAAAGGGATAGTTTCTCATGTCATATTATAAAAAACATTATCACCAATGCCCCAGCATTTGCTTGCTTCAGCAAAATTCAAAAGTTTTGTTTCATTAGAAGAGTTGAATAGTTAAGTGTTGATCTTTTAATAAATATTTGATTTGTTTAGTGTTAAGTTAAACAAGTCGTCATTGGTAATTAAACTCATTTTGACTAGAACATTAAATACTAAAAGATTTTGATCTGTTGGGAGTGCTTTGAAGGTGTTCTTGCATGGCAGGGGGTTGGACTGGATGGCCTGTGTGGTCTCTTCCAGCTCTACATTTGTATGATTCTAAGATTCTATGGTTTACAATGTTAATAAGACAACTCCTCAGGCATGTGATTAAAATATTTGGTTTGGTACTCCGTATATGTATGTGCATATTCATGGGAGGATGTGGAGAAAGCACAGAAACTATGAGTCATAGAATTCCATGCTTCAGATCAGCATTTCTGTTTCCCAAAGTATGTGTGATATGATTTGGGAACAGAATGTGATTATGCATCAGTCATTACAGTGGAAGCACATGTGTAGGTGCTTCCACTCTCTCCAGAACCTGCTACTTCAGACCATTGCCTGTCTCAGTGATAACTGGAAATAGGGTCTTGTCTACCATTTTTCTGTATGAGGCACAGGTTGCCAGCAGGAACAACTAAGAAAAGAGAGAAGATAGTGGCAAGGAAGAAGGATATGACAAAGGACTTAACAAGAACAAGATTAGGGTGTGGTGGCCAAAGAGGATTCAAGGGATACTAATCTGAGCACCTTTACTGTTGATATGTAGAAACAGAAGGTGTCTTATGCTGAGCTGGAGATTGTTGATTCCTCTAACTCATTACTGTCAACTCTGACAGGCAATAAAAGCTCTTCAGGTTTTCAGGTGGGATTCTTTACCTGCCCTATCTGTTCAACCTCTTCAAAAGAGGAGGGGGAGTAGCATTGTATGTCAAAGATAAATTAACCTGTACAGAAATCTGCACAAGTGATCAAACTGGAAAAGTGAAGAGCATTTGGGTAAAAAATTAATAAAGAAAAGAAAAGACAATACTGTGGTAGGAGTTTACTATTGGCTGACAAACCAAGATGAGGTGGTGGATGGTGCTTTTCTGAAACAAAGCCCAGAAATCTCCAGGAAGCATGTACTGGTAGTTATGGGGGACTTTGGCTATCTTGATACCTGCTGGGAGGCTAGCTCTGCTGAACATAGGTTCTCCAGCAAGTTCCTGATGCACCTTGCAGATAATTTTCTCTTTCAAAAGGGAGAGGAAGGAACAAGGAGATCAGCAATCTTGGACCTGATCCTAACCAATAGGGAGGAGTAAGTCATTGGAATCAAAGTAGTTGGTATTTTAGGGATCAGTGACCACGTAATGCAAGGATTCATGATTGTGGGACAGGACAAAGAAGAATACAGTGGGCCTTCCACATTCACTTATTTCCCTTTTGCTGATTTGTAGATTTTATTACTGTGTTCTCTCTAGGAATTTCTAGGTCTTCCAGCACAATTTTTATGGAAGTTGACCATAGAGTCACACTAGGGGACCTAGAGATTCCTAGGAAGTGTTCTTTTAGGTTAAAAAAAATAATCTTCATGATTTTAGTGGTTTTTCTACTTTCCTGGGGGTCTTGCTCTCCTAACTCCCACAAAAGTGGAGGGTCAACTATATAGCCAGACAGAAACCTTGGATTTCAGGAAAGCTGATATTATCAAACCCAGAGTAGGGTAGGGTAGGGTACAGGATAGAATCCCGTGAGTAGAGATGTTAAAGGAAAAAGACAGCCAGCATGAGTTGGGTCTCATGAAGAAGGAACTGCTAAAAGCACAATCCCAAACAATTCCACGGAAGAACAAAAATGGAAAACATTTGAAAAAACCCAATGTGGCTTCATACTAAAGCAAAAAGTGAAAAGAAAACATGTATAAAAAATGGAAGGAAGGACAAATCACCAAGGAAGAGTACAGATGTGTAGCCCAAGCTTGCAGGAATAGTATAAGAAAAGCTAAAGCTCAAAATGAGCTGAGATTGGCTAGAGAACCAGGAAGCAACATGAAGGATTTTTTCAAATATATTTGAAGCAAGAGAATGACCAAGGGAATGGTGAGATCACTCCTCAACAATAATCGTAAAATGCTAAAAGATCACAACAAAAAGACAGAACTGTTGAATAACTATTTTGCTTCAGTTTTTCTCGAAAAGAACTCTTTGTGCTTCCATGCATCAGCAGAAACCTTGGCAAAGAATCTGGATTGCAAATCAAGATTGATAAGGACTAAGTACTGAATCACATAGTTAATTTAAGTGAATTCAGATGTCAGGGACAGATGAACTGCTTTCCAGAGTATTGAAGGAACTTACTAGTGTACTTACAGAACAACTTGCCATCATTTTTGAGAAATCTTGGTGAATGGGTACGGTGCCAGAGGACTGGAAACAAGCAAATATTGTCCCTGCCTTCAAAAAATGCACAAAAGAAAATAAAAGAAAATCCAGGGAACTACAGGCCAGCCATCCTGATCTCAGTACTAGGAAAATTACTAGAACAGATTATATAGGAATCTATTTGCAATTATCTTGATGACAATTCTCTAACTAGCAGGAGTCAGTGTGGCTTGTTAAGAACAAGTTCTGCTAAACAAATCTGTTTTTTTTAATTGAGTCACTAGTTTACTAGATGGTAGGAATGTTGTAGATGTCATTTATCTGAATTACAGCAACACATTTCATAAGGTCCCACATGATATTCTGATTAGTAGATTGATTAACTATAGAATAGATAGAAATACCATTCGTAATTGGTTGGAAAACTGTGCGCAAAGAGTTGTTAGTAGTGGTTGTGTTTCAAATTGGAAGGAGGTCTCAAGTGGAGTGCTGCAGGGTTCTGTCCTAGGGCTGATACTCTTCAAGAATTTCATTAATGATTTAAGATAAGGTCAAAGAAATCCTTATCAAATTTGCAGATGACATAAAAGTGGGAGAGTTAGCTAAGACACTGGATGATAGGAACAGAATTCAAAAGGACCTTGATACACTAGAAAATTTGGCTGAAATTAATAAAATAAAATTTAACAGAGACAAATGCAAGATTCTCCATTTAGGCCACAATAACCAAATGCACAGGTATTGGATGAGGGATACATGGCTTAGCAGTACTAATTGTGAAAAAGACCTTAGGATTATTGTTGATCATAAGTTGAACATGAACCAGGAGTGTGGTGCTGCAGCACAGAGAACAAATGGTATGTTAGCCTACATTAATAGAAGCATAGTTTCCAGGTTGAGGAAATCAGGTCAGGCCTCATCCGGAACACTGTGTTCAGTTCTGGGCATCTTATTTTAAGAAGGAAATAGATGAGTTGGAGTAAGCTCAGGAAAGGGCAGTGAGGATAAGGCGCATGGAGAACAAAACATACAAGAAGAGGTTGAAAGAGCTGGGCATGTTCATCTTGGTTAAGAGAAGATGGAGTGGGGTGACATGATCACGTTCTTTAAATAGCTCAAGGGCTGCCACAAAGAGGAGGGGGCAGGCTTTTTCGTTGATACCTCAGAGGGTAAAACTAGGTCTAGTGGTCTGAAAGTATAGAAGGTTGACAATGAGTGTGGTTTGGCAGTTGAACCAATTGCCTACAGAGGTGGTGAGGTCTGCTCCTCAGGACATCTTCAAAATAAGCTGGATAGCTACCTGCTCTAGCTGGTGATCCTGCAGGGAGCAGCGGGTTGGACCCATAGAGCCCTTTCCAACTCTGTGATTCTGCCTGGAGATCCCTGGTATTACCTGGTTGTGTCCCATCCAAGTACTAAGTAGGGTACACCCTGTTCAGCTTCAAAAATCAGGGATCAGGTGAGTTTAGGGTTCTGTGTTGGTAGCACCTCTACTTTTAACTCTTGCACTCTGCCACACCAGAAGAAGGAATTTTGATTTGGAAGCTGGATTAGCAACCTCTCACATGCCAGCTAAGATGTTTAAAAACATGGCAGTGTGCCAAGAACACCCAGTAAATAATAGCAAGGAGAAAGGATAAGGCAGAATTTAATGTGCACCCCTAGTGTACTTGTTGAAGTTCAGAGTCAATAGAAAGGAAATAACTTCTCTAATTATTGTACTAAGAAAGGCTCTCTGGTGAGAGTGGATTTTCTCTGTTTCTTGTCCCTTTCAACATTTTCATCCCCCACCCCTGCCTGTACTCTGTGAATGATTCTGAACGAATAGTGTCTTGTTCCCCTTCAAGTGGGTTATAAGACCACAGTAAAAATAATAAAAGAAAAATGCTGATTGTCGTGAATGGTAGAAGCATACAGAAAATGCTGCCCTAAGAGCAGCATCCTGGTGAACAGATGTCTCTGTGATTTGGCACATAATGCAAACCCAGCAGCACCATCCCTTTAGAGATAAACTACTGCTGCAAATTTTGAGTGGCGGTGACTGGAAGGGATTAATTTCGCTGTCTTTATCCCTTGACATTGTTAATTTGTAGGAACAGAAGAAGATGCCTTATACTGAGTCAGACATCATTGGTCCCTCTGACAGGCAGTGAAGGCTCTCCAGGTTTTCTGGTGGGATTTTTTTCTTTGCCCCACCTGGAGATGCCATTATATTTCCTGTTGATCTCCCATCCAACATATTTCCTGTTGGTTTCCCATCCTGTTGGTCTGCCAAGATCCTGTGGCAGCAGGCAGCACATGGGTAGCCACGGAGACAGTGGCAGCAAAGGGCAGAAAAAATGTCTCCAGTTCTTTCAATACTGCCTGTTTCCAGATTGGCCCTCAAAGCTAACAGCTCTCTGCTAACTTGGAAAAGTAAACTGCAGTTTGGAAAATCACCTGTCCTGCAAAGGTGAAGACAGCTTCTTTCCCACTGTAGCTGCACAAACCCTGCAAAGAGTAACCCACTAAAACATAAGAAATTGTTATGGCAGCATAGTTCGCCAACAGAATTCTAGCCATCATGATAATCTCTGACCTGCAAAGTATGGGCAAGGTAATGACAATGCAGAAGCCTTCATGAAATCCTTTTGCAGACATAAGGATTTTTAAGCAAAACTGGAACAATGTGGGTTGCTACTGCTTCATTGATGCCATTGAACATCATGATAAAGTTCTAACAAGTAGCTCATTAGTTTTTTCTAATTTAATATTACTGTAATCTACCTGTATAATCCATTGTTTATTGATGACATGCTTGCCAGCACTAATTATGGCCTTCGCTATATCTTCATGCGTGATGTCTGCGGAACATGACTAATCTGCTTCTGCCTTGTAAACCTGCCCCTCCTGCTTTATGGGCAGCTGTAGTAAACTTACTGAATGCAGTGACAACAACAGAAGGGAGGAAAGGCAGAAGCTGTGTTCTGGGTTGCACTTTCTTGCCGGAGATACTGAGAACTCTCTACAGCTACAGCCAAGCAAAAACAGGTAAAAAAAATAATAAAGCTAGTAAGTGAGCAAGAAACTGAATACAGAAAACACAGCTGAGATACCTGCTTTTGTTGTTAACTTCCTGGATTTTAAGAATAAATTAAGCTGCATGTTTGATAGACAACCTAGAGAGAAACATTCATCATTTATAGTGAAACTGTGCTTACCATGGATTGTAAATAGTGAATGATATTATGACCGAAGTGCTGTGCATGCATGTTTGCTTATTTGGAAACAAACTATGAACTCAGGAGTTTACTTTTAAGTAAACCTATAGAGAATTATGCTGTTCATCTTGCTAAAAATTCAGTAGTCTATACGCCTGCTCAGAAGCAAAGCTCAGAGTTCAGTGGAGCTTAATCACAGATGAAGGGGATTGTACAACTTTGATGACATTTACTTCTGCATGTAATTGTCTTGAGTATTTGCTTGGCTTCCACTGTGTCTTTTAGGATGCAGAAATGGCACAGGACTTGGGGAATGAGATAGCACAGGGGCAACATGCCTTGTCCCCAAGACCGTTCCCTGTCAGTGATATGGTGCAACCAAGAAAGCCCCAATAAATTTTGATTAACAGGGAAGGTGATACCAACTGCTCCTCCTCTCAGACATCCTTGTTCCTAGTGAGCTGAGTGGCTGGAACACTTCTTGGAACTAGCATGTTGACTTTGAGAAAGTGTTTATCCCTGCAAGAAAACTCCTGGAAAATTCCAGTGCAAGCCTGTGTATTATACAGTACACAAACAACTAAGAGTCTTGTGCAATTTAACAAACCCTATTTGACATAAGCTTTCATGGATAGCAGCCCATAAAATCATATTGGATATAGAACTTGTTAACTTGTGTTTTTGCTACAACAGGCTAATATGGCTACCTGCCCCACTCCTGAAATACAGAGATTAACACAGATTCCCACATCTCTGGGTTCTCCTTGGGATGTGCCAGTGTGACTAGTCCCAATGAGCACCTGTGATTTATATTTACTTCTGTATCATTGTTTGCTATAAATTAGTTCTTAGAATTTATAATCATTGTAGGTGCCAGTTAGAAGACTGTAGTTCCAAAGGGTATTTTGATCTCAGATGGAATGTGTCTGTGAGACCTAAAAGGTAAAATGCTTACCCCAGCTAAATAATGGAAAATAATAGGAAATAGGGGGGGAAAATCTTGCCTATCAGACTCAAAAAAAAGTCTTGCCTTATGGACTCCGACAGTTGCAGGAGTAGGTCTCAACCCTGTTGTCATGGACAGTTTATTATCTGATCAAGTTTGGACTTTGTATTGCCAAAGGCATCCACAGGAATAGCAAAATAGCTTTGATGGTCTAATGATGTCTCTGAAGGATTTGAGCAAGAATAATGTGACTCCATACATTAAAATGTTTCTGTACTCTTGCCGTAGGGCCTCATTATAATGGTTCTTAACCATATTGCTTCCCAATTGCCTCACCCAAATCACGTAGCCATTTTGGTTCACCTGGCTGATTGTTGTCTGAGAAACTAGGGTTAACTAAGGTTAACAAAATAGTCAGATCAAGGAACAGAGCACATATGGCAAAAGGCTCAGGACAGCCATGATGGAACACCAATTATGTAAAATTCTAAAGCATAGGATGCAGTAGTAATGTCAGGGAAGTAAGCTGAGTTCTTTACCACTATTCTGGCTGCATTGTGTTGGTTGGTAGAGTTCTTTTGAATAGTAGTGATTCGCTTGTAGGGCCCAAGGGGCATGGGAGACATTTTATACAAAAAAATTAACCCCCTCCCAAAAAAATTGGGGACTGTGGCCCTTTAAGGTCTTTTGAAAGCTGTCTGATCTCAGGCAATTGTTTACCCCCTTGGTAGGCTCAGGAGAGCAACTATTGTATTACTTGGAGCCTCCTGTGACCAGTTTGGATCAGAGCCATTGTGAAACAAGGGGATTGTCTCAATTATATTGGGCCATATTTTGGATCAGTGGCAGATCTGCTTCTGTTTTGAGCAGAATTCTGGAGTGGTGGATCTCTTCTCAACACAGTTATGTGGATCCATGTCAGTTTGGCTTTCTACCTGGTTTTGGAATATGTGCTGCCTTAAGTCTCCCCAGTAGATGACTTGCACTGGAAAATGGAGGGGAGAGGTGATGCAGCCCTGTTTGCTCCACTTGACTGCTTTGTGGCTTTCAGTACTATCAGTAATGCATCATACTGCACTGTTTCACATGGTTGTGTTTGGAGGTATTGGAATTACAATGGCTCTGGTCATTTCTAGTGGGATAGATCTAGAAGGTGTTGACAAGGCACTTCTATTCCACCTTGTGGCCATTGGCTTATAGAATGCCTCATATTCCACTATATCTCCAAAGCTTTTCAACAGGTATGTGAAAATTCTAGAAGACATCTAGAACATCCAGCAGACAAGGTTGAGAACATGGTTATTCTGTATAGAGGCTGGCAGTTGGTTTTGCAAGCGGTACATAGGTACATAGTTTAGGGGTCCTCCTGGACATGGTACTGTCTCTTGAAGCCCAGATGGTATTGGTTTACCAGCTTCAGCTGGTTCACTAGAGATGATGCAATCTAAAAGAAGTTGAATGCCTTAGTTCCCCACACCCTGGTAATGTTCTGGAATTTTACTCCTGACAATAGAAGGCCTTCTCTGGGTCTGCCTTTAACTGCAACTTTGTTTCCTGTTTTTTTCAGGAGTTTGTTGATGAATTGGGCCACCTAGTTATTAGCAGCAACAGGTTGGTTTTACTCTTTGGATTATTTTACTGCACGAAGATTATTGTTCATGTTTTAAATCCAGATGGACAGGTTGAAAGGAATCTGTCAAATTGCCCCTGCCAAAAACAATCCTCAAGTATGAAGTCATTCTTGCCGTTCTTCAAGAGATTAATGAGAGAACAAAATGAAACTGCTAAGCAAGAGATCTAACTTTCAAGTTATTTGCTAAATGAGGATATTGCTCTTCTTGAAGCAAGCAGTGTGGTAATATCTGAGAGATAACATGAATATAAACATGGGACATAATAGTACAATATAAGTTGATAGAGACAGTATAACATACAAAGGGACCTGGAAAAAGGAGATAAAAGATAATTTTATCAGGAAAACCATAGCTACAGGATCAGGATCTTACCTACCTAAGCTGGCCTTTATCAGAAACTTTCTCAGACTAATAGTCCATGTCCCTTTTTTAAAAATTCTTCAAGATAATTGCAAGTGATAATCCCTGCAATTTGAAAAATACAAATTGATAGGACAGAGAGCAAAGTTCAGAAGTGAAAAACGACATTGGTACTTTGCTTTCAGTGCTCTTCCAGTATTTTTCCTATGGTGAAAGTTGACAGCAGCTTGCAGATTCCTTGATGTTGTGGATCTATCAGGCTTGCTAAAAACGAGCTTACACTTGAAATATCAGGTGAACTGAACTACATCCAGAATCTCTATGCTGTCTTCTGAACATCTGTTAAAGATCTAGAAGCTATACCTTCTAAACTAATCATCTTAGCTTGTGGGCTTAATACATCTGATGAAGTGGACTCCAGATTGAATGTTTGCCATAGAATATTGTGCCTTGAATCTCTATGTTGAAATTCTAAAATTTCAGCTTCAAAAACTAATTTCTGTGCAAATGCCTTGATTGTTTATTTCTTCTCTTTGCAGGTTTGTGAGAATAATCTGCTAGATAAGAAAATGGGCGTAAAGGTAACATAACATTCTTGAATAATTCATAATTTCAAGACATTTGCTTTTTGTCTCATGATAAGTAAGGCTTCTTGGTGCTGCCTGGTGCATTATTGTATAACTCACCTGTAGCATGGGGGTCTCAGTATCTATAGAGCTTCTAGTGAGACAGATGGTAGGTGTTACCAAGGGGCTGAACCTTATTGCCTTTTAAGTTTGTTTCTAAAATCTCTACTGGCCAGGAAGGCCAAGCAAGAGGTTGGGGTCAATCAGGGCAGAAGACACTGCAATTAGTGCTTGCTGTCATCTGATTACGTCATTAAAAGTGGCCCTTGCTGGTATGCAAAAATACAGGAACTCTTGAGGATGCAAATGCTTTTCTAATCAACCTAATAAACCAGTCTAATAAAGCTACCCATGGAACTTCCTGATATAACTAACACAGAGCCCTGTGAAATGGGAAGAAAGCCCTATAGCCAGGGTGTTACAACACCAGCAGTTCTTTAAAGGCTTCCAGGCAGGGTTTGTGTGTGGAACCCCATCACATCCAAGGTAAGGATCAGCAGAACCTGATCAGTTTTACCTAAGGAGTCTTCAGCAACACAGGCAAGGAGTCTAGGTTTTGTTTTTGTATATTTCAAAGAGGATGGGAAGCAAAAGTCCTCCCTATCTAAAACTGCCTTTTTGTGCAGCAAAGACTCTCATCAAACAACTCAAAACTATAAAGTGGGGGTGGGAATTGTGCAGCTTGCTAGATGTTAGTGGATTACAAGTCCCAGCACAATTCCTATTCTTGCTGTAAAGTTTATCTGTTTGATTTGATGGTTCTAGTGATGACTGAATCCAACCCTAAGCTGGCATCACTTTCCCCTCTCTTCCTATCTTCCTTCTCCATCTTTTCCAATTTTTTTAAATTTTCATTGTTGCTAGAGTCCTATGAAAGTGTTTTGCTTTATGTTGCCTGTGTCAGTCTCCAGTTGGAAGCAGTCCCAGTTGGAAGCAGCCTTGTCACATTTAAGGCTCTAGTTTGAAGCATGGCTGTTTATCTGCTGTAATAATAAAAGGCTAAATGATGTTAATCACAAGCAATTAATTTAAGTTTCACTAGGTCTTCTCTAGGTGGGACTAAACTGGATTTAGCCCAAAATGCAGACTTTTTATATCTAACTCTTGTTCAATTCAGTTTATTTCAGTTTCTAATTTGCTTTTGGTATATGTGGCCAGTGTTACATCCCTGTGGTACTTTGGCTGGTATCCTCTTAGTGACTTACGTGTACATAAATGCAGCTAAGACCTGTGTAAGTCCCATTTTGAATAGAGTGCTGAGAGCTATTCACTTCCTCTTGCACTCTGTCCAAATACCTCCAACCAATCAGTAGTCGTCAAGCCCCTGCTGAGTTCCCAGGGGAAAGAAAAGGCCGGTGCACCTTGTGAGTGCTCCCTCATTTCTTTTTTCAGCAACTGAGCTGAGAGCAAGCAGAAGGAGAACAAGGAGAGAGACATCTTAGCCTCCCTATTAACAGAGTTCCAAAGTCTGGAAGCAGACACTAAAGCCCTCCCCCTGTTGTACCTACCAACCATGCTTGGGAAGATGTTGGGACTGATATAATACTGCTTGGACAGGGTCTTTATGGTCCCTTTGGCATCAGATGAAGACCTCTTTTTTTAAAAAAAAAAGTTCCAAGTTTTTAAAAAATCAGAATGTTTATCCTAACTGCTTGTATGTTGGGTGAGTGCCAAGTCGTGCTGCAATCATGTTCTTTCTTTTCTGGAGGTGAGATCCATTTAAGTCAGTGGAACTTGCTTCTGTATAACAATTGCAGTGTTAGTCATGCTCAGAGTGGATGTGTTCAATGCAGTAGTAGTTAAGATAGTCATAACCAGTTAAAGGAGTCAGTCATTTTAAGTGGCTGTGCTATAAGCATGACTTCAGTCTGGATCTAACCAACTAGGCATTTATAATTACAATGTGACTTTGGTATGGCACCTTTCTTGTCTGGCGTCTTTTATGTTGCAGTCATTTATATATATTTTGTAAAATACTATCTGTTATCAAATGACCATCACAAACCACCCACAAAACCATGTTACTCAGTAGCAAACATAAATTATTCAATAAGTAATTGAATAAAATAAGTAAAAGACCTTTGAAAGGATGCAGT
Organism: Ctenosaura bakeri; assembly: GCA_948474755.1. NCBI lineage: Eukaryota > Metazoa > Chordata > Lepidosauria > Squamata > Iguanidae > Ctenosaura > Ctenosaura bakeri. The sequence goes on from CAOLHI010001056.1 coordinate 120,180, forward strand.
TGTTTCGAGGAATGCAAGCCACTCCAGAGATCTTATCTTAAAGAAGTTACACAACAGGAGTCATGAGTCCTAATCTGCAATCTTAGTTTAATTTTAATTTGTATAATTGATCTGTATTTCAAGTTAATGAAACTGCTACCGGTAAATATCGTGCACTGAGGCAAAAGAATGCACCTAGCCAAAAGGAAAAGAATGGATCTGTTTATGATGAAGATGGGCAAAGTGCAGCTTTGCAAAGCTGTTTTGTCCACAAATGGCCTCTTGGACACATAGGAGCATTTTCACCATGTTTTCTTGGAGTGGGAGCAGACCTATCTGGGCCTTGGGACTTTTTTGAAACAGGAAGTGAACAATAAGTGACTTCCACTCACTTCTGGCAAAAACGTTCCACACACCTCCTCTAGAAGACATCTGGGGAGAAATGGGGGAAATTAATTTTTTTGTAGAGGGTGTAGCCCTCCAAGGCTTCTGGGGGGGGTAGGCTAATTCACCCCTCTCGCCTTTTACAGTTGCCTACCCCAATATATTACAAATAACACTAGAGTTGAGTGCTACTTGTGCAGAATTTTTAACACATTCTCCCTCATTGAAACAGAAATGCTTTTAAAGGGGAACTTATAATGATAATAATAACAATAAATTTATTTATATCCTGCCTCTCCCGATGGATCGAGGCGGTACTACAACAATATATCAAATACATTAAAAGCAATTAAAACATAACCCATCCTCCCCACCCACCAACCCATCTAAAACCCCCTAAAACACATGTCCCAATCAGTCTTCCATCCTCTTTTTGCCCTTGTGAGCAACCCGTATCTGATTCAATGAAACTAATATATATACAGGATACAAATGCCTTAACATTGGATCTGTCCATTGTATCAAACAAAATAACAAATGGGATAAGCTCTCATAACGACTTATTTTTAAATATACAGTTGTCCAGTGAAATCGCCCACCTGATACTGCACAAGCCATGCTGTAGTCAAATCGTCAAGTTGGTTCTTTTGCAAATCCCTTAGAAGTGACTGGGCAATATGAAAATTATAAAAATCACACAAATCGCTTTAATACTGCTTGAAAATGTTTTCATTTGATTTATTTTTGTCCACATGAAATTCTGGATGATAGTATCATAGGATTGATGGTGAAATTCCATGTATCAGAGCCCTTTTCCTACATTTCCACACTTGGAAAGCTGCCTTTAGAGCTGAATGAGTATATTTTGCTGATTTAAACAACTTCTTTCTCAAAAGTAGAATTGATTCTATCATTTGAGAATTAATTAATAATTTTTCCATTTTTGCCCAATTATGATTTCGTTTTTTGTTTATCAAAGTAAATAGGTGGTGCAGTGGAAAATCTTCACTATAAAGTTTGACAGGTGCACCCCTCAGAATTGACTTGAGTGTAAGACTGGCTATTCTGGGCCTGTGGTTACTGAAAATAAAAGCCTTTGCTGCCAAGTTTTAAATGTCCTGTCAGAAAGCTCCAGAGGAAATACTTAAAATGAATAAGACACCTTGGGAAGAACTATCATATTTATGGTGGCTTGATAAGGATCATGTTAGGCCAGTCTATTGTTTCAGGTCTTTTGGTATCTTCTCCCAGACTACTCAAAAGATTTACTGGCTTTATTAGGTACCTGCATTCCAAAATAATGAAATTATTCATTGGTTAAAGGAATACCTAACATCTAGGAAATAACTATTTGGGTAGCAGAAGGAATATTAAAGCACATAAGATTATTAGATTTTTGAAAATTAATCCTTAGTCCAGTTAATTTTGCAGAATTCTCAAGTTTAATCAGCAAGTGGCTGAGGGGCTCACAGGTTAGCTGAACATCAAAACTGTATTATTAGCATAAAGGCTAATGTTATGTGATTCAGTTCCTGGAGTTAAGTCTTTTAGAGTCTGCAGCAAATCTGGTAGAATTGATCAGAAATTTGATTAGCAAAGTGGACAAAAGATGCCTGTTTAGTATTACTTGTTATTGTAATGGGTGTAGAGTCTGGATTGCTGATTGGTAATTTAGCAATAATTTAGCAATAATAATAATACCATAAGTGCATAAGTAAAATGACTTTGTAAAGATGCCACTATTTCAGTAAACACAAGGCTCTCCTGGGGTGTTAGCTAACTCAGTAAGATTATGCAACAGGAGTCATTAGTCCTCATCTGCAATCTTAATTTTAATTTGTGCAATTAATCTATATTTCAGGTTAATGAAACTGCTAAATGTCCTGCACCAAGCCCTAGCAGCCATCTGAAACAGGTAAAGTTTCCTTCCTACAAGCTCCAGTGGTATCTTTTTTTTTAAAGTTCTAATACCTGTTAACTCCAGGCTTAGCAGCAGCTCCTACAGTATTCTTTGCGTAATTTGTGTGCATCATACATTAAGAACACCATGAGTTGATTATCTAACATTGGAAAAATTGATATTCCTTTTAATTCTATTAATTCTAAGCCGATGTTTAAATATATGTTATGCTAAAAAAACAAAACAAAAAACCTTACTTGAATGCAGTTGAAAAATCCTGCTTTTATTGATTCAGTGGCTCTACAGTAGCTGAGGCTAACAATTGAATTTAGGCCTGAGTTAGCTTAGGGCTGTGGTTGAATGCTGTACTGGAAAGGTTTTTAGCTGAAAGATTTTACTGTTTATATAATAATACACTGTTGTGCCTATAATTTAAAGGTAGCACCAGCCACTTGTCTGTTGTAAAATATACATTATCACTTTTAAAGTGTAGCACATTTTTAGGTGTTTTTAAAAATAATCAAATCCATTTTTATGGACTGCTTTGTTGGAAGGCAGATTCAAAGATCAGAGTAGAGTATATTGCCAGCACAATATAACATCTCCACAGTTGTACTCAAATGACATAATATTCAAGGATGTACTTTATCCCCTGATTTCTTAACTAAGGTACTAAAATTACTCCTGTGTTAACAGCTGTATTTGTCCTATAGGTGAACATTAACCTTTTCTTATACTGTAACACTTCAGCCTACAAAATGTGCAAATCACCATGTGTTTTTCCATGTCTTCATGTCAGCTCCAGCTTTTGGCGATGCTATCATGGGTATTCTTAGCAAGATTTACTCTGATAAGGTTTGCCATTGCCTTCCTCTGATGCTGAGAGTGAGACTTGCCCAAGGTCATGCAGTCAGTTTCCATGGCTGGGTGGGGATTGAAAACCTAGTCTCCCAGAGTCTTCCTCTAACACTCAAACTACCACACCCTGATGACTCCCTGCTTTATATGCAGTGTTACTACATATAAAATCTCTCTCACCCCATCTACCCCTTTCTTATTGGCCATCTTGCTTCCTCCATTTCTTTTGGAAAGTACACAGAATATGGAAAAAGCTAACTGTGATCCACTTTATACTGCTTGAAAATCTTAGATTATGTTTGCCTAGAACGCATCCCATAAAAAAATAGTGAAATCCTGGTTTATTTTATTGTTTATTTAATTAATGGATTCATATCCCACCTTTCTTTTCTTTTTTTAGTATTTTATTGAAAGTTTGTCTCAAAAATAAACCCTCTCCCACACACTTCCATGCTTAAATCTTCCAGTTGAAATTGCTTATTTCCATTCCATTACAAACATAATTTCCATCTTACAGAGGGAAGAGCAGTTACATTATTTCTTCTTTGATTTCTTATACATTTACATCCTTACCCAATCCAATACTCTTTTCCATTCTTTCTCAAAGTTCTGGATAGATTTATTCTTCAAAGAAAATGCTAATTTTTCCATCTCTATCATATCCAGAACTTTTAACTTCTATTCTTCTATATCAATATGTTTCTTTTCTTTCCAGTGCTGTGCATATGTCAACCTTGCCACAGTTATTAGATATAATATCTTCTGATGACTTCTTATTTCCCTTTGTTGCCCTAGCATATTTAACAAATAAAGCTCCAGTTTCTTTGGATTTTGTCATGTACCCCCTTCCAAAAATGTTTTGCTATCTTACATGTCCACCACATATGGAAAAAAAAGACCCTTTCTTTTCATCACACTTCCAACAATTTGAATTCCCATTTTTTGTTATTTTTTGTAATCTTTCTGGGGTCATGTACCATCTGTAAAATATTTTATAAAACTTTTCTCTTAAATTTAAATTTGGTGTCTATATTATATCTATTTTCCACACTCTTTCCCAAGTTTCTAATGCAATTGAATGTCCCAAATTGTGTGCCCATCTAACCATTGTATCTTTGACTACTGATTCCATTTCTCTTTTTAGCAGTAATTTATAAAATCTAGAAATTCTTTTCTGTTGGTTATCTTTCCTCAGTATGTCTAATTCATTCTCTTTTCTCTCAAATCTGTATAATTTTTGGTCCATTCTGAATCTTTCTCTGATTTGTCTCCATGGAAACCAATTTAGTTCATGCCCTTCAGCCTTTAATTCTTCTTCTATACATATTCTTGGTTTGTCGCCCTCTCCTTTCAATAACTCTTGATATGTTAGTAAATTTCCTTGTTTTGTTGGGGTGATTTTATAAACTTCTTGGGGTAAGGTCCATACTGATAGTTTTGTATAAAATGTTTTTGCTATATTTGTGACCAAACCTTCAACAATGTCTTTCAGATGCAATGGTTTTTAAACTCTTTATTCACTGTAGATCTGTCATAACAGAGATATCCATGCCATCCAAATCTATTGTTCATTCATATCCAACCTTTCTCCCAGCAATGGGATTCAAGGGAGCTCACAACAATTTAAAACATAGTACAGTGTAAAAAGGATTAATATCAAAGTTAAAAGAGAATTAAACCACAATTCTGTTAAAAACACAAAGGCAGTTTAAAAAGCACTCTTGAAACATGATAAAATAGAAACACAACACCTCCCATTAAAAGCACCATCTGCTGCAACTAGTTAAGAACCAAATGCCTGCTTAAATAATAAGACGTCTTTTTCTGCTGATGAAAACACAGCAAGGAGGAAGCCAATCAGACCTCCCATGGGAGGGAGTTCCACAGCTTGGGAGCAGCCACTGAGAAGCCTTTCTCCTAAGTCCCCACTAAACATGCCTGTGAAAGTGCTGGGATTAAGAGAAAGCCCTTCTCTGCAGATCTTAAAGCTTAGGAAGGCTCACAGAGAGAGGTAAGATCTTTCAGATATTCTGAACATAAGCCATGTAAGGCTTTGAAATTCATAATCAACACTTTTAATTTTGATGGGCAGCCAGTGGAGCTGTTTCAGCAAAGAGGTTACATAGTCCCTATAATATGCCCCAGTCAGCAACCAGGCTACAGACTGTTGGACCTGCTCATATTTCTGAACAGTTTACAAAGGCAGCTCAGTTTCCATGGCGGGGTGGGGATTGAAAACCTAGTCTCCCGGATGTTGTACAGGGATCCAAATGGGATATAATCAAGGCATATGTCACCATAGCCAGATCTGACATCTCAAGGAATAGGTACAGCTGGCATACCCATTTTAGCTGTGCAGATGCACTCCTGGACACTGCTGAAACCTAAGCATCCAGGCTCAGGTCTGAGTGCAGAAGTATGCCCAAGCTGCGAACCTGAAATTTCATGGGTATTATAATCCCATCCAACATAGGCTAGATCCCTATTCCCTGATCTGCTTTTCAACTGACCAGAAGTGCCTCTATCTTGTCTGGATTAAACATCAGTTTGTTTGCCCTCATCCAGTCCATTGCTAACAGCATTGATTTAGCATAGGGACAGCTTCCTTGGAATTAAATGGAAAGGAGAGATAGAGACTCATCAGCATATCCAAAGCTGCTGAGAAGTTCAGCAGAACCAACATGGACACACTTCCCTGTCTAGCTGCAGGCATAGGTCATCCACCAAGCTGACCAAAATTGTCTCTGTCCCATAACCAGGCCTTAAACCAGATTGTGAAATGAATTTAGACAATCTGTTCCATCCTGAAACTCCTGAGGCTGGGAGGCTTACACCACACGCTCCAGAACCTTGCCCAAAAATGAAATGTTCCCAATAATAATTGGTGAGATCCAGGGAGGTGGCTTTTTAAGTTATAGACCACACTACACATCTGTGCATTAGACACTGGGGAGGATGTATATACAGCACTTCCTTGTTTTTCAGACTGTTCTTTCCAGGTCATGAGATAAATAGCAGAGCGCCTTTTCAATAAAAGAGAGGTATTGTGTCAACTTTTTTGAGAAGTTATAGAGCTAATTTTTGACCTTTATAATTTCTGTATTTCTGTGTATATACTTCATTTCCTTTTTATTTATTTTCATTGACTTTAAAGTTGTTTCTATTTCTTGTTTTCAGGCATGGAAATTCTGGGACTCGATGAAGATAACAGCCTTTATACTGGGCTCTGGCCTGCTCATGTTTGTTGCTTTCAGAAATTCACTCACATGGTAAGCCCATCAGATTCCCTGACAACATAATGGTCTAGATTTGGAACAGCCACCCAAAAGGCTTGCTTTGTTTTACAGGTACCTGCAGAAGTTCTGGGGAGCCTCTGGCTTCTTCTGGCAGACTCAGTGGGAGACTCTGTACCGCTTCCTTGGTGGAAATGAGTGGGCAATTTTCATTTTAGGTGAGTTACTTTGAACTAAAGTCAGCTTACAAAGAGCAAATTCCTACAGTAAAACCGTGACCTATTTTTAGTTGTGGCTAGAATAGACCCATTAAATCAGTGGGATTTACCTACGTATTGATTGGAGACTGCTGTGAACTGAAAAGCTTTGAGTATTTGTTTTAACTGTTGTAAGCCACCTTGAGTCCCACATTGGGAAAAGGTGGGATATAAATATAATAATAGTGTTTCTCCCTTCCTTACCCGAAACTATCTACATTATAAGTCCGCTAGTTAAGGATTTACCATGATTAGCTCCTGTTTGCTACTAGATAAAGTTAGTGTATGGTGTTGAGCTTGCTTTCACATAGCGGATGTTGCATAGAGCATGCTATCGCTGTAGTTCCCACCAGCATACCCTAGAAAACAAGCAGACATCAGAACAACATTGTGACTGTTAAGAGTATGAGGCCATGGACCAGGGCTTTTATATTGGTATTTCTTTTGTGGTATTTATTCTACTTTAGATTTTTTTAAAAAAAAATAATGATAATTCAGATATGTTTGCAAAGGATGAACAGGTTGAGGACTGTTACCCAAACTACTGCAGTGCCATAGCTGATAGTGTTGTACGAGCAGTTTTTGCTTCTGTTGTTATGTAGGCCACTGACTGGATGCAATTCCAAGGATTGGCTCTAAGACTGATAGTTACAAAGCACCAGAAATTGGGTTTGTGTGCCTGAGGAAAGCTGCTGCACTAAGTTTATTTGTGAACAGACAGACAGGCCAAAGTGATAAGAGAATTACTGCTGGCCCTGTGCTCTTATTTCCCCCACTGCTAGAACATATCCCTCCTCCCTGAGACCCTTCCTGAATTTGACTCTGGGACAAAAAATCCCCCATTCCCCAACTCTAAAGTACAAGAAGTGATCTTAATGATTTAGGCAGTCATGGCTGCTTGCTGAAGTGGTAAATGTAACCAGGGTAAATGTAGTCTATATATAAATGAAGAACCCCTTACAATAATTAGTATCTATCCTTGGGTCAGGGTGGGAGGAGCAGTCTTTTCTGCTTTGTTTATTAGAGGCCATATCCATGACTATAGTCTTAACTGTCCACTTCATTTCTGCTTGTCTTATCTCTTTTTAATTTGGGTCAACCTCTGCCTAGAAAGAATCCACCTTTTCTGTGAAAATGCTGTATGACACTTAACAGTTATAATAGACTGAAATCTCACTTTGCCCCTCTCTGAGTTAAGGATGAATAGCTACAGGTTTAAGAAGAGTCTTGCTGGAACAGACCAAACACTTAGCTACCCCAGCATCTTCTTTCTCCCAGCAGCCATCCAGATGACCATGAAAAGCCTACAGGGAAGACAGGAGGGCACTGGCATTATTTCTACTGTTATTTCTCAGAGACTGGTATTTTCTGATATGCTACCTCTTTGCCTGGATACCTAGTACCCTGGGTGGGAAATGTCTCCAACACAGTCACTTTTACAGTGTCACTAACTTGCCCAGGACTACACAATCTAGCAGTGTGATTAGCTGTATTGCTCCAGGACTTTCTCACAGTAATTTACTACTTTGCTAACAATACTGTCCTGCATTAGGTCTGTGGTCCCAGGTCCAGAGAGTATGTTCAACAAATACCAGAGTGCTGAGCTCAGCAGAATACCCAGATGAGCATCCAGCCCATTCAAAGCCCATGTTTCCCATAGCAATCCTGTAGCCATTTATAGCCAAATCTTCATGAATTTTCTCTAAGCTAAGGAGGTTCAGCCTTTTTAATAGAATTGTTGATTGTACTGGGAAATACAGGGAAAAGTTACAGGTATTGGAGAAGACAGTTCGGTGAGTTTTTAAGAGGAAAATAAAATCCCAGGTAAAATGCTGGGTAAATGTGCTAGGTTTATATAAATCTATGGTTCAGTTTATATCACCACATATTAGACAGGACGCTGAAGACAATGTTGTAGAAAGAGCAGCTAAGATGATCAAGAGATTGGAGAAATTCCTTTATGAGAAAAGGTTGCAACATTTGGGTCTGTTTCACTGAGAGAAATGGCACATATGCCATTCACTATATAAGATACTGTGGTGGCCACCAATTGGGACAGCTTACAGAAAAATACAGTTAAAACATAGTTGAAGAGATACAGGTTCAAAACACAGTATACCACTTTCAAAGGCTCTCCTGCTCTGTCAAGTGTGTGGAGAGGGCCCTTCTTATATCCCCATTCATATGTTCTCCTTACCTGTTCCTTCTTTCCTCTGCAGGCCCTGTCCTAACTCCTGCCTTTGTGTTCTGGGCCTTTAATGGAATATTGCTGATAGCAGATGTGACTGGGAAGCCCCATTTCATTACGCAGTACCGAATTCAGTTGGGGAAGAATGATCCTGTAAGTATTTTTCCACTGTAGCTTACTGCTAGGATTGAATATGATAATTTTTTTTAGTGAAAAAGTGATTCTTCTCATGCCTTAATAGCCTTTCTGCTGCTATCTAATAGATTCTGTAGTTAATAATACAGTTAATATAACATACAGTCGATTTGGATCATCTCCATTGTCATCTTTATTTCTTTTGTATTCTTTCCTTCCTTGTAAATGTCCAGGGAAGTGGGTTAAATTGAGGAAATAATGAGTGGCCTAAGGTCACTGAGCAGCTTTTGTGGACAAATGGGGATTTGAATCCAGCTTGTCCTCAGGGCTGACCCTATCTGTCAGGGTGAGGTAACTGCCTCACATGGCAGATTTTTGGTGTCTTGAAGAGGAAGCAGACACTTTTTTTTACTGGAAGAGGTATGGGAGACTGGGATTTTCTGCCTGAAGTACCAAAAAATCTTGGTTGGTCTTGGACAGTATGTATGCACCTTGCCTGGTTGGGAATGCTCAGGGGTGGGGAGGATGAGCTTGTATTTTCTGCTTCACCTTAACATTTGTTGGGCTTGCTCGATCTCCCTTGCTTTTGCTCTGCCCCTGGAATCTGTTATGTCCAACAGGCTGAAGCAAGTTATATACCAGAGCACATAAGCTGGGATAACTTATGGGTTAGTTTCTAGCAGGGGAAGGCAAAGTGCATATTGCAGGCTACATTCAGCCCTATAAGGGATCAATAAATATTTTTGCAGAAAGTTTTGTCCCAAATGCCCTCTAGGGGATTTGGGATCATTTTTGCCATGTTTTCCCCCCTCCCCAGGCTATTTTAGGCCCAGGAGAGGTCTTTTTCAAAGCAAAAGTCATTTCATTTCCTATTATTAAAAAAGGCCTCTCTCCCTAAAAAAAAGGAAAAATGTTCCCCCATGCGCACTAGTGGATATTTATGGGACAGAAAAGTGTATTTACGTATTTATAGGCTAGTATAGCTTTTCAAGCTCTCCTGACCTCCCACAGTTGCTGACACTTGGTTTATAGTGTTGGATTCTTCCAAATACTTGCAAGGGCAGGTACACATCTGTGGACAAAAGCTAGTGTGTTGAGGGCTATATTTACAGGAATATGACAGCCATTACTTCTGCTGAAACTGTGCCTTACTACCAGTCACAAGCAATAGAGATAACTATGATGCTAGAATAACATTTCATTTCTGGATACTGGGCAGTTTTTTTCTTTAATAAGGAAAGTACAGAAGAAGTACAAAATGCCTGATTTTTATTCCAGCCGCTATTGCATATATAAACTAGATTGGCGCTTTGTTGTTAAGTGCCATCAAGTTGACTTCGACTTATGGTGTCCCTCTGGATGACGGACTTCCAAGTCACTCTACCATCAACAGCAGAAGTGGGTTGTTTTTTTTAAAAAAAAAAATGACACCTTTTCTCCCAAAGTGCAGATTGGTACCACTACTTTCCAGGGGTAGATGAACTCTGAGGCTTGTGCTCTATCCTTTGTCTGTATGTATGTATCTTCAGAGAGCCAGTGTGGTGTAGTGGTGTGAGCACTGGACTATAATCCTGGAGACCAGGTTCAATTCCCCACTTGGCCATGGAAACCCACTGGGTGACCTGGGTCGTATCACATACACACAACCCCAGAAAACCCCGTGATAAGGTCACTTCAGGGTCACCAGAAGTCAGAAATCACTTGAAGGCACACAACAACGTTTCTCCAAGTCACCTGTCAACTTAAGGCAACCACTTAAAATTCATAGGGTTCTCTTAGTCAAGGAGTATTCAAAGGTAGTTCTGCGAGTTCCTTCTTCTGAAATACTGCCATTTCATTTTTTGGCAGTCTCCCATCCAAGTATATACTGGCTTACCTTTTAAGATCAGGCAAAGATCTGGTGCCTTTAGGGCCGCGGTTCTCAAACTTTTTACCCTGTGACTCTCCTTACATCAGCTGCACCCTGCTGCTCCATGCAGTGTTCCCCTGGGCCCTATCCTGCACCTCTCTCAGGTCCGTTGTGCCACACGCACCTTCCATTGTAATACTGAGTTTTCATGTTCTGTGTCTCCTCTCTTCCCTCGTTCGCACCCGAGAAACTGCCTCACGGTCACTCAGGGGCAGGCACCTACTGTGCCAACAACAGAGAAGCTGAGTGGGAAAACTGTTAGAAGAAGGGGAAGTGATTTTTGCTGTAGCTTGAGTTGAAGGAAAGCACAAGAGTGGAAGATACTTTAGTCAATCCTCAACAGCACACACACGCAGACTTGCCCTTCTTTTTCACATCTGCTGTCCTTGCAGGCTTTTCTTGCACGCCTTCCCCTTGAGCAACTATCGCACCCCTGCCTTAGGTTTGAGAACCACTGCTTAAGGGTATTTAAGCAGCTCATGGTTATCATCAGTGTTGGACCTTGAAACAATGTACCCTGAAACCACTACAGATATGGTCCTGGGGGTTTATTAAATACATCCTTTTCTTACCTGAATTTGGTAGACAGTTAGTAGAACCAGTTACTTAACTTCTGCACTGTAGAACAGTAACAAAAGCATGGGGTTTTTTAATGCAAAAATCAGGATTGTGCTTTTCACTCTGATGACATCAAAAGAGATGTTAAATCCAGACCCTCTCCATAGTACAAGTCATAGAAGGATCCATTTTAATTGCAGAGTTATTTCTGTCTTTGTGGGTTTTGAGTTGTTGTTATAATATTTATTTATATCCTTTTTCCCAGTTTGGGACTCAAGGTAGCTTACAACAGATTTTTAAAAAATAGGTAAAAATTCACAAAGTACAAAAGTGATTGATTAAACTATCAAAATGAATTAAAACCAACTGAAAACATAAACCATTAACAAAAACAACAAATAGACAATTCAGCACATTGTACAAGGCCTGTCAAAACAGAGACGTCTTCACCTGTTTATGGAAAGAGAATAGGGAAGGTGCCTGTCTCACCTCTCTAGGAAGGGAGTTGCAGAGCCTTGGGGCAGCCACTGAGAAGGCTTTCTGCCATGGTCCCACCAGATGCACCTATGAAGTTGGTGGAACAGAGAGAAGGGCCTCCCCAGCAGATCTCAAAACATGGGCAGGTTTCACAAGGGAAAATACAGTCCCTCAGATAACCTGGATGTGAGCTTCCAATGAACTTCTCCATACTAGAGAGGAGAGCATGCCCATCTTGTACTTTGCCTCAGGCTACAGAATGGCTAGGGTTGGCTGTTCTCACTCAAGAACTAAAGGCTGAGAAATATTTATTTACTCCCACCCATCTCCCAGCTGGGGACCGAAAGTGACATGTAAACATATGTCCTGTCATTTGGCTGCGAGAAAGAAAATGCCACCTTAAGGCTTGTAACCAGTAACTTCCTTCATGTCTGGGCCATCCTATTCCACATTTTGACACAGGTTCACTTTGCTTTTTCCCAGATTGACAGAGAAAAGTTGCACAAAGCCATCCGTACTGTCCTGTTCAATATGATTTTCATCTCTCTTCCCATGATGATCCTCTTGTTTCCCATCATGAAATGGAGGTGTGAGCTGTGCCATTTGCAGTTGCCCACGTTCCACTGGTTTCTTCTTGAACTGGCATCTTTTACCCTAATAGAGGAAATCCTGTTCTATTACTCTCATCGGTAAGGCTCATGTTACACCAAGACAGTACATTCAGTTGTTTTCTGTTGTGGCTATGTAATACTCAGCATCTTACTGGTCAGCCTCAAATTGGCCATTATGCTCCTTCAAAATAAAAACAATGTTTTTCTCCCCAAGGGGGGATGGTAGGTCCTATGAGTTTAATTTTTTAACTGCTGCATAAGTGGCATAAAATACCATTCATACTATTTCTCTTCCTCTACTAGTGAACCTTGACAAGTAGAGTTGAGTGACTTTTGCTTTTGTTTCTTTCCTTGCAGGCTTGTTCACCATCCTTTCCTGTATAAGCACATACATAAAAAGCATCATGAGTGGACTGCTCCTATTGGTATAGTATCTGTCTATGCTCATCCAGTGGAACATGTGGTAAGTGGTGTTACAAAAGCCCAGTTGACATTTAAGACGACTCAGTTAACCGAGATGAACAGGTTGTTTACCTGTAACTATGGTTCTTCAGGTGGTCATCTGTGCCCTCACACAATGGGTATCTTCATGCATGCGCAGTAGCATTTCAGAAAGTTCCATTGCTGAGCAGCTTGGTGGGAACCCCTCCCCCATTCGGTACTGAGCATGCTCAGTCCCACCAAGCTAACAGTCTCTTCTCAGTTTTGAAGTCCACTGAAGCAAGGACCTGAAAGAGGGGAGGCTGGGCAGGTGTGTGTAAGGGCACAGATGACCACTCGAAGAACCACAGTTACAGGTAAGCAACCTCTTCTTCTTCTTTGCGGTCTCTGTGCCTCACACAATGGGAGATTAAGTAGTTTACCATTGCATGGTGGGTCAGGTCCTAGATGATAGAGGACAGGAAGGCACTGCACGACCAAAGCAGGCATCACGCCGGGCTCTGCAATCAAGGTGGTAGTGGCAGACAAAGGTCGAAGTCTACGGTCATGTAGCCACATGACAAAGCTGTGTATGTCAGCTCCCCTGAGAAAGGCTGCTGAAGAGGCCATAGCCCTAGTAGAATGGGCATGAAGTGGAGATGGAGGTGGTTGCCCAGCAAGTTTGTAAGCAAGGTGAATCGCCTGGACAACCCATTTAGAGAAATGTTGAGTGGACAGTTTATGACCTTTCCGACTCCCACCATAGCAGACAAAAAGGTGAGGAGTATGGTGGAAGGTCAAAGTCTGTTGCAAGTAAAAAGCTAGGGCACGACGCACGTCGAGTGAGTGGAGAGGACACTCAAGAGGCAAAGCCAGGCCAGGATAGAAAGTCAGCAAAATGATATCTTGATTCAGGTGGAAGTCAGAGATGATTTTATGAAGAAAGGAGAGGTCTGGACACAGGACCACCTTGTCCCTATGAAACATCAGGAAGGGTTCATCTGAACGTAGCGCAGCCAATTTGCCTACCCTTCTAGCCAACGTAACAGCAACCAAGAATGCTGTTTTCAGAGTAAGGAGGCGGTTGTCAGACGTGGCCATGGATTCAAACGGATGGCGCATAAGCTGGGAGAGGACAAGAGATAATGACTATGGAGGAAGCGGCGGGGAGACAGGAGGGTATAGATGTTGAAGGCCTTTGAGGAACTGCTTGACTGTAGCGTTCCTGAAATGGGCCGAGGAAGGAAAGCCACGTGGTTGGTAAGCGACAATCATGGATAGACAGATCTTGGGAGAGGAAAAGGCCAGTCCTTGCTCCTGTAGAGACAGGAGGAGATGAAGCACTGTTGACAGGGTGGTTGGAGAAGGGGCCTCACTGCGGGCATCAGTGAAGGCCACAAACTTGCGCCACTTGTCAGACCTGCAAGTGGATTCCTTCCTGGCGGCCATGAGGAGAGTCTAGAAAGTTATCCTCCACACATCCAGGTGGAGGAGAGGGAGGTCTGGGTGAAGCATGCGACCATCCGAGTGCGAGAGGAGGCCGGGCGTGCATGGAAGTTGCATCCTGCGGCCCCTGGAAATGGTGAGAAGGGGACCGAACCAATGTTGTTTCGGCCAATAAGAGGCTATGAGGACGGCATCTGCCCTTTCTGCAGCAATCTTGGCCACCACTCAGAAAAAGGAAACGGGGTCTTTGTCCCAAGGAAACTGGAGCATGTCCCTGAGAGAGTGGCGTCCCATGCCGGCTCTGGAGCAATAGCAGGGGCACTTCTTGTTCTGGCTGGTCGCAAAGAGATTGACTAATGGAGTGCCCCATCGGGACACTTATCCAGCGAAAGGCAGCACTGGAGAGGGACCACTTGCGGTGGCACGCTGTGTCTCTGCTCAGTGTGTCCGCTGTAGTCTTGTCCCATCCCGCTAGATGAACTGCAATGGAATGTATCCGCAGCGGAACGCACCAATCCCATATGCACAGAGCCAGATGGGGCAGGGTGGAAGAGTGGATGCCCCTCTGCCGGTTGATATAGTATTGTCGGACAGAATCTGGATGACCCATCCAACAATGAGGTTCTGGAAGGCCCGAAGGGCCCTGAGTATTGCTAGGAGCTCCAGCACGTTGATATGTAGATGTTTGTCGAGGCCGGTCCAGTGGTCCTGGACAGACAGACATTCGCAGTGGGCTCCCCAACCGAGGAGAGATGCATCGTTTGTGATGGTAAGGGACAGATGGGGTTCGGCAAAGGGCATTCCGGACAGCAGATGGTGTGGGGACAGCCACCAGAGGAGAGAATCCCCGACTGGACAAAGGATCCAAAGAATCTGACACTAGTCATCGAGGAGAGGGTCGAAATGCCTGAGGAACCAGTGTTGAAGAGGGCGGGCACAGAGGCAAGTGACCACAGTTGTGGCTGTCCTACAGCCGAAGAGTTGTTGAATCCTGCGAGCGGAAACGGACGGACTACGCAGGATGGCTGCTGTAGCCCAGCGCAATATCCGTACACGTTTCATCAACAGGAATGCCATGGCAGAAGTAGAGTCAAGAGTGGCCTCGATGAAATCTAGGGTGTGTGTAGGTTCCAAGTGGGACTTCTTGGGATTCACCTTGAGGCCAAGATCAGAGAGAAGGGAAAGCGCAAGATGAATGTCCTTGTATAACTTCTGTTTGCAGGGCGCCACCAGTAACCAATCGTCCAGGTAGGGGTACATTGTGACGTGTTTCATGCGGAGGTAAGGCACCACAGGTGCTAAGCATTTGGTGAAGACCCTGGAGGAGTGGACAGGTCAAATGGAAGGACCTTGTATTGGTAAAACACACCCTCGACCGCACACTGGAGGTATCCCCTGTGCTGGGGGCAAATGGTGATATGGAAGTAGGCGTCTTGCAGATCTATGGACGCGAACCAGTCCCAATGCTTGAGGAGAGGCAGGGTGACCATCTTGAACTTCCGGGGGGAAATGAAGGAGTTGACCACGCGGAGGTCCAGAATGGGTCAGAGAGTGTCATCTGACTTCAGTACAGTGAAGTACCAGGAGAAGAAGCCGTTGGATTTGGCCGAAGATGTCAGTCATTCTATGGCTCCTTTGCGAAGGAGGGTATTGATCTCCTCGAGAAGAGCATGACTGGAAGGTGTGGAGTAGAAAATGCTGAGAGGAGGAGTATTTTTAAACTTGATGGCATAGCTAAGACAGACAATGAATAATACCCAGGAATCTGAAGTGATGGTGCGCCAGGTGTTGAAATGGCAAGCCAGTCCTGGGGTCTTGGACAGGTGGCTTGGAAGATGGAAGAGTGGTAGAGGTGGTGACCTGCAAGGGAAGTAAAAAATGGGACTTGGTAGCCAAAGACTTCTTTGAAAATGGTTAGTGGCACCTGAAGGAGTGACAAGATGAAGAAGCAGGCAAAGAAGATTGGTGAGATGAGCGACATGGAGAACGCGACCTGTAAGAGTAGGAAGAGCGTCTCCACAAGGAGCGGAATGAGGGTCTCCTAGGCTAGGTCAATGGATGAAGACCCATCTTTTTTGCCGAGCTGAAGGATGAAGAAGACGGAGGCGATCGAGAGTAGTGGGCTCGAGTAGCTGAAGATGTGCCGGGAACAGTAGGTGGAACAGAGACCAAGACCAGTATAATAGAGTCGGTATGGAGGTCAGTACCGAAGTCGGCATTGGAGCCGGTGCCGACAATATTGGTAGAACAGATGGGATTGGTGCAATGATGGACTGCGTCGGTAACGGGGCTGATGAAGTAGATGGGGGAGAGATGCCGCCTGGCTATCCAGCAGAGGCCGAGACAGCCCAGCAACGAGGGGATTGATCACGGGACCGATGAGGACGAGATGGAGAGCATTGGTAGTAGACCAATTGGGACCGAGAGTGATGGTACCGAGGTGAACGACAGTAGCGCAATCCCGAGGGAGAGCACGATGGGGAGCAAGAATGCCAAGGCAGATATGGGGACCAGCAACATATGTCAGGATGGTATCGGTCATGATAAGCAGGTGAATAAGAGTAATATGAGCCGGATTGCTCTCTCCAGAGATGCTCATGGCCATAACAAGCTATATAGGATGCTGAGGAGAAAGGCGAATCCACTCTCACCGATGCAACCTCATGGGCACCACGGTAGCCATGATCCCAACGAGTGGATCTACCTCTTTCACCAGGTCCCAGAGAGCAGGCCACACTGGTTCAAGGCCAGTCTCAGGAAGAAGCCTGAGGAGCATCCGATATAGGTGAACGGATCATCTCAGGGTGGCCAGAAGAAACAGCCAGAGGAAGCAAAGTCTGGGAGGGTGGAGAAGCAGTCAGCGTAGGCCAACAGTCCAGGTCAGATGTAAGGTTGCTGGTTGCTGGGATAGAGAGCACCAGAAGCTGGTTTGAATAACTCACTGGCAAAAGAGCAGGAGCCTCAGCCTGCGGCTGTGTCACTGAAGGCATCGGTAGAAGACCGAAAAAAGATGGTCGAGTGGCTGATGGACGGGTAACCGTCGAAGGAGAGCAGTGCTTCTCCTTCTTCAGGGCCACAGAAGACTGGCATGAGGAAACCCTCTTCTGCTCTGCCAAAGTCGGTATTGGAGCTGGTGCCGACACCGAGGCTGTTGTGAGCTGGAGGAGGCATCACCAGAAGTAGAAGATGGAATGACAGGCATCTTTGAGGGCTTCGGAATCCTCAGGAAAGAAGAGATCAGCGGCAAAGTCAATGGAGTCAATATCGATGTCGAAACCGAGATTGTCAATACTGAGGAGGGAGTCGATACTGTCAACGTTGTGGTGAAAGGCGAGGCCATGGTTGAAGATTTTGATGTCAAGGGACGTTGCAAAGGCCACATTGAAACAGAGGCAGTAAAGAGAGCCGTATTCGAAGCTGCCTGATCCTTTAACCAAAGAGCATGCTCCCAACAGTAAGATTTCGAACAGAGGCACTGTTCTTAAGCATCTGTGAGGTAAACTCTTTGCAAATAGAACAGGCCCAAAAGTTATCACCTTCCCCAAGGCAGAACAAGCATTCAGGGTGGGTGTTGGACAGCGAAACTTTGCGGCTGCAGGTAACGCACAATTTGGAAAAGAAAAAAAAGACATAAGAGGGGGAAGAGTCCTTACAGTCTTTATCCTGGAAGGAAATAACCAAAAACACAAAGAAATCCAAAGAAAATCCGAAGAAGAGAAACTGCTCAGCGAGGAAACCTTCCAAGCTGCTGATTGGCGGATGAAAAGAAACTGAGGAGAGACCGTTCACTTGGCGGGACTGAGCATGCTCAGTACCAAATAGGGGAGGGCTTCCTGCCAAGCTGCTCAGCTCCGGAACTTTCCAAAATGCTACTGTGCATGTGCAAAGATACCCACTGTGTGAGGCACAGAGACCACAAAGAAGAAGAGAGTTCTCTCCTCCTACTGGCAAGAGAATTTTCTCTCCCTCCTCAATACACACACACTCCATTCTCAAACTATAGAAAAACGAGGAAGGGAAGGAACATTACACATTAAATTGTTCCTTAAAAGGTAGACTTAACACAGCTGCGGCAGAGAGCAAAAGCCTCCGAAGCTGGGTAATCCCTATGTATATGTAAATCAAGATCACCATAGGTTCTCTTCCTGTGGACGCATAAATTCAAGGGGTAGCAGGACAGAGGCATAAATGTATCTATTGGGGTCCAGCTTACTACTGAGAGAGAGAGACAGAGAGAGAGAGAACAAAAACTGCAGTTAACATCTGAGTTGTTTTTTTCTTGGAAATGATGGTTCAAGTCAACTTGTGAAAAGATTAGCTTAGAGACCGGAATGGGAAATGTGGAAAAGATATACAGCCCACAGAAATGACTAAGCAGTGCTGCCTGGATATGGAACCTCAATTTAAGACAGTTCGGGTCAGACCAAACTTATCTCCTACAGCAAGAAACAGGGATTTGTTTGCTAATTTTGTTCTCAAAAGGAGCAACAAGTAATTTCAGCAATTTTCTCCCCACTATGAGAAATTCTTCAAAAACAGCACAGCTTTCAAAGATATTTGCAGTTCATTACTTCTTCTGTGCAAAATTTGCATAGGTATTTTTGTATCAAAAGCAGCATTTTCTGAACAGAAGATAGTATTACTCTGCAGGAATATGGTTGGACATCTTGCTGGGAATTTACAGTGTCATGAGCCAACTTATGATGGTGCAGTTTGCAATTGTGGTGTTGCACAATGGTGATGTTCCCAGAAGGAGAAAATTATTGTAGCTTTATCGTTTGGATCATTGTGCAAGTGGAGTGAGCAGCATAGCTGTTGTGCAGTGCTGTGGTATTTTGAAGGACAAGACTAGCATGACTCTTGTGCAGTGACCGAAGAGCTCATTCTGTGCAAAATTCACGTGCAAGGAGGGCAAAGCAGGGAAGAAGCTGGCCTTTATTAGCTTGCCCATTTGAGTTCACATGCCTTGTACTTGACTCAGGCAGATACTCATAAGAGTTGATCCTCTGCTTAGTAGTGGGTTGAGGGGACAGTTCTGGAGATTCCACAGAACTAAGATAAAAAGTGTGAGAGGCGGATAGCTTTCCTTTCTTTTTGCTAGTGCCTCCTCAGATGTCATCCCCAGGCTGAGGTACTTTTCAACAATGAGAACTTAGATTATGAAGCTGAAAAGATTTTCAGCCAGGCATCAAAAACTGCAGTGTCTGAAGGTGTTGTTAGTTATTGTATGCCAGTTCTCCTAAAAAAGGGGAAATTATAACTCACTGCATAGTTAATCAGCTCACTCAAGTTTCTCTGCACTTGTATTAACCATTTTTAGGATAAAACCTAACCAATCATTTCAGCAATAACATGATTATATAAAAGAAGACTTACATAGGCCTGCTAATCTTCTGTGGTCCTTTCTCCCCATACTGAGGTACAATAGTCTCCCATCCAACCCTGCCCCTGCAACCTGACCATTTCTGCAGATCAGTAAAGAAGTGTCCCACTATTTTCGTACAGCTGTATGCACAGCAACAGGCATCCAGAGGGACCTCTAGAGGTCCCTGCTGCTGATGTCATTGCTTTGTATTGTGCTGTGGGAAAATAGCTGGATGCTTGTCTACTGCTCCCCTGGTTCTTCACTGATTGTATGTAACATGTTTCCTCCCCCTACTCTGCAAACCATAGTAACAACAGATTGGTTATCTGTAACTGTGGTTCTTTGGTCATTTGTGCCCTCAAACATACAGGGTTTTGTGCCTGTGCAGATTAGCTTGGCGAAGCTTCCGTCCCTCTTGGGTACCTTGCATGTCCCAGCCTGCCATGCTGCTTCTCAGTTTCAAAGTCCACCAGTAGGGTTCCATGGACTTGAAAAGAGGGGATGGAGGGAGGATTGTGTGAGAGCAGAGATGACCGCTCAGAGAACCACAGTTACAGGTAAGCAACCTGTTCTTGTCATGATCTCTGGGTAATACATGTGAGACACAGACCACAACAAGAACAGGTTGCTAAAGAGCTCACTGAGGGTTAGATGACAAGATAGCATGAGCTCAAGATCTGCTCCTGACCTACAGTCCAGCCTGTAGTGCTGAATGAAGGTGGAAGGCTGTGACAATGTGGCATCCCTGCAGAGTTCTGCTAGCAGCATGTCTCAAAGCAGAATGGCAGAGATGGCAACTGTTCTGGTATAGCGTGGTCTGAAATGTTGAGGTGGCAGTTGCTTTACCAGATCGTATGCCAGGGTGATCATGTGGTAGACCCACTTGGATAAGCACTGTGAGATCTGCTTTCCTTTTCTGTGGGCACCAGAACAGACAAAGAGCCCATTCATTTGACAACAGACAGCTGTCCTCTGCATGTAGAAGGCAAGGGCTCTCCTGACATTGAGGGAGTGTAGCATTTGTTCCAGTGGCAAGGTGGGTTGGGAGTAGAATGTTGGAAGGACAATGTCCTGATTGAGGTGAAAGTCCGACACCACCTTAGGCAGGAAGGTGCTATCAGAGTGTAAGGTGATTTTATCTCTATGGAAGATGAGGTATGAGGATTTGCAGCATAGTGCCACAAGTTCACTGGTTCTTCTGGCTGAAGTGGTAGTGAAAAGAAACACTGTCTTCCACAAGACGAAGCGGTTGTCAGCGGTTGCCATAAGCTCAAAGGGCTTCTTGGTGAGCTAAGAGAGAACTAATGATAATGACCATGCAGATGTTGAAGATGTTACTTGGTCAAGCCCCTTGAGGAACCTCTTGACCAGCAGATCTGAGAATAGCAAGAATGAAGAGGGGTTCCTGGATTGGTGGGCCACTATCACACTGAGGTAGATCCTTAAGGATGAGAAAGCAAGCCTGCTCTCCTAGAGGTAGAGGAGGAAGTGGAGCACAGTGGAACAGGTGATCAGAGAGACACTTTCATTTCTAGAAGCAGTGAATTTATTTATTTGTATCCCGCCTCTCCATATGGATCGAGGCGGCGAACAACTTACAAAGAACAGGTTGCTTACCTGTTACTGTGGTTCTTCGAGTGGTCATCTGTGCCATCATACACTAGGAGCTTTAGCGCCTGCGCGGTAGCGTTCGGAAACTTCTAGAGCTTGTTCGCTTGGCGGGAACCCCTACCCCCACGCCGGTACTGCACATGCTCCTCCCGCCGAGCAACGGTCTCTCCTCAGTTCTGTCGTCCGCCGTAGAACCTACAGGGACCTGAGAAAGAGGGGAGGAGGGCAGGTGTGTATGATGGCACAGATGACCACTCGAAGAACCACAGTTACAGGTAAGCAACCTGTTCTTCTTCTTCATGGTCTCTGTGCCTTCATACACTAGGAGACTGTGTAGCTTACCGGTCGGATGGCGGGTCAGGTCCTACAGCATGGAAGCCAGCACCTCACGTCCAAACCGGGCATCTCTGCGCGACCGGCAGTCGAGCCTGTAGTGGCGCACGAAGGTCGATGGTTGGGACCAGGTCGCCACACGGCAGAGTTCATGCAGGTCAACTCCTCGCAGGAGGGCCGCAGAAGTAGCCACCGCTCTGGTGGAGTGGGCTCGAAGCAGGACTGGCGGAGGCTTCCTCGCGAGCTCATACGCCAGTTCAATAGTCCTCACCACCTACTTGGAGAAGCGCTGGGTGGACACTTTTAGGCCTTCCGACGTCGCCCATAGCAAACAAAGAGATGTGGCGTCTGTCGGAAGGAGCAGTCCTGTCCTTGTAGAAGGCCAATGCCCGACGCACATCCAGGGAGTGGAGGGCCGCTCCAACGGTGTCGTCGGGTTCGGGAGAAGGCAGGCAGGATGATGTCCTGGTTGAGATGGAAACTGGACACCACCTTTGGCAGGAACGAGATGTCAGGTCTCAGGACCACCTTTTCCCTGTGGAAGACCATGAAGGGCTCATCGGACCGAAGAGCTGTGATCTCACCCGCTCGCCTCGCTGAGGTCACCGCTACCAGGAAGGCAGTTTTCATGGTCAGGAGCCTGTCATCCGAGGTCGCCATTGGCTCGAAGGGCGGCTTTGTCAGCTGCAAGAGCACCAGCGAGAGGGAGCACGGCGGTAGCGGCGGCGATACCGGCGGGTAGAGATGATGAAGTCCTTTCAGGAACCGCTTAACAGTATCGTTTCTAAAGAAGGCCGATGCCGCAGATCGTGGCGGTTGGTATGCCACGATCACGGAGAGGTAAACCTTCAGGGATGGAAACGCCAGACCCTGTTGCCGGAGGTGCAGGAGGAAATGCAGGACGGTAGAGAGTCCCGCAGGCGATACCAGCTCACTCCTCTCGTTAGCGAAGGTCAGGAAGCGTCGCCATTTGTATTGATAGTTGCGACGGGTGGATTCCTTCCTGGCCACGACGAGGACGGTACCGAGCACGGGATCGTCTAGTGCGATATCCTCCAGGCATGGAGGGCCAGGCGTGGCAGGTCCGGATGGAGAACTCGGCCGCTGGAGTGGGAGAGCAGGCCTGGTGTCGGTGGCAGCCGGAGCAGGTCGCCTCGTGCAGCTCGTAGCAGGGGTGTGAACCACTGCCGCCTCGGCCAGTACGGGGCTACCAGGATCGCGTCGGCTCGGTCGGCGAGGATCTCGATATCGTCCGGCCGAGCAGCGGGAACGCGTAAAGGAGTTCCCCGGTCCACGGAAACTGGAAAGCGTCCCCGATGGAAGCGCGATCGTGGCCCGCTCTGGAACAGAATCGGCGACACTTCGCGTTTTCCCTGGTCGCGAAGAGGTCGATGGATGGTTCGCCCCAGCGGTCTCGAATCAGTCTGAACGCCTCTCCGGAGAGAGACCATTCGTGATGGGATGAGGTGTCCCTGCTGAGGGCGTCTGCCGTGGTGTTCTCCTGCCTGGCCAGGTGAACCGCCACGGGATGCGTGTGCAGGCGAATGCACCATTCCCACAGGTCGAGCGCGATGTTGAGCAGGGTCGTGGAATGAGTCCCTCCTTGTCTGTTGATGTAACAGACGGCGGTGGTATTGTCCGTCAGAACCAGGATCGTGCGCCCCGCTACGACGTGGCAGATGCCCGTAGCGCTTTCAAGACGGCGAGCAGCTCCAGCGCATTGATATGGAGAGCGGTCTCGTCGTCGGTCCAATCTGTCGCGGACTCTGAGATCGCCGCAGTGGGCACCCCATCCATACAGGGAGGCGTCGGTCGTTACCGTCACCTTCAGTGTCGGCTGTTGGAAAGGCATCCCCGACATCAAATTGCCGTCGCGACTGCCACCATCGGAGCGATGAGTGGACGTTCTCCGGCAGCTGCAGTCGGAGTGTCTGTTCGTCTCACAGGGGGTCGAATATGTGGACGAACCAGTGTTGACGAGGTCTTGCTCTTAGTCTGGCGAGATATGTCACAGCGGTTGTCGCAGCCATGTAGCCCAAGAGCTGTTGGACACTTCTCGCAGATAATGTCGGGGCCATACGGGCGTGAGCGGCGGCCCGGATCAGGGTTTGAGCTCGAGTCTCTGGCAGGTACGCCCTGGCGGAGTTGAGTCGAGTGTTGCCCCGATGAAGTCCAAGATCCTCGCCGGCTCGAGGTGGAACTTCTTCGGATTCACTCGTAGGTCAAGGCAAGTCAGGAGTGACAACGTCATGTGGACGTCGTGGTAAAGTCTCTGTTTGCAGGACGCCACCAACAGCCAATCGTCGAGGTAAGGGAAGACAGAAGCACCCTTCATCCGCAGGAAGGATACCACCGGGGCCATGCACTTGGTGAAGACCCTTGGGGCAGTCGAGAGTCCGAACGGCAGCACCTTGTACTGGTAACAGGTGTCGTCGACTGCGAAGCGGAGGTACCGTCTGTGCTGCGGGCGAATGGCGATGTGGAAGTATGCGTCTCGGAGATCGATGGAGGCGAACCAGTCCCCTCGATGTAGGAAGGGCAGGATCAACAGTATCGTGACCATCTCGAACCTCTTGGGGCGGATGTAGTTTTTCACCCCTCTGAGGTCGAGGATCGGCCGGAGGGTACCGTCGGCCTTTGGTACCGTGAAGTACCTGGAGAAGAAGCCGGTGGTCTTGGCTTCTTGCGGGAGCTGCTCGATCGCTCCTTTTTGGAGGAGGGACTGGATCTCTTCCCAGGAGGACCGGACTCGACGGGGTGGAGGTAGTAAACGCCTCGAGGCGGAATCTCGTGAAACTCGATGGCGTAGCCAAGACGGACGATGGAAAGCACCCGAGTCCGTAGTGACATGTTGCCACTCCAAAAGGTGCCGAGCCAGAGTCGGGCGGTCTCCGAGCACAGATGGTAGGCTGAAGAGTGGGTATTGGTAGGTCCTGCCAGACATGTCAAAACCGAGACTTCGCGTCCGAGGAGGACTTCTTAGATGAAGCTGGGCGACGTCTAAACGTGGGTCTGGCCGACGAGCCAGAGGACGGTCTTGACTGTCCGGACTGGGCCGAGCGCTGGAACAACGAGGTGGAAGATCATCGCCAGGATGGGCGGAAGGTGGAGGTCCTGCGGGCTTGCGTGGCCGGCTGGAGCCCGATCTTTTTGGCAGTCAACCTCGCCTTCACCAGATTGTCCAGCGCCTGGTCGGTGGACGAATTGAAGAGGCCCTCACCGTCGAAGGGGAGATCCTCGATCCTCCTTCGGGTGTCCTCTTGGATGTCGGCCGGTCGCAGCCAGGTATGGCGGCGCAAGCCGATGGATCCCGCCATGACCTGGGAGGCGATCTCCACGGCGTGCCGGGAGGAGGCCATCTGCTGCCGAGCGATGGAGATGGCCTCGTTGAAGATCACCGAGGCGGCTTGACGGATGTCGTCCAGTACCGACTCCATCGCCGGTTGAAGGCGGTCGAGCACTTTCTTCAGGTATGCCGCGAGGCAAGCCTGAGTGTTGGACAGCCTGATCTGCAAGGAGGCGGCGGATAAAACCTCCTTGCGTAGGTGTCCAACTTCCTGCCTTCTTTATCCGGCGGGGTGGTGTGCTGCCTGCCGGTGCCTTTTGTCTGTGCCGACTCGACCACCACAGAGTTCGGTGCAGGGTGGTTGAAGAGATAACCTGCGTTATCCTTCTGCACCCTGTAGAGGTGCTCCAAACGCTGCGGTATCGGCTGTGCCGAGGCCGGTCTATCCCAAGCGGCCTTCACCACTTTGGAGATCCGGGGCAGGAGAGGCAGTGGGGCCGCGGCAGGTTGCTTCCCCTCGAAGATGGAGAAGACGGGATCGTCGTCCTCCGACTCCGCATCCGCAATCTTAAGGCCAAGGGTAGAGGCCATGCGGAGCAGCATCGCAGAGAACTGGTGGACGTCCTCTGGAGCTGAATCTGGGATTGGCTGCCCGAATCCCAGCGGAGGAGACTCCTGGGAGGCCGCCTCAGACACCTCCGACTCCGCGCTCGAGTCGTACGACTCTGAGCTAAGTGAGTCCTCTCGCCGCTCGCTTTCCGGCTCCTTCACAGTTGTCGCGGGTGCTGCCTTCTTGGGCTTGTCCGCAGCCGGAACGGTGGTAGTGGCAGCATCACGCTTGGGCTGGCTGACCACAGACTTCACCTTTCTAGTGGTGACCGGCGTAGTCTGACAGGCTGATGTGGTCTTAGCCTGCTCAGTCACCACCGACTCCGTAGGGCGCGTCGCCGTAGCCGTAACCCTAGGAGGTGGTGATACCGCTCGATATCGAGGCGAAGGCTCCCTCGCCCTATGGTATCGAGGCGAGGGAGAGCGGCTGAAGGAGCGGCGGTCCGACGGCGAACGGCTTCGGTGCCGACGGTACCGAGCGTCTTCTCCTCGAGGCGAGCGTGATTCGCGCTGTCTCCGAGGTGACCGGGACCTCCGGACGGTCTCCCAGTGTCTCGGGTCACGATGGTACCGATCCCGGTACGATGGAGAATGTGACCGGTAAGAGGCCGGGCGCTCTCTCCTCTCAGACTCCCTCGCGTACCTGGCCACGTAGGACGCCGAGGTGTATCTGGAGGCAGACGAGCGAGGTTGTTCCTCTCTAGTCTCCCTAGGAGGCGGCGAGGCCAGCGGACGCTCCGAAGAGCGGGACCGGGACCTGAACGAGGTCGAACGCCGCTCCGGAGAAGCAGAGGGCTCTCTCTGCTGCAGGTCGGCCGACCTGCGACGGCTGGAAAGGCGGTGGTGCTCCTCCACCAGGGTTGGAGGGTCTACCACAGGCGAGTCCGAGCGCTGCTGGGGAGACGTCCTCGATCTCATCGTCCGAGAGATCGACGGACTCGCCTCACCCTTTGGAAGGCTGCAGAGTTGGAGGAGGAGTGGGAGGTTCGAACGTCCCCAGCCGGGGAGCGTTTCTTCTCCTTCTTCTTCTCCTTCTCCTTGCCCTTGTCTCCGTCCGGAGCAGGGCGCTTTTTTGCAGGCGTCTCCTTCACGGGAGCCTCAGCCTTCCTCGCCGTCGAGGATCCTTTCGCTGACTTGGCAGCCGCCGACAGCTTCGGGATCCTTGGTAACGCCGAGATCGGCGTTCTCGCCAGTACCGAGCCCGATACCGACGAGGTGGACGGAACGGCAGCCGCCGATACCGTCGATGGCGTGGTCGTCTTCTTTTCAGCCATCTTGGAAACGGAGGTCTCGTCGATCGCCCGCAAAGACAGCTCCCAACAATACGATTTAAGTCTTGCGGACCTGTTGCGGAGAGTCTGGGGAGTAAAATCCCGGCAAATTGGGCAAGTCCGAGTGTTGTGGGACTCACCCAAGCAAGAGACCGTCGTTGAGGGCAACTTTGCGCCCGCAGGACACGCACTTTTTGAAGAGCGCGGACATAAGACGAAACGCCAATTGGAAAAATCCGAAAATCACCAAAAACCAAATGGGAAGTCCGAAGGAGAGGTCAGAAACAATCCAAAAATCCGAAAAACCGTGAAAACAGCAAGCCAAGCACAAAAGCAGAGGAACAAACCGAAGAACCTTCCGTACGCGACGGCGGACGAGAAGAACTGAGGAGAGACCGTTGCTTGGCGGGAGGAGCATGCGCGGTACCGGTGTGGGGGAGGGGTTCCCGCCAAGCGAACAAGCTCTAGAAGTTTCCGAACGCTACCGCGCAGGCGCTAAAGCTCCTAGTGTATGAAGGCACAGAGACCACGAAGAAGAATAGCATGTATTTCGAAACATTTCTATATATGCCCCCAACAAGCTGGGTACTCATTTTACCGACCTGCGAAAGGATGGAAGGCTGAGTCAACCTTGGAGCCCAGCAGGATCGAACTCACAACCTTGTGGTTTGTGACTTGCAGTACTGGCATTTAACCACTGCGCCACTTGTAGGCATAGGACCACTTTGTGGACTCCTTCCAAGAAACTGCGAAGATCCTAGCATGGTGCAGCAAGTTCAGGGACTTATCCTTCAAGCCACAAGATACAGCATCCTGACATCAGAATGAAGGACCTGGCCGCTTGAGTAGGACAGGAGATCGGGCTTCTGCGGAAGGCTGATGTATCTCCTCTGGAATAGGTGGAGGAGCTGGGTGAACCACAGTTGCCTTGGCCAGAACGGTGCAATGAGGATAGCATCAGATCCATCCCTGGCCTGCGTAACTACAACCTTTGAGAGCAACAGGAAGGGATGGAAAAGGTATACCAGCTCACCTGTTCATGGTTTGAGGAAGGTATCAATCAAGGATCCTCAGCTCCTGCCTGCCCTGGAGCAGAAGCATCTGCATATGGTGTTGGAGGGGGAGGCAAAGAGGTCAATTGTTTTGTGTCCCCATTGCGATGTGACCAGGTGGTACACCTCCTCAGAGGGTGTCTGCTCATGCTGCAGGACCTAGAATAAGCTGAGAGAGACTGCTAGGGTGTTGTCTGCTCCTGCCGCGTGTACCATTATGCGGCGTATTGCTTCTGTAAAGACACCAATTCCAGAAGAAGGTTGCTAGGTGGAGAAGAGTGGTGAAATGTGTGCCTCCTTGCCAGTTGATGTAGCAGATGAGCGTGGTGCTGTAGTATCTTGCTACGGAACCATTTGTTGAAAACTCTAAAAGCTTTGCTAGAAGTTCCATGGTGTTGACATGAAGGGCAGCTGCCTTCAGTGACCAGTGGCCCTGCAGCTTCATGGTGTTGCAGTGGACTCCCCACGTGGTCAAAGATGTGTCGGTAGACATCATGCAGTCTGGGTCTGGGAGATGAAAGGGCATGCCCATTAGGGTATTTTGATCCTTGGTCCACCAGCAGAATAAGACACAGCAGGGGCTAAAAGTCTCAGAGGAACCAGCACTGTAAGTCTCTGGGTCAGAGGTGGGATAGGTAGATAACAGCAATAAAGCTGAAGATTTTCTGGGTGTGGCAAGCAGTAGAGTGGGGCTGCCTGATGAGCTCTTTCACGCTGATGTGTACAGTAAGGGCTCTTGGGGCCAGTAGGCTGAGACTGATCGAGAGTCCAGGATAGCATCAATGAAGTTGATTACCTTGGCAGGCTTGAGGACCAATTTCTTTAGGTTCACATCAAGGCCAAGATCATGAAGGAGGGTGAGGTGGATGTCCCAGCATAGAGCAGAAGACAACACTAGGAGCCAATCATCCAGGTACGGGAAGATTTGGATGCCGCAGATCCTCAGGAAAGAGGCCACCACCACTATAGCCTCGGTAAAGACTCTTGAAGTGGTTGAAAGTTCGAATGAGAGTACTCACTACAGGCAGAGGGTTGTCCCTATAACAAACCACAGGAATCGATGGTGCTGAGGTCAGATTGCTATGTGGAAGTAGGTATCCTGTAGGTCCACGAATGCCAACTAGTCACCCAGCCAAAGGAAGTGAAGAATGGTTTGGAGGGACACCATCTTGAACTTCCTCAGTTTGATGTATCTGTTGACCCCTTGTAGGTTGAGGATTGGGTGCAGGCCACTGTCCTTCAGTATCGTAAAGTAGCAGGACAACTAACCATCTTGCCTGCCAGACTCCAGGATCTTCTCCATGGTCGCTTTCTGGGACTAGAGATTTCCTCCCAAGAGAGCATCCAATGGTGGAATAGCCCAGAAGATGCCAGTGGGAAGAGTACTTGAAAATTTTATGGCATAGCCGAGGTGAAAAATTGTGAGAACTCAGGTGTCTGTGGAGATGTTACTCCATGTGAAGTAATGGCAGTAGAGCTGTGGTGTCCAGGGGCTTTGTTGGTCTGGTAGATAGATGACTGGCTGAGGTATTATCTGGGCTGAGTCAAAGGTGTGACCTCAGTGTGTCTGCCCATTTCTTGGGGGGCACATGTCAAGAGTGGTGCTGCTTGGACACTTGTGGCATATGGTGGAGTATAGCAGTGGGACTTTGAGCATGTGAAGGACCCAGTAAACTGCCTCCATGACAATTTCAGGGAGCCAGGCTGTTGTGGGAGGGCTCTGAATCCCATGCATTTGGCTATTAGATGCACTTTGGCAATGTGGTCCATGTCGTCCATGCCCGAGTAGAAGAGGCCCACCCTGTTGAAAGGGAGGTCCTCAGTCTGCTTCCTGGTGTCATCAGTGAGATCCACAGAGTGAAGCTACGCTTACCGACAGAGGGTGAACGCACAGGACATGACTTTGGCCATGCAGTACACTAAGGAGTGTTTCATAGGTTGGATTTGCTGTGTGGTCAAGGCATGTGCCTCTTGCAAGAACAGTGTTGTGGTATTCTTCTGGAAGGTGTGGAGGAAAGAAACCATCTTCTCCCAGAAAAACCTCTAGTACACTGCTACACAGGCTTGAGGGCTTGCAACCCTCACGGAAAGTGCTGAGG
This sequence comes from Ctenosaura bakeri, assembly GCA_948474755.1. Classification (NCBI taxonomy): domain Eukaryota; kingdom Metazoa; phylum Chordata; class Lepidosauria; order Squamata; family Iguanidae; genus Ctenosaura; species Ctenosaura bakeri. The sequence continues at coordinate 150,161 of CAOLHI010001056.1, forward strand.
AAGAATAGAAGCAACAGCACCTCCTGAAGACAAGGTGTCTGCCCTCTTTGCCAGCTGGGGTGATGTGTTGCTGTCTGCCACCCCTGGACTGGGATGCCCCCAGAACAATGAAATTTGGAAGCAAGTGATTGAAGATGAATGGAGCACTGTCTTGCTCGGTCTTGTAGGGGTATTCCAATCTACAAGATGCTGGAGGGAGGGCGGCTTTGTCTTCACGAGTTTCAAGATCTCAGTCAGGGCTGGGAGGAGTGGGAGTAACATTGAGGTTGATACATCTGGTCATCTGCAGGATGTTGTCAGAGAACATCTTAACAGTCTCTGGTGGAGGAGCTGGTGTTTCCTCCATTTCCCCTAGTGGTAAGGAGGTGTGGCCAATGCGGACACCAATAAAGCTTAGGCTCATATTTTCCTTCCAAGGATTCTGCAGTAATGGCAGGAGAAGGTGCAGCAATGTCGGTCAGTACCGGTGCTGCTGCTGCTTTCTGGTATTGGCATAGCAACTGTCGCAAGGGTCTATACCTCACTGGGGAGTGTAGGTGGCAAAATGCTCAACACAAGGCCAGTGTAGACAAGGAGACATTATGGTGAAGGTTGAGACAGATGCAGATGTGGTTGTTACTGTTTGTAGGATGAGGTTAGGAGACAAAGATATTGGTGAGCTGGTGGTCTTGATACCATTGCTGAGGTTGCCAGGTGTTGTCCACCAAGGGAAGTGGAAAGTAGGCATGGCATCAGCAAGCCATGTTGGGATGCTCCACAGTAAGGAGAGCATGAAGGAGAGCAGTAACAATGAATCAGGAGTACCAGTACTGTAGGGGGTCGTAGTGGCAGTGGTAACGGTCTCAGTGTGATGGTGTGTATGAGGTAGGATGCCAGACACTCTCTGCAAAGGTGTTTGTGCTGGTATCAGTCAATGTAGAGACTGCGATGAAAGTGGAGTCCTCCCTGTAGCAGTGATGGCCCCTATAAGACACATGGGAGGGCTCATGTTGGAATGGCAGATGGTCTTCCCTACATGAGCAAGAATGGCAGCGCCTCTCAGAACTGTATAGAAGGCAGAGCAAAATGGTGGGGGTTCCCTGCCTGGCCATGGAGGCCAGCTTATTGGCAGTGAAAGGCTGCCTGGATGCTGGTGTGGTAGAGGATGGCTAAATGGAAGTCACTGGAAGGGTTGGTGAAACCATAGCCACTACCGTGGGTCCAGTGCTTGTACTTTGGTTTTTTCTTCAGCCCAGTCAAGGCCAAGCTGTCAACTGAAGCGCATCTCTTTTGGATGGCCTTGGAGTGAGCCACCTTATTGCATTATTTTGCCCTCGCCCCCAGTGTTGCCTGGGCCTGGGTGTCCAATGCCAACAAAGAGGTCATCGCCTCAGTTGGCTCCACAGTAATAGGAGGCTGTTGATAATGGGGTGGTCAGTTCAGAGGCTGTCACTGAGGTTGATACTGACATAGCAGCCAATACTGATAAGGCCTTCATTTTCAGTAGCTTTGTCAAGGTGACAGATGGGTCTCTGCTCAGGCACATAACCCCGTATTTGTGAGGCACAGAGACCACAAAAAAGAAAGCAGTCTTCACTGGATCTGTAATAGTGAGTTGAAAATTAGCTAGTGGGAATAAAAGCAGCACAAAGGTGGAATAACGCTGGGGACCTTTTGGAGCAGAGACTGCAAGTGAAAAATCTAATGTCCATTCAAGATGTTAGTATTCTCTCATTTAAGACTGAGAATGGAAGGGAACATCTACTCACAAAAAGCACTGTTTATATCACAGTAAACTTATCTGTGGTACTTCAACTGACATCTCTTAGCACAGATCACACTCTTATAGTTGGAATGTGTTCGTTATTCTGAGTTTGTCTTTTTATTCCAGGTTTCCAATATGCTGCCTGTAATCACTGGCCCACTCCTCCTAGGATCTCATGTTACTTCAACCACAGTGTGGCTCTGTCTTGCCCTTCTGGCTACCTCAGTCTCACACTGCGGCTACCATTTGCCTTTCCTGCCCTCACCGGAATTCCATGACTTTCATCATCTCAAGTAATTCAGTTTGACTTTAATTTTTACCCACTCACGTAACTGGGAAGGGGAGGAAGAAGCAAGGGCTGGAGTGGCGAACGCACCAATCACTGGGCCCAGTTTCAACCAATCAGGAGCTTTTTTTATACATCCGGTATTGTCTTGCTTAAGCCCAAGGGCTGCGTATACTGTTATTTACATCTCCCTTGGATCCCATGTCAGGAGAAAAGTGGGATATACACTTGAGTTTCATAAACACTTGACAGGAAAAAAAACTATTAATCCAAAACAAGTCTTCCAAGAGTAAAAAATTTAACCAGAGCATCTCTGAATGTGACCATCAGTTCTAGTTCCCACATTTTTAATTTAAACACCAATATCCTAACATACTTAGGCATACCATTTCTGCAAAGTACTCTTTCAGGGATTAACAGTACACCACTGTTTAGTGTGCCTTATGAACAACACCGAGTGGCTGGTTTTTCCAACTGGCTTTCTGCTATCAGAACTGAATATAAGACACACAAACTATGCTACTCTCAAGTTAAAATGTTCCCTAACAACAGGTGTTGATGTTCAGCTTCGTGCACTTTATTTTGCTACTTTAAAAAGCAGTTTCATTGATTTTCACAAATAAAACCACAAACCCAAATTAATTTTGTTGGTGAGAGAGCTGCCATTGGTATTTATTCATATATGTAATTTATACATCTTTCTCCTGCCACGTGACTGAAAGCATAGCTTCCTGTCCACAAAAAACAGCTTTGTAAGAGGGCAATTACCAGGATCATGGTATGGGATTCAATTTTGAAAAACTTCCCAGTTACCTCTGGCTCCCAAACAGAGCTGTTTTTAGACTGAAAAATACACAAAGCCAAACTATGATTGCAATCCTATGAAGACACTATGCAAGTGTGAAATTTGTTCTGCAAATGTTTGTGCTTTCTCAGAGATTAATAAGTGGATCAAATGCAAGATTGGTATTTATCCTGAATACTTATTCTGGGATGGCAGGAGTAGCAAACCTCTTTATTTCTGGGTTTATCCCTGCATGTCAACTGACACTGCAGGAGCCAAAGTTCTTTTTAGTTGGCTATGTAACAACTTCTTCCATTCTGAGTCAGTTTCTCCAGCCCTGTTATGCCTAGTATTGTTGTGACCTTTAAGCAGTTCCCAACTTACAACAATCTTAAAACAAGTCTATTATGGGGTTTTCTGGCGCTAAGAATGTGTGATGCACCCAATGTCACGCAGGGGGTTTCCATGGCCAAGTGGGGAATTGAACTCTGGTCTCCAAGGTTACAGTCCAGCGCTCAAATGACTACACCACACTGGTTCTAATATTACTAACTATAAATACACACTGTGTGATCTTGTTGAATACAGCTAGACATTATGATCTGCTTGGTGTTATGTTGGCCACTAATTTCTACAACTACTTTTCTGTTTTTCCTCCCACACCAGATTCAACCAGTGCTATGGGGTCCTGGGAGTGCTGGATCGCCTGCATGGAACAGACACAATATTCAGGCAAACCAAGGCCTATGAGAGACATTTTGTCCTGTTGAGTTTCACACCACTCACAGAAAGCATCCCTGACTCACCAAAAAAATCAGAGTGACCCATCCTTAAGTACAGTATGCTTTATCTATCCAGTTATCATCTAATCACAGCAATCAGGAAATGGATTTATTAAAAAAAAATTTCTAGTGAGGCATTCCATCACCATGAGCAAGAGATTGAACTCTACTTATGCTATGATCTATGAAAGTTATCAAGGTGAAACTCATGTCTGCAGAGTTCCAGAAGACACATGGTATTTAGCAGTTAAATGGCTACAACTGATCAGTGAAACAGCTAGAAGAATGATCAAAGTACTGTGCTGAAGATAAAAGATTGCACTTTCCAACTGACAGGAAATGAATTACTATCACAGAATCACAGAATTCCAAAGTGTAGCGCATCAGTTCACTCAGACCCAACAGAAAGAAGCAAGAACAGTTTTTGGAAAATTTACTGCCAGTCTCTAAGGAACGCAGCTAGCTGCTATCTTGGCCTTAAGGCAGCATGCAAGCACTCAAAGGGCTTGAAATCTATATTGTCCCTGGGGTGAGAAGTGAGTCCTAACCAGACAGACTTCAAGACATCAAGCTTATTGCTTGCAATAAGACAGTCCCTTGACAAAACACAAACCATAGAAAATGGGAAAGGACAGAAATCTTCAGAAAGCCAGACCTCTCCCAGTTCTCCTTAGAGTTTGCCAAGGAGGAAAAGAATTGGCATAGCCAGCGCAATTTGGTATAGATTTCATTGAACTAGGAGAAATGTGTAATCAGAGCAAGTAGCTGTTTTGTAACCACAGACTGGGTGATGACACCAAACTATGCTTGCATTTTGTTTTCATATTGGACTGAATGGATTATTGCAGAAGAGAGGTAACATGAGGAAAATTAGGAACAGAAAAAATATTCTAACAGGCAGAAAGCTAGAACCCCTGCTTCCTCATAGGTAGTTTTGTTTGTGCAGGGAATTTTCATGTACAGGGAACCACTAATCCTGAACATCTCCAATTACATTGTGAAGTGACACAAGCACTTAGTCTAGTTTCTCCTCTCATTCGTCGCAAAACAGTTTTAAGTTACTCTGGCAACCAAGAATTTTGTTGAAATCACATCTGACACAGAGCTTCTACTAAAATGACAGTTCTGTATGAATTACTATCTTACTAGTACAGATAAAGTGTTCTTACCTGTGCTGCTATGTCACTGTTAATGCATTATTCTGCTGTATGCTCCACACTGTGTTTGATGGAAAGAACCTCAAAGTAGAAATGAAAGTTACAAAGAACAGTCTTTTGAGGTTTTTATTTTTATACATTTTTGTATTAAAAAGGAAAAAGCATAATTACCACAAATTACAAAGGACTAAAGCACTACTAGAATAATGAGTCACATCAGCCTAGAAAGCAGATACTTTGAATAATATTACTGTTTTATAATACAGGCTTTCATTCAAGTATTTTACATTTTTTCCTCTTCCTTCCCCCTCCCCCATTCCCCAATGTGGTGATGATCCTAGCACATGGGTTAAGAATTACATACTATTAACAAGAGATGGGATTGTGTGTATGGTGGGTCATATTAACAAGATCTTTTCCTCCCAGGTGATACATGGTAACAGTTGGTTTAAAATTTCCCAAGAATAAATACAGCTGAAGGTGATTACAAACACTTCTGAGATTTCATTCTAGCAAAAGGGGTGAGGCTGGAGCACACACACACAAACATACATATATATAAACCTGCTCAGGAAGAGCAAGCATACCGAAACAAATAGATGTTCTTTTCTACATGACCAAATTATCAAACATCTATATAAAACAATCACTGGATCTCTTGCATGTTGCTCATCCAACATTTTTAGCAGCTTAATACAGACTTCACACCAATGAAACTCCAACCCTCACCATTGTAAAGCTCCATGTTGACTTCTGAGTCACAGTTTTACAGGCTGGGAATCCCAACCAACAAGGTAGTGCACTGCTGCAGGGTGAAAGTCAATCATGAGAGAGGAGGAGGAGGAGTCAGCCATTCCTGTACTACGTTCACAATGCAACTAAACCAGGAAGGCTTTTGATGGACAAAAACTTGCTGAGGGCATCAATTTCCCTAGCCAAAGGATGCCTGTGCCCAGGCCACCCTGTTGTACCAAGATATTCTGGGAGGGAGGATAAATAGATGAAGCAACCAGTTCTGGGAAGGAGGACAAATAGATGCAAGAACTAATACCATTAAGAAATTAAAGTCAACAGAAGGCCTGACTTGGAAGAACAAAGTTTAAAACCACAAAGGAATGGTTAAACCCATGCCCTTTTCATGCTTCCAACCATATGGTGTCCTCATCACAGATACATCGGTCCTATTTTCAAGTGTCTTCAGAAAGTGAACATGTAAACTAACAGAAATGTTATCCTTGTAACTTTTTTTAAAAAAAAGAAAATATGTCCAAACCTCTGTTGCTGAGATGAAATTTCCCACCCACCCCCAATAAAACCACTCATACATGAAACTGATTTAAAAAATAAAATAACTGATGCATTTAGCTACCCAACCCTTCTAAAACTCTAGCTGATTTTTTTTAAAAAAAATCATTGACAAATCCACATTTCAGAAGAAGATCCATACAGAGAAATAATAGCATGGTGGAGTTTGCTGTGTTACAAAGATTTGATTGTTTTTGCTTAACCAAAAGAAAAATAAGCAAGGCATGAACAACTCCCATCCCCTTTTTTCTTTAAAAAAAAAAACAAAAACACTAGCACACACCAAGAGTACTGAGGTTTCTGTCATGTGTTAATAGTATAGCCAACTAAACAAGTGGAAGCAAGATGGGCAAGTACAGAGTTTCGAAAGAACTCAAATTGTAAAGGTGGGAGGCAAGTAAGAAGGATAAAAAGGGACAGGACAGACAGAGCACCAGCGCTGAATAAAGGTCACTTACTTTCATTCAATCCTAAGCAAGATTTCAGACCCTGGTCATGAAGAGGGAAAAGAGATCCACAACCAAGAATGACAACTTTTTAAAAAATACCTTTTGCTGATGATAAACAACAGAGTTCCCAATAGGATAGACACAGTATCTCTGATTTTAACAGGAGACTCAAGGGAACAGTAGGTGACTTCCTAAGCACAATACAACTGAAAAGTCTTCTTAGCAGTGGAGGTACCAACCATGTTGTCAGAGCAGAGGACTCATGTCTGTTGAACTTGGACCCTTGTAAAAAGCAAGCCACAGAACTGTTATGGTGTAGGGACTCTTTTAAGATCCGTTCTCCCTCTCCATCTTCTCTACTAAAAAAATGTACAAAGCCAGAAATGATATCTTTCACCTGTGTGTACGTACGTATATATACAAAGAAGGGTAAGGGTGTGATTTCACCATGCCACGACCTTCAAGCACTGGACAGCCAAGGCACTGGGTAACCATGCTAATAGTGACATGCCTACAAACTCATGCTACTGACACCATCTCAACACAGTACAGGAAATTCTGTGATCCCTAAGTCTCTAAAAGGCTTTGCCTTCAGTAGCCTGTCTCAAACCAAGAAGGACCTTGTGGTAATGTGCCATTTTTACTGGGACTGTGATTCTGCATCTGTCACTTTTGCTAAAATGCTCTTCTACATCACAGTAACACTCCTTTCCCTTCCCTTCCCTTTAAGCAGTGTAATCCTCCAAATTTTAAACTGAAATACACTGTCAGTCCAAAAATTCATGATTAACTACCAATAAGGTGAAGTTACAGGACTTTGAATTAAGAGGAAAGCTTTAAACAAAAGTGCACAGGGTTAATCTCAGTTTTTAAAAGACTGAACATTTCCTGCAATCCCGGTCCATCTGGCCTGTCTCTACAAACTGAAATCCTGACAAGTTTTTGAAAAGAACTTGGACTTCAGTTTGTAAAACTACAGAAATCAGAAGCCAGCAGCAGGGAGTCCCAACTGGCAATTCTATGGTACTGTGGTTCTGCTGTTGTGATGTGCTCAGCAACCTCACAATATCGTGTGCCACACCTGGTGAAAATAGTGGAATGTTCATTCTTCTGACTCATGAGTTTTAATGGTGCAACAATGACAGGATTTGATACAACACAGGAGCACAACTGGCACAGCAAAAATTAAATTAAAAAAATTAAACTCAGCACCTTGCTGCTATTCAGGTACACTTAGAACCACAGTGAGTGCTTTAATTATATGGTCACTCAAGACTGCTCCATAACAAAATCCCGTTAACAGTATGCTTGACACAGCTAAAGGATAATAATATTAGCTGCATGAAGGGCCCTAGGCAGAAAGCTCTGTCTCCTTACAACATCTACACTGGTAGTACCAAAAACACACATAGCGTGCTAAATCTGTGAACTGTCCTATCATCACATCCCCTGAATCCTCAAATATTACTGCTCCACAGGTCTCAGGGCCACACTCTGCAGCATGTTAAAGATCTCCACAACATGCAACATGAACCCCAAAACATACATTACCGAAAACATCTCTCCCCACCCCAATGCCCCTGAGAAAAACAATGGCCTTCAATCCAAAACAGCACAAGGTTAGACCTGTTCACCCTTTGTACTAGCAGCACCCTCCATACCTTCCAAAGGTCATGTGATCATCTATTTTTTTAAGGTGTTCCAGAACTGCAGGCAGGGAAGAATCAGCCATCATCATAAAAGTGCCTTCTGCCCATGTGTTACCAGGTGGTGGTAACCAATAAATGGTATGTAGGACCACAGAAATGATTCTGCACACTTTTCACCACTGTATCTCTTATCAGAGTCAGATGACCAGTGTGTGCAGGATTAATGACCAAGTAATCTCAAATCTTTCCTTCTCTATAGAATTTTCCGCCTTGGACATGGAAAAGTACACTAGGGAGTAACAAAATGCAGGAAACAACAAAGCAGGTTTTCAGAAACAAGTTGTCTGCACGTGTATGCTTCCATCTTCTGACTTTCATTCCTACAGTGCCAGTTGCTTTTAAGATGTTACGAGCCATGTGGGTGTACACGGTGGACAGTCTCGGACTGAGTTCCAGTAGTTAACCCAAGAGCAGCCAAGTCAAGCATGATGCTTTGTACAAAGTTCTATGACACAGGGTAACACAGTTCCAATGTAATGAACTGATTTCATGAGGCATGACAGTCAAGATGCCTGTAGCTAGGGAAAAGTCTAAAACAGCTGGGCCCTCCTTGACCACATGGTCTACCGAGGGATGGAAGGCAGGTCAGCACGCCAGTAATTAAAATTTACAGAAAGGAAAGCCTGCATAGCAAAGGTAATACTTAGCAAGCTGCCTCTGATTTTAAACTACCACCCAAAAAATCCCACCTTTTCCCAATTTTTTACTTTAAAGCTGAGTTTTCTGTACACACATTCTTCAACCATATATGTTAAGAACAAGGATGTGCAACTGTGGATCCTCTCTGTGCATTAACCCATTTCTGGCACATCTGCCTGCCCTGGGATAGGAAGAATTCATGTGATCAACAGGCTAGTACCTGTCCTGCCCAGGTTGGAGAGGGAGGAAAATGGCAGTGCACCTGGCAGTCTGAGTGAGGCCAGAGTGTGTGTAGTTGCTATAGCAGTAAGGACACTAGTACAGTCGATACATTTATATATCAGCATCAACTACACAATAGCAGAAGTCTTAAGATTGAAGTGCCCCAGTACCCTTGCTTCAGAGATACCACTGTCCACACAGTCTGAACCAACATCTGCACAGATATCACTCATGCACCAGCTGGTGGCAAGCACAGCTGGATTAAAGGTGAGATTCACCAGCTACGGCAGACAGGAATCACACTGAACAGGGAAAGAGATTCATCACAGCCTGCCCAACAGATGCCATTCTCCAAATTTGCTCAAGAAGTCAGGGATGCCTCCAAGTTCCCAACTCCACAATAAGGCAACTTATTATTTTCAAGGAAGGAAGCGAAGAAACAAGGGTTTTTTTTTCCTAAAACAAGTTTTTTTGTGTAATTTGTTTTGTTTTGTTTGGAAAGAGAAAGCTGTTTTTAGCAAAAGTCTCAGCATTCCTATGTGAGGGGAGACGCTGTGCAAGTTTATGTTCTACCCTTCACGCAAAAAGAACTAGGCAACCCCGATGAAAAGGTGGGCCAGCGTTTGGCCACGGTCCTTTGGTTGACTTTCAACAGTCAAGTCTATGATGGAAAGGGTGAGCAGCACAGAAGGAAGCCATTACAGAAGTGATACTTGTGATGGTGGCCGAGGGACTCCTTGTGCACTGTAATATCCAGAATGGGAGGTGCCTATTGGGCCTAGAAGCCAAAGGCCAATTTCCAGAAGGAACCACATTGTTCGGCCCACCCCTCCAGCTTGCCAAGCGGGCTGCATAGTTGATCCGTGTTCAGTGGGATGAGGAGGAGCTGGATTGCGTGGCTGCATGATGCAGAATCATTTTGATTTATCCAAACAAACTTCTATCAATAATTTAAAACTTGATATATATATAATATATATATATATATATATTTATAAAAATCTCCCCCTTCCCAACCCTAACCCTGAAAGGCGCTAAGATATGAAAATGTGAGGATCTGGCTCCAATCGATGTAAAATCACAGCGAGGAAAAGGATGAATTCAACTTGTATCATCTTGTTTTTCCAGCCAACAAGAGTAATCATGTGCGCTGTAGTTCCCTACCTCCCACAAAGCAGCCTGGTCTTGGACACCCACATTCCAACTCCCTTATGCGCCCCTGCCCCCTTTCCACTGCCAGTCCTTGTGTGTCTAATTCCCCACTGTTTGAGTTTCCACGGTTGCTGTGGAAACTGCATGTGGCTGGCTCAGATTTTTGGCATCCTCCTGCACAGGTGAGGTGGCGACTTGGCTGGATGAGAGAGAAGCTTGATTAGATGGGGTCTGGCTGATTGGTTTGCTGGAAGACTGAGATGGGTATCGCTTCCTTCCATCTACTCCTGGAGCTGTTGGACATCTCTTGTGGCTACTTTCTTCCCCTATGGGGGGCTGAAACAGAAAACATGGAAGTTGAATGATACACTCCTTGAGCACCCAGTCTCAAAGAATTTTTCGTGTGGAAGAGCATGTGGCTTCTTAAATAAAGCTGTTCCATTTTTTAAATCATAGACAATGTGATGAAACCTACAGTTATGTCTCTTGGATATTAAGAATTTACTGTGGCAACTAGCAGCATTCCACCTTACTGTGTTTATAGTCAGAGAATGGAAGCCTCCTTGTCGTTGAAGGTTTTTAAATGGAAGCAGGATGGTCATCTACCAGGAATGTTTTAGCTGTTAACTGCAGCAACAAGATGGAATAAATTACTTCTGGGATACCTTCCGCATTCTAAGCATAAATACTCTAAAGGCAAAAGACCCAGTCAGATCTCAGAAGCTAAGTAGGGTCAGCCCTGGTTAATACTTGGATGAGACACAGTCAATGAATGCCAGGTGCTGTAGGCTATTACATCACAGGAAGTAACTGGCAAAACTGCCACTGAGTATTCCTTTTTAAGAAACCCTGTGAAATTAATGGATGTTGCCCCAAGTTGACAGGCAACTTGAAGGTGTGTGTGCACACACACATGCTTTTGCATTTTTACATTCCATCCCAACAGAAAAGAAGCCAAAGAAAGGCAAGGAGAAAGTAGCTGATACTGAAGGTGAAAACAACCAGTGCTAAGTTCCACCAGTTCCAAGCAGCAAGTAGCCTCTCACAATGCTTTAAGTTCTGCACCACTTCCAAGCTTGGAACCCTCCCTCGAATGAGGTCCTAGAAAATCAGCCCTCAGCTACATTCAAAATCCAGAACCTTACATCTGCCCTTTGGTATCCCAGATTGATTTACATCAAAACTCAGATTCGTGCTGTACCAGAATCATCGTGTGACACCAACTTCAAGTCACCTCTTTTTCCATTTCATTTGGAGACGGGATAGGGGTAGGAATGACACTATTAGTCTATGCAACAAGTCAAGATTAAATACCACATGTTTTAAAGCAAAGAGTTTCAGATTGAGAGAGACTGAGACAGAGCAAACTGCTAACCTGCTTCATAATTTCTAGTTCTGGTTTTAAGGTGAATGATACTTAATTCTTAGTTTGTTGTACCATATGAACTAGCTGAAGTCCTGCAATAGTGGGTCAGGAAGTAGCGAGCAATGTGAGGTAAGAAGTGGGGAACACTCGTATCTGGCTCAGATGTTAATAAAGATAGTGTAGTAACTAGATATTGGCTCCTACAAATGAACTGTACCTTCCCTCCTTCAACACATGTGCATTGTGTTAGAACACCATGAGGGGAAACAGCGTATGGGTTCTACTCAAGCCGATTCAACTAATGACTCAATTTGCAAGGCCAACTTTAATATTTATGAGACAGAAATGTATTATTTGACTTAAACACAATGTTTTCAATGGAATTTGCTCACATGCCCATGCTCATGAATGTATAATCTGGCCATATGAAGAGGACATTATGCATCCATCACAAATATCTAGAAGAACACTTTTTATCTAACAAGGACAGAACTGTTCGTTTACTCACATCCACTCTGAAGTCTTCCAGGCGCCGAAATTTGCTGAGGTATTCTTGCAGTTTGCAGTCAATGTCCAAGTTTTTGGCTTTGGAATATTTTAAGAAGGCCCAAAACTTTTCAAGCCCATAAAGTTGTCCTATAGCAACAAGGGACAAAGAGTCAAAAGTCAGCCCTGCTTACAAAACTGTTTCCCAAATCAGCATTTAAATGGGAAGGGAGAATTTTTAATAAAAACTTTAACTCCAGTAAAGGCTGTATTGAGCTACCACTAGCAATGTAACTACACAACACACTATTTTATAACTACAATTTCCTGCATGGTAGGATTCTCTAACAAGCTTTTCTTGGAGAGGCAGGAGCAAGGATACAGGAAAGAGACCAGTCCTCTACTGAAAAGGTGACTAAAATAAAAAGTTGAAGCTAATCATGGTCTCACAAGGCAGAGAATGCTCTCACATATTCTTCAGACAATTCTCAAGACTACTTGTCCCATTCCATAAAAAGCATAAATTAACCTCCACCACATTAAGTAGTGTAATCACAATTTTCTCTTTGAGCACATTACCTTTGAATCATGGTATAATTCTGCATAGTTCACTGGCATCAGGAAGTCACATATGAAAGCACTGTAAACACTGCATGCAACCAGTAAAAATCACTTACCAGCTTCATAATCCTTTATGGTTTCTTCTTGGAAGTCCTTAAATATGTCAGGTCGGAATTTCTTCTCCAGTCCATAGCTGTAATATCGGAAAAGGCACTCCAAGCCGTACCTGCAACACCATAAAATCAACCTCAGCACCACACTTCTGCCTCACTCCAAGCCCTCCAACCTGCATTCCTTCTCATGATAAAAGTCCAGAATGATAAATGACTCATCTAAAGACTTCTTCAAGGGCCAAGTCCTTTCAGCAATCTATTCCTTGATCTCGGTTTACATCATATTCCACTTTCACAACCTAAAAATGTAAACCTACCTGTACCCTTCTTTTGCATCTTCCAAGGCCAGCTGTTTGAACTCCTCATACATTTTCTTGTTAAAGTGATCACGAAGGAAAAATGACCAAAACCTGAAGAGCGTATTCATCTCCTGGGACTGACCAATGCCCAGTCGCTTCCGCTCTGCTCAGAAGGAAAATCAGAGAAAGCCATAAAAACTAAGTTTAAGATACACGTTCATTAAAATACTGAATCTCGTCCTGAAATCAAGAGGAAGATGTCATGAAACACCCATGCCTTTACTACAAGCGTCCAGCTTTGTCTTAAAGTAACAACCTATCTATCACACTAAATGCCCAGTTGCTTTCAACACAGCAGCCACATTTATATAAATTCCACTGACCTTCACTTCTAGCCATCCAGCAGCCAGGGGTTACTAGCAACTTTAGATGCCATCCTATGCCTCACAGAAGTAGCTTAGCTTTAAGACAAAAGGGAAACTAGATTTGCAGAACTGCCCATATCTGTCAAGACAACTGACTAATCACATTATTGCTCATGGCTTTAGGTGAATAAACAGTGATTGATATCAGTGATCAGTGGAACCCATGTCCATTCCAGTGTATGCTGCTGCTGTCCACAGATAATCCAAACATAATGGCTTGTAAAAAGAAGCAGTGCCAAGAAGCCAAACTTTAACATTAAACAAACTAAGAGACATTCAGTAGAAATCAGGTTGGCATTAAGGCCAAGTATCTAGTAACTTCAACAATAGCTGCACAACTCACCATTAAGGCAGCGCCGGCGATACTTGTGGTAGACATGTTGTGTGAAGCCATTCTCCTTGAGAAGTTCATGGGAAGGGTGCTGGAATTTAGGCAACGACTGAGGGGTGCAGCCATAACTGCCAACAGCTGGGGTTCCTTCTGAGGGGCTGGAACTGAGCAATGTGAAACTCTATGTCAGTGATAGAGTCAGCAACAGTAGTCAAATTTACAGGGGGAAAAAAGAGAACTGTCAACTATGCTCCAAAGGGAGATTTCCCCTAATGGGTGTGCACTATTTCTGAGAAAGTGCAACAACTGATGAGAATCATTCTACAGGAATGGAAAGATTCCATTATAAGCACACAGAAGATGAGTACAACCAACTGTTTTTATCTGGTTCCAGTTTTAATCCTTTGTATCTTTCTTCTGCAACTTCTTTTAAAGTTATTAAACCTTCTTCTAGTACCTGATGGACGCAGTTCGAGGTCTGTGCTCCCGGGAATCCATCACCCAACCAACATGACATTCCATTGGAGGATTTGAACTGTGCCGTGTCTTCCTCTTCCGGGGTGTCTATAAGAAAGTGTAGTTCAGATGAGACTTTTCTACTTCATGATCTTAAGTTTCCCACAGGCCCCAAATCAAGGTATCTGGGCAAGAAAATCAAGAGTCACAAACACCTCTGATCACCACTACATGTTAAACATATATACATAGGACAAGAGCTCCAGTATGCAGATCTTACCTTGGCATCTATCAACCTGCCTTCCTTAACCACTGGATAAAATCGAGGAGTCTGTGTGGGATCCTTCAGCTGAGGTGTGCGAGGAGTTCGGGGGGTCCTGGCATTGCGGTAGTTCGGGGATTCTGGCACAGTTGTTGGCAAAGATCGTGCAATAGTTGAAGGCTCTGGCACACCAAAGAGCTTGTTGGCCAGAGCATCTGTAGGAACTACAATGGAGTAAAAAAAGCATCACTCAAAACTCTTCTCTCTAAAATCCAATGAGTTACAATTCAACCTGTTGGCCTGTCTTCAAGGGAAGGTGACAGCTAAGAAAGTTTCATGAAGTGCTTTGAGACTATCTACTAACAGAATGGTTTCTTAGGCCACCATCCAGGACAGTCCAGCACAACACAATATCCAAATGCAGACCTATGTCACAGCTGGCCATTCACCAACCACCAAACCTACTGCAGTCAGTGCAACCCCAACCCCCGCCTGGCTTCTCCATGCCTGGTAAAAACAGTGTGGGATCAGAGAAGTATCTGGCAATGAAGCATAGCCAAATGCAAAAGGATTGCATCCTCTGCTGAGATCTGCTGGGGACCTCTAAAGATCTCAGCAGATGATCTAACCATTTCACATCTGGCCATGAGGACATAGCCAGATGCTTCTCTGGATCTGCCACTGCTTTCACCAGGCACAGAATTGCTGGGGGAGGGGGGCTGTAGCAGTTCTACAACAGGTCCAGGCTTTGGTCAGGTCAGGGGGAGGAAGGAAGTACCAACTTCTGTAATGACCAAAAAAAGACATATGCAGATATAAGACTGATCTAAACCTGCATATACCACTAACAGGATGCCACCCTTTGTGTCTTAATTGCCTTATCTATTGCCAGAACCTTTGTATTACCATCAAAAAAATGGTGAATAGACAAAGGTCAAAACTGTCACTGTCACTATTTTCCACATTTCATTTCTGTGTAGCTTCAGCATTTACACCTGCACCACAAACCATGGGTCAACCATCTACATATCTCAACACTGGGCGAACACTTTACACATCTAAGAATGTGGGCCAAAATCCTAAAAAGCTCACGTTCTCATAAATGTGGTAGATTTTAAAATGCCATAGGACTCTACTGAATCTTGGTAAGCCAGCATGCTGCAGATGGTTTGACCTCCTACCTTGCTGGAACCTGGGTGGTCCAGGTGGGACTTCCTGATTCGGATCAACGGGAGGTTCAGGAGTCAGAGTGTCAAACTGTTCTCGGCTAATCATATTAACCTTCTTGAAGTTTTCTACTTCTTGCTGCATTTAAGAAGAGCACACACAGATATTAGCACATATTTAGAGATGGTTCAGAGCCAGCGTGGTATAGTGGTTTGAGCCCTGGACTACAACTCTGGAGACCGGGGTTCTCATCCCTGCTCAGCAATGGAAACCTACTGGGTGCCCCTGGGGATATCATACGCTTTCAGCCTGAGTGGAAGGCCAAGACAAACCCACTCTGAACAAATCTTGCCAACAGAAGCCTATGTTAGGGATGCTCCGAGTAGGAAACGACTTGAAGGCACACAACAATTAAGAGATAATTTGGGAACTACCTACTTATAATTTCAAGCTTCACTTTAGAGGACATCCTTCAGCAAACTATAACTATTCCACAAAATCTAGTAAAGTCACACCATGGAGATAATTTGTTTCTGTCAAAAACTCATAGATTAAGTTACGAAGTTCTTCCTGGTAATATCTTTTTAAAAAGGAACATAGGCTGGCCAGAACTGATGGGACTTTCAGTCCAATGATATGGAGGAGGCAACTGACTCCCATACCCTATTGTAAACTCAAAGTCATCTTTGCTTTGCTGGGACTATACACACAGTAAAAAGTCAATTCCAACTGAATTCACTCTATCCTCATGTAATGGGAACACTCTCTACTTCCCTATATTAGTAATATATTCCTTTTTCTAATTCAAATAAAAGAAGTAAAGAATAAGCTAACCAAGCAAAGGGCAATCCATATGTCCTATTTAAGGTCCTGGTCCTGAAGATGGTTATGTGGAGTAAATAAAAGATCTCTGAAAGGACTTAACAATAATCTCAGATCTTATGTCTGACACCCTCTAGGATATATGGATCTGGCAAGCCATTCAATGTTCTTCCAAGGGGAAGCTACCTTGCAAAGATGTTGAAGTCATGTTAACTAACATTTAAGTGAATCATAACCTCTTTACAGAAAATAAATTAATGCTGTATAAGGTTGGTGATGTAGATATGCTAACTCCTAGGTATGCTCTTTAGAAAATGGAAATGATCATTTCAGCCTGCAATTATGCCCCCAATATTCTCCAAAAGGAAACCAGATGTTGAGGAGTTCTTTTAGCAAGGCGATTTACCCCAATTATATAACTTTCTATATAGAGCCCAAAGAGTCTACAAAATAGTACTTTAAGTCATGCTCCAGTTATGAGGGAATGAAACATAATAGCATCAACTTTGAGAGCATGAAATGTAATAGCAATAGAATGAAGCTTTAAAAGCAACTATGTTGGAAAAAGGAAAGAGAGAGAGAGCACTTGTATATCAGAATAGGTTCCAAGCTCAAAGGAAACCCAGAAATCTCGAAAACTAAGAGCATGTTTGAATATAACATTGAAAATGTTTGGGGGAAAACCCCTTGATTAGCACAGCAGGGACCAAAGGCACCAGAATATGCAACAAGGAAATCTGTACAATTACAGAACAACACTGTGCTTATATTCTCAATATATATGCACAGCAAGGACTGGAAAAAACATAGATGTCTAGATGTTGTTGAAACAAAACTCTCACCAGGCCTAGCCATCATAGTCAACAGTGAGTAATGCCGGAAACTGAAATGCAACAACATCTTAAAAGAGCCACACTTTACTCCTACCTGGTGTACAAGAAATAGAAGGTAGGGTTCAGTATCTGAAACTAGAAATGATACCACTAATCTTTTATGCAGCTTTGATGTTTATGTGCTAGGGACAAGCAGTACTGTTACAAATCTACCACATGGGATACCCTCTGCACATTCAGGTACACACAAACAGATTGGTGAACGATTTCACAACTGCATATAGAATTTGCACATCTCTGCTGCACCAGAAATATGACTGATAAACAGTATACATGCTCCCTTGCTTGCTGTCATCTCAAATCACAACCTGTATTTGCTTGCTCTAGTTGGTACCCTAGTTCTCACCTTTATCTGAGAATACTCCGGTTCAAACTGCTCTGTCCATAGGTCTTGTTCATAGTAGTACAGTCCATCATTGATCACCTTGGCCAACTCTGAACTCATTTTTGCCCTAGATGTGTGGTTGCCTGTTCTGTCTCCTCCTGGGTGCCGCCGTAGGTAGGGGGGTGTTTGTGTTACAATCAAAATTTTGTTTACATCCCTGTCATCAATCTCATAGTCTGAATCTTCATCTGACCAATCAGTGAAAGTGTTTTTACGGCCATCCATCTGTTCCATCTCCTCATCAAATAGAAAATCCAGCTCCTCAGGTTCATCCTGGTCCTTCTGCTTCAGTGGTGTTTTAGATTCTTCTGGTTTCTGGTATCAAAATCAATAATACTGTTTAAGACCGGATTTGTTTAGACATTTAACTGGGGATCTGATACTGCAATACTGATAAAGACAGGGAAATCTAAGGTTCATTCTCAAGAGAAGAGCTGAACAAACCAAGCAAAATTTAACTAAAGGAAGTCCAGCTCATCACAAGTATGTATTTTGTAATACTACATTTCTAAGTCTTCTAACTAGAGTAAATAACCTAAATGCGGAAACCAGGCACTGTTCTGAATTCACATTCTCTGAACCAAGTATTCCTCCTTCTTTGTGGGGGAAAAAATCATAAAATATCCCATAATTCAGTAGCCTGAGTCAAAAAGGCATACAATTCTATTTTACCCAGGGCAGAAAAACTTTTCCACCTACCATGCTTAATACAATTGAGGGAAAACCAGTACATCCAGCATAACATGAATATAGATGCAGCAAACATAATTCACCAGCTACCTTGGGTCTGACAGGAGAAGGTCTTGGCCTCTTCTTCACCTCAATCCACGCCTCGGAGTCCAGGTCTGGTAGGCTAGCAGAAAGGCCTTTGGGCATTGTCTTGAGATTACTAACTTCTTCAGTTTTAGTTGGCACAGGACTAGCAGTGCGGGGAGAACCAGGAGCAGATTCTGTAACGTATATTTTATCAGATGGTAAATTTTTGTACGTGCAAAGCAAGAGCCATTTACAAAATATAAAGAAGGGTAAGTCCCAAACTATAAAAGAACATATATTGACGTTCATGGACAAAAATCTATCAGAAAAAGAGCATATACTGTGTCCATGGACAGAATCTACCAAAATAGAGGTCCAACATTTTCCCCTTTGAAGATACAGCACAAGAGATCTAGCTGTTTACATGTGTTAATTCCAACTAATTTGTAGTTAAGAATGCATGAGAGCATGAACAAATTGTGGTCCTTCAAGTGGTCCCAAGTTCTATTATGGAATCTCTATGTAGTTTAAACCTAAGGCTTCTGTAGTGTTTCATTTCTAAGAAACCAGTCCTTATGATAACTCATATATTTCCTTTCAATAACTAAAAGAACAGGTTGCTTATCTGTAACTGTAGTTCTTTGAGTGGTCATCTGTGCCCTCACACAATGGCATCTTCGCGCATGCACAGTAGCATTTCGGAAAGTTCCAGAGCTGAGCAGCTTGGCGGGAACCCCTCCCCCATTTGGTACTGAGCATGCTTAGTCCCACCAAGCCAACAGTCTCTCCTCAGTTTCGAAGTCCGCTGAGGCAAGGACCTGAAGAAAGGAGGCTGGGCAGGTGTATGTGAGGGCACAGATAACCACTCAAAGAACCAGAGTTACAGGTAAGCAACCTCTTCTTCTTCTTTGTGGTCTCTGTGCCTCACACAATGGGAGATTAAGTAGCTTACCATTGGATGGCAGGTCAGGTCCAAGAGCACCACACAACCACAACGGGCATCACGCTGGGCTCTGCGATCAAGGCGGTAGTGGTGGACAAAGGTCAAAGGTCGCGACCATGTAGCCACATGACAAAGCTCTTGTAGGTCAACTCCCTTGAGAAGGGCCGCTGAAGAGGCCATTGCCCTAGGGGAATGGGCACAAAGCAGGGCCGGTGGTGGTTGCCCAGCAAGTTCATAAACAAGGTGAATTGTTTGAACAACCCACTTGGAAAAGCACTGAGTGGATACTTTGTGACCTTTCTGGTGCTCAACATAGCAAACAAAAAGGTGGGGAGTAAGGCAGAAGGTCGAATTCTGTTGCAGGTAAAAGGCCAGGGCACAATGCACGTCGAGTGAGTGAAGAGAACGCTCAAGAGGCGAAACCAGGTCAGGATAGAAGTTAGGTAGAATCAAATCCTGGTTCAGATGGAAGTCAAGAGACGACTTTGGGAAGAAATGAAAGGCTGGGACACAAGACCACCTTGTCTCGATGAAACACCAGGAACAGTTCATTGGACCATAATGTGGTCAGTTCACCTGCCCACCTAGCTGACGTAACAGCTACCAAGAACGCCGTCTTCATTGTAAAGAGGCAGTCATCTGATGTCAAAGGGATAGTACATAAGCTGGGAGAGGACAAGCGATATCAACCATGGAGGAAGAGGCGGAGAGACAGGCGGGTAGAACTGTTGTAGGCCTTTGAGAAACTGCTTGACCATAGCTTTCCTGAAAAGAGCTGAAGAAGGAGAACCACGTGGTTGATGGCTACAATCGCAGAGAAATAAACCTTAAGGGAAGAAAAGACTAAAACTAGCTCCTGCAGAGTTAAGAGGAAGTGAAGCACTGTTGACAGGGAAGCTAGAGAAAATACCTCATTCTGGGTGTTCGCAAAGGCCATAAACTTCCACCACCTGTAGCTGTAAGATCTATGAGTAGATTCCTTCCTAGCAGCCATAAGGACAGAGTCTAGAACATTATCCTCTACACATGCAGGAGGAGCAGAGGGAGGTCCAGTTGAAGCACATGACCGTCTGAGTGTGAAAGGAGGTCTGGCATGCACTGAAGTCGCATCTTGCAGCCCCAAGCAATGGTGAGGAGAGGACCAAACCAATGTTGACTCGGCCAATAGGGGGCTACGAGGACAGAGTCTGCCCTGTCTACAACGATCTTGGCCACCACTCGATCCAAGAAAGGAAATGGTGGGAAGATCTAAAGGAATTCCTCGTTCCAAGCAAACTGGAACGCATCCCCAAGAGAGCTGGGGCCCAGGCTGGCTCTGGAACAATAATGGGGACACTTCTTGTTCTGGTCAGTTGCAAAGAGATCGATGGTTGGAGTGCTCCATTGGGACACTATCTGGCGAAAAGCGGCACTGGAGAGGGACCACTCGAGGTGGCACGCCGTGTCTCTGCTCAGTGTGTCCACTGTAACATTGTCCCATCCCGCTAAATGAACTGTGATGGGGTGTACCCTCAACGGGATGCACCAGTCCCAAATGCATAGAATCAGATGAAGCAAGGTGGTAGAATGAGTGCCTCCTTGTCGATTCACGTAGCAGATGGCTGTTGTATTGTCCGAGAAAACCTGAACAGTCCGTCCGACAACAAGGTTCCGAAAGGCCCGAAGAGCCTTAAGGATTGCTAGAATCTCCAATACATTGATATGAAGATGAGTTTCCAGTACAACCCAGTGGCCTTGTACCGCGAAACAACCGCAGTGGGCTCCCCAACTGAGGAGGAACATATCGGTGGTGATGTTAAGTGACGGAGGGGGCTCAGCAAATGGTATTCCCAACAGTAGACGGTATGGAAACAGGCACCAGTGGAGGCAATCCCTAACCGGCCGAGGGGCCCACAGAATCTGACATTGATCGTCAAGAAGTGGATCGAGATGGTGGAGGAACCAGTGTTAAAGAGGGTGAGCCCAGAGGCAAGATAAGTAGATGACTGTGGTCATGGCTGCCATGTAGCAGAGGAGCTGTTTGATCCTGCGAGCGGAAACGGATGGAGTGCGCAGGATGTCAGTCACAGTTTGGCGCAAAGTCCGTGTGCGTTTCATCGGCAGGTACGCCATGGTGGAAGTGGAGTCCAGAGTGGCTTGGATGAAATCTAGGGTGCAATGAGGGTCCCAAGTGGGACTTCTTGGGATTCACCCTGAGGCCAAGATCAGAGAGAAGAGAGAGGGCAAGATCAATGTCCTCGTACAGCTTCTGTTTGCAGGGTGCCACCAGTAGCCACTCGTCCAAATAGAGGTACACCATGATGTGTTTCATACGGAGGTAAGACACCATAGGGGCCAGGCATTTGGTAAAGACCCTGTGGGTGGTAGACAGGCTGAACGGCAGGACCTTGTACTGGTAACAGACGCCGGCGACTGCAAACCCGAGGTACCTCCTGTGCTGGAGGCGAGGCGAACAGCAATGTAGAAGTAGGTGTCTTGTAGGTCTATGGACATGAACCAGTCCCAACACCTGAGGAAGGGCAGGAGGAAGGACAGAGTGATCATCTTGAATTTCTGAGGGGAGATGAAAGAGTTCACACACACCCCAGAGGTCCAGAATGGGTTGGAGAGTGCCATCCAACATGGATACCGTGAAATACCGGGAGAAGAAGCCGGTGGATTTGGCTGAGGGCGGCAGCTGCTCTATGGCTCCCTTGAGGAGAAGGGTCTCAATCTCCTTGAGAAGGGCAGTATGGCAGGGGTGGAATAGAAGATGATGAGAAGAGGAGTATCTTGAAACTCGATGGCATAAGCAAGACGGACGATGGTTAAAGCCCCCAAGTATGAAGTGATGGCACGCCAGGTGTTGAAGTGGTGAGCCAATGCTGGGGTTTTGGGCAGGTGGCTTGGAAGGTGGAAGAAAGGTAGTGGTGGCGACCTGCAAAGGAAGTCAAAAAAGTGACTTGGTGGTCGAAGACTTCTTCGATGATGGTTGGCAGCGCCTGAAAGAGCAGCAGGAGGATTGGTGAGATATGTGATGAGAATGCGACCTGTAGGAATAGCAAGGGCGTCTCCACGAAGAGCGAGACGAAGATGGTCTTCTAGGTTGAGCTGCCAGGTGAAGACCCATCTTTTCAGCTGTCAGACGACCTTTCATAAGATGGTCCATAGCATCATCTGTAGTAACATGGAAGAGTCCTTGGCCATCAAAGGGCAGATGCTCAATCCTTTTTCTGTTATCCTCTGCAGTAGACATCATGGGCTGCGTTGGAGGAGGTGTCGGTAAAGGACAGAGAGAAGATGGTTGAGTAGCCAACGGACAGGTAGCAGGAGAAAGGGAGCAATGCTTCTCCTTCTTCTTCTTCGAAGACACAGAAGGGTGGTGCGAGGAAGCTTGCTTGTGCTCCGCCAAAGTAGGTACCTTACATGGTTGTGAGACTGAAGCCTGCTGTGAGCTGGAGGAAGCGTCTCCAGAGCTGGAAGATGAAACAGCAGGCATCTTTGAGAGATTCAGAATCCTCGGTAAAGAAGATACCGGTGGTAAGGCTGGCGAGGTTAGCGCTGGTACTGAAACCAGAGTTGTCATGACTGTTGATGTCGACAAGGAAGCTGTGGTGGAGGCCTGCAACAGCGAGGGGCCTCACGATGGATGCAGTGTCACCAAAGTGGTGAAGAGGGCTGTGCTGGAAGTCGCCTGCTCTTTGAGATGAAGGGCTTGCTCCCAACAGTAAGATTTCAAGTGAGAAGCCCTTATTCTTCAGCATCTGGGACGTCAAATCCTTACAGATGGAACAGACCTGAACATGGCCCTCCCTGAGGCAAAATAAGCACTTGAGGTGGGTGTCAGAAAGGGAAACCCTGCAGTCGCAAGACACACACAATTTAAACAAAGATGACATAAGAAGGGGGAAGAGTTCCTACAGTTTTTGTTCTAAAAACTGAGTCGAAGGAACAAAGAAACCAATGAAACAGAAAAAGTGCTCAGCTAGGAAGCCTTCCGAGCTGCTAACACATCAGCGGACGAAAAGAAACTGAGGAGAGACCATTAGCTTGGCGGGACTGAGCATGCTCAGTACCAGATGGGGGAGGGGTACCCACCAAGCTGCTCAGCTCTGGAACTTTCCGAAACGCTACTGCACATGCACAAAGATCCCATCGTGTGAGGCACAGTGAAGAAAGCAGGAATTATTTTTACTTTCTACAGAAATTTGCAAAACATTTCTATACTGCATTTTGGTTCTAAAATGAAGCTTCTTCTTATTCTTCGTCAAAGGATCCAAAGAAGAGGGCCGCTTCCGCTGGACCGCTATGGGGGGGGGTCGAGCCGCCTGCGAGCTCCCAGGGGCATCCCCCAATGACAGAGAGGTAACTGGCATCCTAGAAAGCTTCGGAACAAGCGGCAAGATGGAGACCGGAGGCAAGGAGGACAGTACTGAGCCCGGTACCATCACGGTTGGTATCGCAGCCGTCGATACCAATGAGGGTGTGGTCGATGGTCGCACCGCAGACTAGGGTTGTGAAGCCATGGCAGCAAAAAGGGCAGTGTTCTCAGCTGCTTGTTCTTTAATTTTTAGAGACTTTCCCAACAGTGGGACTTCAGCCTAGACGACCTGTTCCTCAGGGTCTGCGCAGTGAATTCTTTACAAACGGGGCAGGCCCGTACATTGTGAGCTTCCCCAAGGCAAAAAAGGCACTCGGAGTGCCCATTGGAGAGGGCGACTTTTCGACCACATGAAACGCAAAGTTTAAACAAAGAAGACATAAGCAAATAAGAGGGATTCTCATGAAAAGAAGTCCAAGAGGAAACAAGGAAAAACGAAGAGAAAAAACACCATGAAGAAGCTGCTAAGCTGGAGAACCTTCCGTTCACTGCAAACACGCCGGCGGATGAAAGAAAACTGAGGAGGGACCATTAGTTTGGCGGGCTGAGCATCCTCAGTACGAGCGGGGGGAGGGGTTTCTCCCAAGCTGCTTAGCATTAGAACTTTCCGAACGCTACCGTGCATGCGCAAAGATCCCAATGTGTGAGGCACAGAGAGCACGAAGAAGAACTACAAATCCTGAACCCCCATCCAGTGCTGCTATTTCCAAGCTTGGACCAGCATTTCTCCTGAACAACTCTATTTCTGCCCTGTCTGAATTAAACCTGAGCTCCTTAGCTCATTTTTAAACCATCATTCTCCAGACAACAGCTCAGGATCTCCACAGCCTCTCTAGTACACAATGAAAAGAAGATATAGGGCTGGGATATCATCAGCATACTGATGATCTCCTAACCTCAAACACTAGAAGCCATCTCCCAGTACTTTTAAGTAGATGTTAAAAAACACGAGAGACAAAATGGAACAGTGAGGAATTCTGAAGGCCAACTAGTCAGGGACTGAACAAGAGTCCTCCAGTGCCATCTTCTAAGACTGCCTAATCACACCAGATGGAAGCTACAGTAAAGCAGTACTCCAAACTCCCAACCGGCCAGACAACCCAAAAGG
Organism: Ctenosaura bakeri; assembly: GCA_948474755.1. Lineage (NCBI taxonomy): Eukaryota > Metazoa > Chordata > Lepidosauria > Squamata > Iguanidae > Ctenosaura > Ctenosaura bakeri. The sequence continues at coordinate 175,123 of CAOLHI010001056.1, forward strand.
ACAACATGGCCAAAAGAATGGAAACCCAATGAGATTTCCAGAAGAATCTTTTGGGACACTCTCACCCTGTCTAGCTCCCAGGGTAGATAATTAGCAAAGCCACTGGAGCGCTCTCGGTTTACAAACTGGACCTGAACTCACAGTGGAAAAGACAATGGATAATTTTTATTGTCTAATATTGCCATCACTCTCACCAACATTTCACTCAAAAAATATTAAGTTAGAAGTCAGCTAACAATTGCTAAGAAGGGTTTTTTCAATAAAACCTGCCACTTCTATGTAATGGGAACATTGCTCTTATTAGAGGACAACTTCAGTTTCCACTGCTCTAAGCTAGCCCCTCTGATGTTCTCAATTAGCCAAAACTTAAATGGATCTAGAACGCAAGTGGGTGGCCTCAACCTTCTAAGGAACCTACCTGTTTAGAGCAACATCATGAGAAAATATCCCTTCAAAATACAACAAGCAGAAACCTCAATCACAATCATAAATCTTGGCCTCAATGTGTAGTTCTCGGCAAGTATTTTTATTAGCAGGTCAATCCTGGCTGCTAAAGGTTTCTCCTCACTAACTTATTTTTCTTGACACAGTACTCCAGTGGCTAATGTTGTGCTGGTGAACATACTGCACTGACAGCCACCACTGTCCAAGAGTGGATCTAAATCAGAGATGGGAAACCTCCATTCTATTCAATCAGTGACCTGAGATAAAAGGATACCTAAAGGTATTCAAATTTTAAGTACCTTGATCTTAAAATACTCTGCAAGAAAGTAAGGTGTGCTTTGCAAGCTAAGAAGTTATTGCATGAAATGAAGCAGTACTTCACTGATCAGAAATCTGTTGCTCTTTACCGCACTGTTCCCTGAAGGCTGCTGCAGTGGGACCTACCCATGAGAAAACATAACAGATGCAATGTCACTGTTTTATGGGGAAATGAGTAAAAATTGCATCTCACTTTGATCCAGCTTTTCCCACTTTTTCCTTGGCCCTGCTCTATGTTCTAAATTGTACCCACGACTGCAATGTAGGTCTCAAGACTCTTCCTAAATTGGAATTTGGCCTGAGCTGAAAAGGATTCTCAAGCCCTGCCTTGAACAGAGCCTCAGCTGTTTGTTCCTGACTGCTTGCAGGTCAGGCTATTATTATTCAGCAACTTCATTTATAACCTTCTTTCCCCAAAACCAGGACTCAAGGGAATTTCACACTACCAAAGACACATTCAGAGGATATACATCTCACCCAGAAAACAAATGGAAAGATCACCACATTTGTACCTGCTATTCACAATCTCCACAGGACCTGCAGTTTTCAGCAGGGCCAACAATCAGGTTTATAGAGAAACAAAGACAGACTGAAAGCATACAAAAGTGTCCAATCAAGCAATAAATTCAGTCTGTAATTCCAGTGTAGACTACAGGGTTCTTCATGAGTAGCTGCCATTCACTTTACTTTGTAGCATTACTGTATAATAATACATAAGTACTATGCAAATAATAATCACCATTATTTATACTCACATAAATATAACAACTGAAACCCTGGATAAAACAGCACAGTCTATTTCCTATTCTATTAACTACAAGACAAATAATAGTACCTTGGTCTCTAATTCAGTAGCAACAGCAAAAACCAAACTAGACAAACAGAAAGGCAAAGAGGTTTCTAATGACTCTCCCATCAAGCAGAACTTACCCGTCTCCTTTTGAAAGCTCTGCCGCGGTACAAATTCTGGGCAGTTGATTAGTTGGGAGAAATCAGTTTGTGCATAATCTGTCACTGGAGGGCCAGGTAAAGGCCATTTCTCTGGTTCTTCCTTTCTCCTCATTTTCTGGTCCACAATTTCTACAACTTTGCTATCTTTCAGTGCCTGGAAAACAAGCTTTTAACAGTCACCACTAAGATACTAGAGCAAGGTCTGAAAGGCTGCCATACACAGACTGTGCAAGATCTGTTCTGTGCCATCGACAATGAGATTAAACTCCCATAGGAAGAGGTAATAGGTAAGTAGTATGTAAAGAACACAAAAACAGAACCACGAACTGCTCCCACTATTTTTACAAAGCCATCCTAGCCAAGACAGTTCCCAGTGATGAGTAAGCTTGTATCAGATGGAAGGGAGGGCACAATTTCCCCCTCTCCCCGATTCTACCATTTCCAGTGACTTCCCTGCCTTTTTAGAAAGCTTTTCCCCCTACAGACTCCAACCGGAGATAACTGTACTACTTCAAAGATAACTGTACTACGTCAAGGCCTAGAGCAATGTTTACTTCATTTCAGGAGCAGGCTGATGGTATGACACAATTATGCATCTACAGTACCACATGCTGTGCCCATGGAATGCTTTCCTAATAGAGTACTTTACAAAGTGTTATGAAGGAGACTTAACAGTTTGGGGTCTTCCTTTACTAGGTCTGCCATTAGAAGAGTAAATCTGAAATATTCCAAGGATATCCTCTGACGCATCTTTCCAGAGACTACAGGAGCACAGTTTTAAAAGCCTTTCCAGGGGCTAAAACATAAAACTTCAATCTGACCATCAATATGCCTCTTTCCTAAAGGAATTTTCAGACGATGTATTGATTCTGAGGGCTTGGTCAAGGCTACATCAAACAGATCCGAGTACAATCAAGGTAAGATAAAGCCAATGGCGTAAAAAATCAGTGATCAGCATATGTAATTAAAAAAAGCCAATCACCACAAAGTGTGTGTATCTTGAGATCACCGTATGTGTGGGTTTATCTCTCTAATGTGGCCATAAGCAGGGTTTACATAGAGTACTCCAAAAAGCTAGACAAAGAGAACTCTAATGTGAAGAACAGGTTGCTTACCTGTAACTGTGGTTCTTCGAGTGGTCATCTGTGCCATCATACACTAGGAGCTTTAGCGCCTGCGCGGTAGCGTTCGGAAACTTCTAGAGCTTGTTCGCTTGGCGGGAACCCCTCCCCCACGCCGGTACTGCGCATGCTCCTCCCGCCGAGCAACGGTCTCTCCTCAGTTCTGTCGTCCGCCGTAGAACCTACAGGGACCTGAGAAAGAGGGGAGGAGGGGCGGGTGTGTATGATGGCACAGATGACCACTCGAAGAACCACAGTTACAGGTAAGCAACCTGTTCTTCTTCTTCGTGGTCTCTGTGCCTTCATACACTAGGAGACTGTGTAGCTTACCGGTCGGACGGCGGGTCAGGTCCTACAGCACGGAAGCCAACACCTCACGTCCAAACCGGGCATCTCTGCGCGACCGGCAGTCGAGCCTGTAGTGGCGCACGAAGGTCGATGGTTGGGACCAGGTCGCCACACGGCAGAGTTCATGCAGGTCAACTCCTCGCAGGAGGGCCGCAGAAGTAGCCACAGCTCTGGTGGAGTGGGCTCGAAACAGGACTGGCGGAGGCTTCCTCACGAGCTCATACGCCAGTTCAATAGTCCTCACCACCCACTTGGAGAAGCGCTGGGTGGACACTTTTAGGCCCTTCCGACGTCGCCCATAGCAAACAAAGAGATGCGGCGTCTGTCGGAAGGAAGCAGTCCTGTCCTTGTAGAAAGACAATGCCCGACGCACGTCCAGGGAGTGGAGGGACCGCTCCAACGGTGTCGTCGGGTTCGGGAAGAAGGCAGGCAGGATGATGTCCTGGTTGAGATGGAAACTGGACACCACCTTTGGCAGGAACGAGATGTCAGGTCTCAGGACCACCTTGTCCCTGTGGAAGACCGTGAAGGGCTCATCGGAACGAAGAGCTGTGATCTCACCCGCTCGCCTCGCTGAGGTCACCGCTACCAGGAAGGCAGTTTTCATTGTCAGGAGCCTGTCATCCGAGGTCGCCATTGGCTCGAAGGGCGGCTTCGTCAGCTGCGAGAGCACCAGCGAGAGGGACCACGGCGGTAGCGGCGGCGATACCGGCGGGTAGAGATGATGAAGTCCTTTCAGGAACCGCTTAACGGTATCGTTCCTGAAGAAGGCCGAGGCAGCAGATCGTGGCGGTTGGTATGCCACGATCGCGGAGAGATACACCTTCAGGGATGGAAACGCCAGGCCCTGTTGCCGGAGGTGCAGGAGGAAGTGCAGGACGGTCGAGAGCCCCGCGGGCGATACCGGCTCACTCCTCTCGTTAGCGAAGGTCAGGAAGCGTCGCCACTTGTATTGATAGTTGCGACGGGTGGATTCCTTCCTGGCCGCGACGAGGACGGTACCGAGTACGGGATCGTCTAGTGCGATATCCTCCAGGCATGGAGGGCCAGGCGTGGCAGGTCCGGATGGAGGACTCGGCCGCCGGAGTGGGAGAGCAGGTCCGGTGTCGGTGGCAACCGGAGCAGGTCGTCTCGTGCGGCTTGTAGCAGGGGTGCGAACCAATGTTGCCTCGGCCAGTACGGGGCTACCAGGATCGCGTCGGCTCGGTCGGCGAGGATCTTCGATATCGTCCGGCCGAGCAGCGGGAACGGCGGGAACGCGTAGAGGAGTTCCCCGGTCCACGGAAACTGGAAAGCGTCCCCGATGGAGGCACGATCGTGGCCCGCTCTGGAACAGAATCGGCGACACTTCGCGTTTTCCCTGGTCGCGAAGAGGTCGATCGATGGTTCGCCCCAGCGGTCCCGAATCAGTCTGAACGCCTCTCCGGAGAGAGACCATTCGTGATGGGATGAGGTGTCCCTGCTGAGGGCGTCTGCCGTGGTGTTCTCCTGCCCGGCCAGGTGAACCGCCACGGGATGCGTGTGCAGGCGAATGCACCATTCCCACAGGTCGAGCGCGATGTCGAGCAGGGTCGTGGAATGAGTCCCACCTTGTCTGTTGATGTAGCAGACGGCGGTGGTGTTGTCCGTCAGAATCAGGACCGTGCGCCCCGCCACGGCATGGCGGAACGCCCGTAGGGCTTTCCAGACGGCGAGCAGCTCCAGCGCGTTGATATGGAGAGCGGTCTCGTCGTCGGTCCATCTGTCGCGGACTCTGAGATCGCCGCAGTGGGCACCCCATCCATACAGGGAGGCGTCGGTCGTTACCGTCACCTTCGGTGTCGGCTGTTGGAAAGGCATCCCTGACATGAGATTGCATCGCGACTGCCACCATCGGAGGGATGAGCGGACGTCTCCCGGCAGCTGCAGTCGGAGTGTCCGTTCGTCTCGCAGGGGGTCGAATATGCGGACGAACCAGTGTTGAAGAGGTCTTGCTCTCAGCCTGGCGAGATATGTCACAGCGGTCGTCGCAGCCATGTAGCCCAAAAGCTGCTGGACGCTTCTCGCAGATAACGTCGGGGCCGTACGAGCGTGAGCGGCGGCCCGGATCAAGGTTCGTGCTCGAGACTCTGGTAGGTACGCCCTGGCGGAGGTCGAGTCGAGCGTCGCCCCGATGAAGTCCAAGATCCTCGCCGGCTCGAGGTGGGACTTCTTCGGATTCACTCGTAGACCAAGGCGGGTCAGGAGTGACAACGTCATGTGGACGTCGTGGTAAAGTCTCTGTTTGCAGGACGCCACCAACAGCCAATCGTCGAGGTAGGGGAAGACGGAAGCGCCCTTCGTCCGCAGGTAGGATACCACCGGGGCCATGCACTTGGTGAAGACCCTTGGGGCAGTCGAGAGTCCGAACGGCAGCACCTTGTACTGGTAACAGGTGTCGTCGACTGCGAAGCGGAGGTACCGTCTGTGCTGCGGGCGAATGGCGATATGGAAGTATGCGTCTCGGAGATCGATGGAGGCGAACCAGTCCCCTCGATGTAGGAAGGATAGGATCGACGGTATCGTGACCATCTTGAACCTTTTGGGGCGGATGTAGTAGTTCACCCCTCTGAGGTCTAGGATCGGCCGGAGGGTACCGTCGGCTTTCGGTACCGTGAAGTACCTGGAGAAGAAGCCGGTGGTCCTGGCCTCTTGCGGGAGCCGCTCGATCGCCCCTTTCTGGAGGAGGGATTGGATCTCTTCCAGGAGGGCCGGACTCGACGGCGTGGAGTAGTAAACGCCGCGAGGAGGAATATCGAGAAACTCGATGGCGTAGCCAAGACGGACGATAGAAAGCACCCAAGAGTCCGTAGTGACATACTGTGATAATGGGGCTTCCCATTATCTTGATTTAGCTAAAGGGGGACATTACCCTCTTCAGGTAAACCAAGGGTTAATAAGGTGTTGGGGATTAGATTACATCATAGGTCATGTGGGTCAGCATCATAAGTCATGTGGTCAGCATCATAGGTCATGTGGGTCAGCATCACAGGTCATAGGGTGAGAACTGACCAATCAAAAAGGAAAGAAGTGAGCATCTTCAAGATGCTTCCAGATGCTTCCAAGGAGAAGTTATAAAAACTTCTTGGAGGCCATGTGGCCGAGAGACAACAGAGAGATAACAAAGGGATAACAACCAAGGAGCCTCCTGGAGGGGGTTCTGTGCCAGTAGCAGGCTGGAGGCCATAGGCCTCGCCTCCTGGCCCTTCCTTTTAGAACATCTAAGCCTGAGAACCATCTGTGAGTACTAGACTAAAGTTATCTAGTCGCGTTAGGGACTTTTCTGTTATTTTGGAGGCTGGCTGATCTAAAGAATGTATCTGTGCTTTCATATCTGTTCTTTCTGTAACCAAGCGTGCCTGGGAAGAGGGAGCTTCCCATGTGTGTTAATTTGCCTTGTTTATTTACCTATCTTTAATAAATACTTTCTGTAAAAGACCCCGTTTCTCTCCTTCCCATGTCAAGCTGGGTAGACTGGGGGGGACAAGGAAGATCCTTAAGCTTAGGGATGTACGTGGTTGGACAGGGTCCCGCTGTACTGTACAACTGTCCAGATAATTCATAATTCAGCGGGTGGTGGCAGCGAAGATGAACTAACAGCTAAAAATCATAAAGGCTGGAATATACATCCCAGCAGCGCATGGTGTCATTTTCCAGCCTCACACATGGTGGCGTATGGTGGGATGTGGAATTCCCAGCCTCACATGGTGGCAGCGGTATCGAATTGGAGAGTTGGGGGTTTAAATTGCAGAAATTAGGGGGTTTTCAGTCTCTCTCCAGTATCCTCTGTGTCTCCTGCGAAGGAATTAGATCAGGAGGGGGGAGTGAGCGGAGAGGGCTTCCTTGCCTTTGTTTGTTTAAAAAGGCGTTGAGAGGTTTTTTTTTTTCTCCTTCCCTCTCTCCTTGCAGTGGAAAGGGAGGGGGGTAAGAAGTGAGGGGGCTTGGTTTGGCTTTGTTGCTTAAACAGGCTTTTGATTTTTTTTTTCCCCTTTCCCTCCTTCCTGGTGGCTGGAAAGGGAGGGAGAGGAGGAGGTTGGGGGGCGGAGTTGCCTTGAGAGTCACTCTTGGTGAAAGGGTGATTTTTGGGCTTTCAGTGAAGAGCTGCTTGCTCTGTCATGCAAAGCCTCTGTTTGGGAAAGGAGTGATTTTCCTTTGGATTTCCTTCTTTCTACTTTGGTAGTGAGAGATGGATTGTTAAAGCTGCTAAACTCATTCTGTTTTGAGTCAGCAGCCGGCATTTTTCAATCTGCTTTCCAGCAGCAAAGAGAATACATTAGCATATCAAAAGGAAGGTGCTTGTAGCAGGAATTTGCTAAGTACCCCAATTGAGTCACTGAGGCAGGTTTTTCTTGTTCTCTCTCTGTTCCTTCAGGAGGAGGGGGGGTGCCGAAAAGGGGGCTGAGGAGAAAGGCTTGGGATTTCTCCACTTTTCTTGGTTTTGGGATTCTGGCACTGCATATTCTTTGGATCAGCCAATCAGACATTTGTTTGTTTTTAAGTTTTCGCGTGCACAGAGGTAGCTAGTGTATGAAACTCAGGTCTGGAAGGCTGTTAGAATACAGTATGGATCCTGAAGTTGCAACGACCCCTACTGGCAGCAATGCCACACAGCAGGATGCTACAGAAGATAGCTCATCTGTTCAATCAGCTACCCCTAGTGGTAGTAATCTGGCACTGCAAGGGGCTGCTATGCCAGCAACAGCCCTTGCCCCTCCTGCTGCTTTCTGGGAAGCAATAAGCCTCATGCAGGACAGGTTAACACCTGAACAGATTTCAGGGTTCCTGGCTAAAACAATGGAGATGATACGCCTAGAAGAGGCTGCCAGGGCAGCAGATCGGTTTGTTGCCTCCAGAGGTGAGGAGGTATTCCAGCCTACTGTGGTAATGCATTCTACAGACAAGCAGGAACACCAACAACCGCAGTCTGAGGCCAGCACGCGAGGCCAGCCAGGGAAAAAGGCTAGCCCTAAATGCTTTCTCTGTGGAGAGCTTGGACATATTAAAGCCAACTGTCAGCAGAAGCCTGAGTTGGCCCAGTTAGTGGTTGCGTCAGCCGCCAGGGAGTCTTCACTGCAACCTGAGGACCAACCTGAACTTGGACTGCAATCACTGTCTCCTGCTACACCAGAAGGAGTCCTGCCGGAAGAGGTGGAGGAACCTGGGGCAGACTCTCAACATAGCATCGTAGGCCCAGAGATCGAGATCATCCATGCTGATACCTCGGATGTCAGAGCAGCTGCTGGCGGAAGTCCAGGAAGAGCTTCTCCATGCCAAGAGGGTAGTCAGCCTGATCTCATGCTGGTCCCTGTCACACCTGACTCAGTGCTGCTCAGGGGGGCGGGAGAGTCTCAAGTGAGCACCGAGCAGAGTCAGGTGCTGGACAACTTGCCTGAGATGCAAAAGGTTGGTGCAGAGGAGGAGAATCCAACAACGCTGACTCGAGAGCCAGCAAGGGATTCAACAGCAGCTGAAACTCCAGAGGACGCTCCAGTCAAGGGAACAGAACCTGGAGAAGCTGCAGCGCAACGAGAATCTGAGGCGAGTCTGCCACTCCAGGTGGAACAGCTGGTTCCTGTTCAGCGACAGCAGTTCCAGGAAAACCAGGAAGCAGATGAGAGCCTTCAAGCTGCCTGGACCAGAGCAAAGGAAGAGGCGAAGTCTTCTCCAACGATGAAGGGGCCCAGATTTGTAATCGTTGAGGGCCTATTGTATCGTGAATCTGGCCCAAGAGGTAGCAAGGGGGGCGTACGCGCTCAGAGACAGTTGCTGGTACCTTCTAAGTATAGAGCCAAACTCTTGAGTCTGGCTCATGATCATCCTAGTGGACATGCTGGGGTGAACAGAACGAAGGACAGATTGGGAAAGTCCTTCTACTGGGAGGGGATGGGCAGGATGTTACTGATTATGTCCGATCCTGTGAGGTTTGCCAGAGAGTAGGGAAATCTCAGGATCAAGTCAAGGCCCCTCTCCAACCACTTCCTATCATTGATGTCCCATTCCAGAGAGTGGCTGTGGACATCATGGGACCTTTCCCTAGGAAGACTGCTAGGGGAAAGCGGAAGCAGGTACAGTCGTTCCTTGGCCTAGCTGGGTACTACCGGAGATTTGTGCCCAACTACAGCCAAATAGCTGCACCTCTAACAGATCTGACAGGTTCCAAGAAGCCTGAGATAGTGAAATGGACAGCAGAGTGTCAAAAAGCCTTTGCAGCCTTGAAGCAGGCCTTGATGGCAGATCCCGTGCTCATGGCACCAGATTTTGACAAGCCGTTCATAGTGGCTACAGATGCTTCTGACAGAGGCATTGGAGCGGTCTTACTACAAGAGGGTCCGGATGGCATCTTGCATCCCATTCTGTTCCTCAGTAAGAAGCTGTCTGCAAAGGAGTCCAATTGGTCCATTCCAGAGAAGGAATGCTATGCCATGGTGTATGCACTAGAGAAGCTGAGACCATATGTCTGGGGACGTCACTTCATTCTCCAGACTGATCATGCTGCCCTCAGATGGCTCCATACAGTCCGGGGGGCTAACAAGAAGCTACTCCGATGGAGTCTGGCCCTACAAGACTTTGACTTCGACATTCAACATGTGGCTGGAAGTTCCAATGTGGTTGCGGACTCCTTGTCACGCAGAGAACTGGAGGGAGGTTAAGAGGGATGAGCTTTACATGTCTGTTATTGATAATATGGTTAACCTGTACTGTTGTGTGTTTGCATATATTCTCTGACTTTTCCTTCCTTAGGTCCCAGGATGAAATCCCAGCCGGTGTGGCTCCAGCCTTCAGCTGTTTCCAGACCGTCTGAGATTTGGGGGCGTGTGATAATGGGGCTTCCCATTATCTTGATTTAGCTAAAGGGGGACATTACCCTCTTCAGGTAAACCAAGGGTTAATAAGGTGTTGGGGATTAGATTACATCATAGGTCATGTGGGTCAGCATCATAAGTCATGTGGTCAGCATCATAGGTCATGTGGGTCAGCATCACAGGTCATAGGGTGAGAACTGACCAATCAAAAAGGAAAGAAGTGAGCATCTTCAAGATGCTTCCAGATGCTTCCAAGGAGAAGTTATAAAAACTTCTTGGAGGCCATGTGGCCGAGAGACAACAGAGAGATAACAAAGGGATAACAACCAAGGAGCCTCCTGGAGGGGGTTCTGTGCCAGTAGCAGGCTGGAGGCCATAGGCCTCGCCTCCTGGCCCTTCCTTTTAGAACATCTAAGCCTGAGAACCATCTGTGAGTACTAGACTAAAGTTATCTAGTCGCGTTAGGGACTTTTCTGTTATTTTGGAGGCTGGCTGATCTAAAGAATGTATCTGTGCTTTCATATCTGTTCTTTCTGTAACCAAGCGTGCCTGGGAAGAGGGAGCTTCCCATGTGTGTTAATTTGCCTTGTTTATTTACCTATCTTTAATAAATACTTTCTGTAAAAGACCCCGTTTCTCTCCTTCCCATGCCAAGCTGGGTAGACTGGGGGGGACAAGGAAGATCCTTAAGCTTAGGGATGTACGTGGTTGGACAGGGTCCCGCTGTACTGTACAACTGTCCAGATAATTCATAATTCAGCGGGTGGTGGCAGCGAAGATGAACTAACAGCTAAAAATCATAAAGGCTGGAATATACATCCCAGCAGCGCATGGTGTCATTTTCCAGCCTCACATGGTGGCGTATGGTGGGATGTGGAATTTCCAGTATCACACATACTGCCACTCCGCTAGGTGTCGAGCGAGAGTCGGTCGGTCTCCGAGCGCTGATGGTAGGCTGAAGAGTGGGTATTGGTGGGTCCTGCCAGGCACGTCAAAACCAAGACTTTGTCTCGGAGGAGGACTTCTTCGACGAAGCCGGGCGCCGCCTAATCGTGCGTCTGGCCGATGAGCCGGAGGACGGTCTCGACTGTCCAGACTGGGCCGAACGCTGGAACGACGAGGTGGAAGATCGTCGCCAGGATGGGCGGAAGGTGGAGGCCCTGCGGGCCTGCGTGGCCGGCTGCAGCCCGATCTTTTTTGCGGTCAGTCTCGCCTTGACGAGATTGTCCAAAGCTTCGTCTGTGGACGAATTGAATAGGCCTTCACCGTCGAAGGGGAGATCTTCAATCCTCCTTCTGGTGTCCTCCTGGATGTCGGCCGGTCGCAGCCAAGCATGGCGGCGGAGGCCGACGGATCCCGCCATGACCCGGGAGGCGATCTCCACTGCGTGCCGGGAGGAGGCCATCTGGTGCCGAGCGATGGAGATAGCCTCATTGAAGATCACGGAGGAGGCTTGGCGGATGTCCTCCGGTACCGCCTCCATCGCCGGTTGCAGGCGATCGAGCACTTTCTTCAGGTATGCCGCGAGGCAAGCCTGAGTGTTGGACAGCCTGATCTGCAAGGAGGCAGCTGAATAGAACCTCCTTGCGTAGGCGTCCAACTTCCTGCCCTCTTTGTCCGGCGGGGTGGTGTGTTGCCTGCCGGAGCCCTTCGTCTGCGCGGACTCGACGACCACAGAGTTCGGTGCAGGGTGATTAAATAGATAACCGGCGTTATCCTTCTGCACCCTGTAGAGGTGTTCTAACCGCTGCGGTATCGGCTGAGCCGAGGCCGGTCTATCCCAGGCGGCCTTCACCAGTCTGGATACCCGGGGCAGGAGAGGCAGCGGGGCCGTGGAAGGTCGCTTCTCCTCGAAAACGGAGAAGGCTGGATCGTCATCCTCCGGCTCCGCATCGGCGATCTTAAGGCCGAGGGTAGTGGCCATGCGGAGCAGCATCGCAGAGAACTGGTGGACGTCCTCTGGAGCAGAATCTGGGATCGGGTCCCCGAATCCCAACGGAGGAGACTCCTGGGAGGCCGCCTCAGACACCTCTGACTCCGCACTCGAGTCGTACGACTCCGAGCTCGGTGAGTCCTCTCGCCGCTCGCTTTCCGGCTCCTTCGTAGTCGCCGCAGGTGTTGCCTTCCTAGGCTTCTCCGCAGCCGGGGCGGTGGTAGCAGCAGCGTCCCGCTTGGGATGGCTGACTACTGACTTCACCCTCTTGGTGGTGACCGGGGTAGTCTGGCTGGCTGACGTCGTCGTAGCCCGCTCAGTCACCACCGACTCCATAGGGCGCGTCGCCGTTGCCGTGACCCTAGGAGGTGGCGATATCGCCCGATACCGTGGTGAAGGCTCCCTCGCCCTATGATATCGAGGGGAGGGAGAGCGGCTGAAGGAGCGGCGGTCCGACGGAGATCGGCTTCGGCGTCGACGGTACCGAGCCTCGTCCCCTCTAGGCGAGCGCGATTCGCGCTGTCGACGAGGTGACCGGGACCTCCGGAAGGTCTCCCAGCGACTCGGGCCACGATGGTACCGATCCCGGTACGATGGCGAATGCGACCGATAGGAGGCCGGGCGCTCTCTCCATTCAGATTCCCTCGCGTACCTGGCCACGTAGGACGCCGAGGTGTATCTGGAGGCAGACGAGCGAGGTTGTTCCTCTCTTGTCTCCCTCGGAGGCGGCGAGGCCACCGGACGCTCGGAAGAGCGGGACCGGGACCTGAAGGAGGTCGAACGCCGCTCCGGAGAAGCAGAGGGCTCTCTCTGCTGCAGGTCGGCCGACCTGCGACGGCTAAGAGGGCGGTGGCGCTCCTCCACCAGGGTTGGAGGGTCTGCCACAGGCGAGTCCGGGCGCTGTTGGGGGACGTCCTCGATCTCATCCTCCGAGAGGTCGACGGACTCGCCTCGCCCTTTGGAAGGCTGCTGAGTAGGAGGAGGAGTAGGAGGTTGAGCGTCCCCAGCCGGGGAGCGCTTCTTTTCCTTCTTCTTCTTCTTCTTCTCCTTCTCCTTGCCTCCGTCCGGAGCAGGGCGCTTTTTTGCAGGCGTCTCCGTAAGGGGAGCCTCAGCCTTCCTCGCCGTCGAGGATCCTTTCGCTGACTTGGCAGCCGCCGACAGCTTCGGGATCCTTGGTAACGCCGAGATCGGCGTTTTCGCCGGTACCGAGCCCGATACCGACGAGGTGGACGGAACGGCAGCCGCAGATACCGTCGATGGCGTGGTCGTCTTCTTGTCGGCCATCTTGGAAGCGGAGGTCTCGTCTATCGCCCGCAGAGACTGTTCCCAACAATAAGATTTGAGTCTCGCGGAGCGGTTGCGAAGAGTTTGGGGAGTAAAATCCCTGCAAATTGGGCAAGTCCGGATGTTGTGGGACTCGCCCAAACAGAAGAGACACTCCTTATGGCCGTCGTTGAGGGCAACCTTGCGGCCGCAGGACACGCACTTCTTAAAGAGCGCGGACATAAGACGAAGGAACGCCAAACTCCGAAATCCAAAAAGACGAAAACCGAAGGGGGAGTCCGAAAGAGAGGTCAAAGACAGTCCGAAAGTCCGTAAAACCGTGAAAAAACAGCAAGCCAAGCACGACGTGAGAGGAACAAACTAAAGAACCTTCCGTACGCGGCGGCGGACGAGAAAGAACTGAGGAGAGACCGTTGCTCGGCGGGAGGAGCATGCGCAGTACCGGCGTGGGGGAGGGGTTCCCGCCAAGCGAACAAGCTCTAGAAGTTTCCGAACGCTACCGCGCAGGCGCTAAAGCTCCTAGTGTATGAAGGCACAGAGACCACGAAGAAGAAGAAGCTATTTATAAGAAGTTCCTTCCTCCTTTCAGAAGCTTCAAGAATAGTCAACCTGTGTGACTATATCAAAACATGCCCCCTCCACTCCCAGAGTAGGAGGCCCACTTCTTTCTCACAGGAAAAGATATGATCTCATTTTTTACCTACTGGAATGCCATGATAGAGTGAAAAGTTTAATGGGGACTAGCTGCAATGCTGACTATTCTAAAAATAACTCCATTTTAGGATGTTCAGTAAGGTTTTGTGAATCACACAGGTACTCACAGCAATCCACTGTGGTAAAGTTTGTCCACTACAATGGCATACTAGGGTGTGTCTAAGAAGTTGGACACAACATTTCAACATAACAATATAGCTTTCAATCCAAAAGGCAAACAGCAAAAGAAACAGAGAATAATTACTTACTTTAACTATAAGCTCAACATCCGTAGTAAGGGCCTGTACTCGATGGAAACTAGCAATGAGACTGATGGGAAGAAAGCCTTCTGAATCCATCTTCCGTCTCAGAAAAAAGTCTCGTTCCAGATTGTCAACACTGAAGTAGTACTCTCTATAACAGGTAACAAAAACATGAAAGATATATACATATCTTGGGCTATTTCACCCTAGTACCACTTCAGCTCTAGAGAATATATCCATTTGGGTATAAAGAAACTCTCCTGCTTCTTTCTTATTTCTTATCCACCTAGAACTAATTCAAACCAAAATGCTCCTAGTTCCCTCGCTCTCGCTCTCTCTAGTTGCACAGATAATGGATTCCAAATATTTGTATCTAAATCTGCTCAGGCAAAGTGTGGCCATCCAGATACTCAGACTAATGGAAGTTGCAGTCCAATATCACCTGTAGGGCTGCGCTTTGCCCATTTTTGTCCTTAGGATTTTGGACTTTGCAATCCTAAATCTATCTGTTCCAGAACAGTGCTTACTAATTTCAGCAGGACAAATCAAGATCGCATCTTCATCCCATGCACTTGTGGTAGTCACACTTTAGTCTTCCCAATGTTCAGTTCTCAGAAGTCTGAGCCAGAAACTTCAATGACAAGAATTCTGGGAGTTGAAATCCCAAACCACAGAGGACAAAAGACAGAGAAACACTGCTCTAAACCAAAGACTGCTTATTTTTAAAGCCAGCAGATACTGAACACTTTAGTTTTAAATTGCTTATAGGAAGGTGAGGAAGAAACACTATATTGCTGTTCACGTATGGGTAACAAGGAATGCAGGTACCACAAGGCTTCCCTGACTGGCTATGCACAGTAACTCTGAGAAGAAAACACAGCAAGTAATCCATCTCCAGTCCAGCCACATCTCCACAACTTAAAGCTATCCAAGATCACCATATGAAAAATAAGATGAGGCTACCACTTTCTCTCCATATCTGGACAATTTGCTAGTGCTGAAGCTAAGGTGAAACCTCCAGAGGTTGCCCACATCTCTGGCTAGAATAACAAGACTCCTCAGTTCAGGAGTCAAACCAAAATGGTTTGTGCTTTCACTCAACCTCCCACTCCTTTGGTAAACAATGGATCCACTTTGGTGAGATACCACTGTGGGCTGTACTGATGGTTCAAAACCCCCCCAATTTTAACTACCCCCCTTTTTTTACACATCATGTTTTGGAGTAAAGATGTAGCCATGAATACCACCATCTTTATCAGCAGAACTCTTCTGACTTCTCAGATTAACATGTCAGAGGAATACACTTAAATGCAGCTTCTGCTACACATCTGCTATCAAGACAGGACTCTCTTCCCTTCCTGCAGCCCTCTGCACCTACCAAAATCCAGCTCCAGAAAGTTTCCCCAGGCCTCTGAAGATGTTTTTAGGGCACATGAATGGCTACCATTCCACTTACAGAAACAGTTCTATCGGATAAATGACAAGTGTTGGATTCTATCCACCCACTTACTCTTCAGAAACCTATGTGGGCTTTCAAAACTACTCAGAAAGCTACTTCTAGAACCAAAATCTATACATACATCTGCCGTTTGATGTAGTCCTTGAGCAACTCCTGGTCAACACTGTACAACTCAGTGCTGCTGATGTTGTCAAAGTAATATGTGATATTACTGGCGTACTTCTGAGTACGGGAGCCATCAGAAGCATCAAATTTCCGGTAACTATAATGATAATCAAAGTGGGCTGCAGAAAGAAAAGAGCAAAAATACATTCTTTGAAGCCTATATGTTTCTAAGATCATTTTGCATTCACAATGTATTACATTAGTACACATCTAATTTAGGAGGAGGACAGAGAAATGCTCTACTGAAACTAGAGTGGAAGGAGAATAATTCAATTTAATGAAATGAAAATGAGAGCACCTACAAAGAAAGTGTGTGTTGCATGGATCAAGCTGAACTAAGTATTTTTATTTTAACTTAGTATCATTTATTTTAACTTAGTACTGTTTTAACTTGATTTACTACCTGGCTTCTTGAATAATTATGGCACATAAGCTACACATTCCCAGAATTTTATAACATTCTGTTTCTCCCTCAAATGTTTATTCATACAGCAGCTTCTTTGCTAAAATAGTTGATAACAATTATAGCTATTGTTTCCAACGGTTCTTTTATCGTTTATCAGTCTACTTTATGGAAATTGTGTATTAGTGACTCCAGAAACTTCTGCTAGCGATTCACTCTATGACCCTGAAGACAGCCAATCAGTTTATGTACAGGCCAAAACATGTTCACCTTTTCAAAGAATAAATTTGAATCATCTATAAACTCATGTGGCCTAATCTCCTTTTCCTGCTGTAATAAAATACATGCATTTCAGTACCCATTCCTGCTCCTGCATTTACTTAAATGGTACATTTCCTTTTATCAACTCATACTACACTGAGTCACAGCCCAGCAAAACAAATCAGCTATCCCACAGTCCATTGACATTCAAGTGGGAGCAGAGGTTTGCTGCCTGCCAGCTTTTTATCTGTGGCATCAGCAACATCCTGTGCACAGAAACTTGCTTGTAAACGTATTATGGCCTTATACGTACAGCGAGTACCTCCTCTTCCTCTCCCTCTCCCTCGCCCCCGGCCACGGCCTCTGCCCCTGAAGGCACCACGCACAGCTGCCCCCTCGCTCTTGACACTGGAAGTTTCATCATGGTCAGGCCAACTCCCCCGTTCATGCTTGTTATCCAGATGCCAACCTGCAACAGAATCAGGTAAAAGCAAGAAAAAATGTCAGAGTTAAACCCAACCTTTACAGCCACAAAAGGGTGTGCTCGGAGATCTTCAATGAATCATGAATGTGGTGCAAACCATCTCCTTCCATACACAGCATACACAGAATGGCAGAACCTCTGGCAAAAATACAAGGCAGTCAAAAACAAGCTATTCTTTTCTACATTACTCAGTATTCCCTCAATAAAGCTGGCATACTGTTTCAGTAAGAAATGGCCACTTTCCACCAATTAGAAGTATTTGATGGAATATCCCACCAAAGTGCCAAATATCTGAAACTATGCTGCAGACCAATCTGGAGTATTCTGTAGACAAACGAAGGGTCACTAACAGTCTGAATATTGTATGTGTATGTGCCTTCAAGTCACCTGTTGACTTATGGCTACTCCATGAATTTCATAGAATTCAGAGATAGTTTTCCCAGTTCTGTCCTCAGAAAAATAGCCTACAGCACCTGGTATTCATTCACTGGTGATCTCCCATATACGTACCAACCAAGGCTGACCCTGCTCAGCTTTTGAGATCAGATGGGATCTGGTGTCTTTAGAGCATGAGAACTAAAATTTTAAAAACCTGTTGCTGAAGGTATTCCCACTCATACCTTTTGATTCACTTCTGTTGTTGGAAGGGTGTCGATGCTGTTCATTTTGTCTGTTGTTGCGGGAAGCAGTTTTGTCTCTTGGCACTTCAGACTTCATGTCTATTTGTAAAGGGACCCATTTATGTCTGCTGCCTGCAAAGCAAAAACAATTGGCTAGTATTTTCAGTAATTACAAATATATTAAGTCTTTCTCCACTACCAAAAATTGATCCAATAACTGTACAGGATGTTTCAACGGAGCCTTGGTTCCAAACAAATCGCATTCTTAAGCCTTTAAAGCCCAAAACTAAATTGGATATCAGAGCCATTTAGAAATTCTTAAAAAGCTGGAATGGGAATGAACAACTTAAGTCTTCTAGAGTCAGTGGAAAATAGTGGCAAGAGTACTGACTGTGAACTGGATACACCTGTTATTCAGGTTGTATTTTAGGGGTCCTGGGACAATGCCTACAGAACTATGGAACAGAACAGAACGAAAACCTCAGTCAAGAGAATCCTAGTTCATGGCTTAAAAGCACGCCTGACTATATGTGCAGAGATTTCTCTTCATCTGGATCCTTGGTTACTGAGAGAGAAAGGCAGTTAAATAGTTGCTGTGGTGACCAGGCCACCACCAACCCACAAAACAATGGTCCAGTATGAAGATGGAACAAAACTGGATACTTCCCATGGCTCTGTGCCCAGAGTCTACTCTTATAAGACCTAGGATCACACCAATTGTTCCAAGAGAAAGAGAAAGCTTCTCTGGGCAATAAAAAGTCATCTAATGAACTCTCTACCCTATCTTCCATTTACCAGTCAAGAACTACATGTTATTTTTTAGGAGTGTGGAAGAAAAAGAACTGACTATTTCACATTCATATGGCTTTTCCTGATGCATTTTGTTCTATGATTTCTCTCAAGAATACAGAGATAACAGATTTTGATTTTAGATTCATTTTTATTTGTGATAAGTTACGTTTTCTTTGCTAAATTTTCCACAGTTCTGATTTACTTTCACTATTTTTAAAGATTGCATGGCTTCTTTATCAAGACAATTCTTTCTATTTAGATACAGCTAACTTTTCTTGGCATATGGAAAATTGTTTTCACTTTAGCCCTCTACAACTCTGTTTTTTAAAAATTCCCCCCCTCCCTTTACCTAGATTAATTTTTTGTACATCTTCTATCCTTAACAACAGATTGATTTCTGAGGCCACGCAGACCTGTCCTTTCTTCCTGCATTAGGTAGCTATAACCCTTTCTTTTGTAAAGTTCAGGCCAAACTCCCTCTCAGCTGGGAAAACTGCATACTTTAATTAGGGGGCTGGCAGGAGACATAGGGCAAATGTAATTATGTAAGTCTTGGATCCAAGAGCCATTTCATCTTATGCAGTCCAAGCTGTTCCCCCATCTTACTTTTTCATTAAATGAAATATGTTTTTCATGCAAATTCTCCATGCATTTTCCTTAACTTCATTTATCTACTGTATTTTTTCTGGGGGGAAAAATTCTGGGCTTTGTTTTTTAATATACATTGTATCTTCTTCTCAAATAACTGATTTCCTGTTTATGTATAGTGATTTAAATACATCATTCACAAGTGCATCCATAAATAGCCTCTGACTATCCCTTGTTATACCCTCATGCCTAAAAGACAAAGAAATTCAATGCAGATAGAGCCACAGCAAATTATTCTTCTTCCAAGAAAACAATTTCACCTTTTGAACTATCATCTCCTGCCTTGAAAGTTAGCGTGAAGAGATAAGCCCAGAGGTAGCGAGTTGCTTCTGCAGACTTCCTGAGAACTGCCTTCACTACTGCTATTTAAGAGCAGCCCAACTTGAAGTGAAAGAAAAACCTCAGTTTTCCAGGGGCCACAGGACTTCTACCATTTTCTCAATGAAGCAGTAACAACAACAACATTAAAAATGATCTACAATATGACACTTAGCTGACAGTAAAAAATAGCTGCTGCTGTTAGTCATGCCAAAGAGGAGAAACATTACTTTTGGAGACCCCACAACTCCTAAAATCCCCCAGCCAGCATGCATTCCTGGCTACAGAATGTGACTCTGCTGGCTGCAGGATCCTGGCAACTGAAGTGCATCAAGTAACTTCTCCAAGCGGAAAAGTTCTAAATCACACTGTAAATTCTCAAGATCCTAAATCCATGTTTCATCCCTTTAAAGAGTCTCTTCTCACCCTTCTTTTTTTGAGCTGATTTCTGGTTGTCATCATCTCCATTTTTTTCCTCCCCTGATTCATCTGAGCGTGTTTTCATGTTCTCTTTGCCATCGCTTCCTTCCCCTTCTCTTGCTCCTTCATGTTTTTCTTAATAGGAAGCTTCCGGAGAGTCTGGGATTTCTGTGGTAGCTGCTAAAAAGGACAAACAAGGCACATTGGGTGGAGGATCACAACGGCAGACGAGAAAATGTGTACAACTGTCTCGGCAAAGTAATTTTGTTCCCTGATACACTCACAATCGCAGTGATCTGTGCACCCTAAAAAGAGATGGTGTTTGGAAGCCAAGAACAGTAGTTATCTTCTGGGGAGCTTTAGTTTACAAACAGCATCCTGATAATATAAGGCTTGAAAATGTAAGCGGTTACTGACCAGTTAAGTATCACATCCCCAAGCAGGAGAGATATGAACACTACTTTGATCAAGTTAAGAGGAAAAGTATGCAACTGAGGCATAGGCACTGCAGAAACACAGTCACTTCTGAATCATTCTGAAGCCTGACAAGGCACTACTTGGTGAATGAAGACAAGAGTAAGATACCAAACCAAGGACAGGGCAGACTGACAAGAGACCACTGCAAAGCTGGGAATCTTCCTGCCAAAGGGGAGGGAAGCCCCAAAATAGAAGTGTGCTTTAAGCACTTCTGCATCTACGCTCCTCTCTAAGTAGTTACATCACCTACACTAAAGCCTTGCAGCAGGCAGCAATACAAGTGCAAGATACTGGCTTAAGAATCTGAGGTCAGTTCTAACCACTTCTGTCTCCTTCATGGCCTTCTCACAGCCATCTTAGTCTTGCACAAATGCTTCGGTTAATTTACTTTTCTCTGCTGCAGTTCTCTGTAGCCAGACTTTAGACTAGGTTTCAGGCTGCTGTCCCAGAATAGCACCACTGAGCCAGACAGCATGGTGGGCAGGGAAACCCTAAAAGGAAATCCTCTGCCTTGGGACCTGTAATGTGCTATTCCTGGCTTTCTCCTAAGCAGGGATTTAGCACCCCCAAAAAGTGTTGCTCAGACTGGGCTCTTTGCCGTGTGATGCAAAAAAAACCTGACCAGGAAACAACACAAATTGTTGCTTCTACATCCATACCTGTACGTAGCACACATAGGAATGTCTGGCCACTTTCCTATAATAATCCCTGTTATTTTGATATCAAAGTGCTACATCACGTGAACACACTGAACAAGAGTGACAACTCCATGTAAAAACTACTTACAGAATGCAAACGTTTAATTTCTTTTTGTAACTGCATGTGGATGTAATTTTTAGGCCTCTGTATGGATGCAATTATGCCTTTTTCTTCCTTCACTTTAATTTCTAACTGAAAATAGACAATTTCCCATATGTGTATAGACACACAAATCATTCATTCAATCCATCCATCCACCCATCATTTAAAGCACATATGGACAAACCAGTGGTTCTGGGGGCCAACTTTCTGGCCATGGATCTCTCTGTGGGCTACACATACTGCCAAAAGAAAGTAAGAAAAAAAAGCAGGAAGTATATTATTATAATCCACAGGACTCAAAGAGCTTGATACAGGGGTGGAGATGGTCCTACGTCAAGGAAGCAGTCCACAAGAACTGTCAAGCAGCTGGGAAATGACTGCCAGAAAATCTCAAGTAACGTAAAAATTAAAGCCTAATGTACAGGAACTTGTCTAAATGAAGAGAACCTCTAACAGTGATCTCTATTTTGAACGTAACAGATTAGTTTTGTGTTCACACTTATTACAGGACAAATGGGATTAACACAATCACCAGAATAGAACTGGCATCCTGTCCCCTTTCTGATTTCCACAAGTTCAAAGGAAAAGGAGGGAAGATGTAGAAAATTAGTCCACCTTAAATAAAGGAGAATCAGAAAGATAAAACTGAAGAGCAAATTGGAGGTATACAGAAAAAAAAGAGTGCTATAACTGCATTCATTTTACAAGGAAGAGCTATCTGGCAATGCTTTATCACAGTATCGACCCTTCTTCACTTAACAGAAGTAAAAACAAGTAATGGATTAAAAAGTGACACTTTGCCCAAAATGTTATTATGTAACCTATTTTCAAATGATTTACTGTTTTTTAAATGAGAAAAACAATTAGTAAGTAAAAATATCTTCGCAATCCACAGATTAACTAGAATTAATTCAAAATCCTTTTTTAAATTAAAAAAATGATTTGATCCTAAAGTCTAGTTTTTAACTAGTAAAGATCATAAGTCTTTCTTCTAACTCAAGTAACATAGAAATGCTTTATGTGTTAAGTTTAAAGTACCAAATATCTTCTCTCTTTAACGTAAGCACAATTTTTAGGCATAAAACTAAGGCTTTTATATTTTTAGATTTCACAAATATGCCTAATACTACAAGTTTAAATACTAAATTATGAACGAACCCTTTTATGTCACTCAAGCAGTAAAAATAAGTTTGAGAAAGATTTGATATGGCTATTGCATATATTTCTTTTAATATATTTTCTATTGAGTCAAAGAAAAAAAAACAAGATAGAAGGGTATGCAAAATCAAGGATAGTATTATATCTACATATTTCAGTCGTGTAGTGATATTCCATTAAACACAGATACCATTTGCATTCTACCAGAATAACCAAAACAGTCTATATACATCATGTCATTTTTTAAAAAAAGGATTTCTTCAGTCCTTCCTACAGCCTCTTTTGGATTCAACAGTAATATGTACTAGTAGTTTTTGTTCTTGTACTTCTATCTAAATATATAAAGATATGCTTTTAGTGTTGCTCCTGAAGCGTAATCAAAAATCACATTCTCAGAGTGGCTATCACACAGATTTGTCCACATACATTTCAGGTGAGTGTGTGTGTGTGTGTGTGTGTATATATATATATATATATATATCTCCACATACATATACATGTATACATACACAAATACACTCAAATATACACAACCATATATATGCATGTATGCATGTACAACACGCATATCTATAACGTTGCCTATGTTCACATAGGTGTATTTCTGCTGATGAACACTCATAGAGATCTCTTAATCTGTCTTGGCGCTTATTATACTTTGTTATACTTTATCAATTATCAGGTTGAGTAATTAGCTGATTATTAGCTGATTATTTATTTTCTTCTAACCATTCCTTTATTCCTCTGCTCCTAAAAGACACTCAATCACTGTGGCCCCTTCCTCTTTAACTTTCTCCTCATCTTTCCCGTTAATTATATGAGTGAGTATATCCAAAGATTTCATTTCTAGAAGCTCTTAATGCCACTCTTCTATCTCTGGGATATTGCTCTTTTTCCATTTTTTTTTATTTTTTAAGCAAATATTAGTCTGGTGGCAGTAGCCAAATACAACAATGTTCTCCAATGTTTTTTTGGCCATTATCTGGTCAAGTTCATGTAGCATATTTAGAAGACAGAATTTAGGTGACACAGAAAACTTGTATGCGAACATTTTCATTATCCTATTATGAATTCTTGACCAGTATTTCGTGGCTTTCCTGCATGTCCACCAGATGTGGAAAAAGGTCCCAACCGCTTCATGACATTTCCAGCATGTGGTGCTATTGCATATATTTCATTTTCTCAAAATTTCATTCCTGCTCCAAAACTCTAAAACCAGTAGGGTAAAACTACTAGAAACATTGAATCTACACATTCTGTGGTTACATATGTGAAAACGGTTATGGCAAGGACAAATCTGTTTTTAGCATCTAATATAAAATGGCCAAGTGCTGGTTTCTGGAAATGGCACATGATCCATCACAGCTCAGGAATCTGCTCAACAGCAGAACCTGCACTGTGAAAATAGCTGGCAAATTTCAAATGCAACTTTTATTAGGATGCATTGAAGTCACCAAAAAAAAGGGATGTTTTATGCTGCCACTGAACAAGGCAAGGCAGAAGCAGCCACTTGGAAGCACTGAATTGTTAACTGTCATTTCTTTATCTGTCTGTATTCTGTACCTGCTGGAACACTGGTCATAATGTTTGCAGTCGTGCCTAAGGATAATAATACAGTTACGAACTTAGGATGCAATTAAACAGATACTTACCTGGGAGTAAGTCAACTCAATGGGCTTTCTTCTGTGCAGATATAGACAGGACTGTGATGTAAATAATCAAGGTTGATAGTGCTAACCACCCACTCATACCACCCTTAATCAATCACTCACACCATCACCATCAGAAGCAAAGCAGGGGTGAGGCCTAGTTAATATTATGATGGGGATCATCACTGCAATACCAGAAATTGCCAGGTAGGTCTGAGAAAAATCCTGCCTGAAACCCTGGAGAGTCATCAGTCAAGGCTTGACAATGCTGGGCTAGAAAGAACAAATGGCCTGACTGATAGGCAGTTTTGTTATGTTTTTATATAGCAAGCCACTTTACTGAACAAGGAAGTTGTGAAGACCAAAAGAACTGCCTTATTTTGGCTGGAATGTTCTTCCGTCTGGAACCACTTGCATCCACATCCACACTGAAACACACACACACACACACACACACACACAACAACAACAACAAAAAAGATTTTTCTTCTTCCTCAGATCAGAATATGTGCTTTACCTGTACACTCTTGTGAGCTATTTCTCCTGGTGTTGGCCAATTTGTGGCATCCCCAAAGTCACCAACCTAGTATGATAAACAGAGACATCCAATCAAAATAAGAATCACAAAACAGCTGCTTTGCTGGTAAAATATTTTTCCAGCATGAGAACTTTGTAAGCTCCTATAAAAAACCAAATTAGATATCCACTCAGCCATCAGCACAACCTTTTTTATAAACTGCTCTAGAGTCCTGTTATTCTTCAGTTTTGTTGCCCAGTGGCAGGAAATTATCAACATACTAGTTTTTAAACTGTAAAAGTTATTTTACTATTTTATTTTCAAATATCTGTGTGGGCTCTAGCACAGCTTACAAGTAAGCAAAAATAAATTGTCTCCTTTATATTTCTGCATATAAAGCTTACCTTCTACCCAAACTTCCAATCCGTTTAAACTGTTCCTCTCTAGCTGTAGCTTTCATAGACTTATGAAAGCTCCACTGATTTATTCCTCTTTAAAATACAATGCAAAAAAAGAGCTACAATTCAAGGGTTAAGAACTACTTTCCAAAATACAGTGCCACCTAGTGAACAACATGATAGTTTACACTAGAAGCACCAAGTGCTTAAACTGTAATGCAAAATTAGGGAAGTATGAGGTTTAACTAATATAAACAGTTAAGAGGATTTCAAAGGCAAGTTCTATTGGATTTAAATTGTATTTCTTGCCTTCTAAGGATATGTTATCAAGAAACTAATTTGGAATGCCAGGACAGCTCTGCACATTTCTGGAAATGCCAAAAGCAGATACCAAATGCCTCACACATACCTGTTCAAACATTCTAGCTAGGACACAAAAGTCAAAGACATACATGCATGCACACATTCAGAACTTCTGCAACCCCTTCTTTGGCAAATTGCCTCAAAAGATCCAAACCTGGATCTCCAATCACTTGTGTAGCTCCTTCTCTGTACTTCCTGCAATATGCAAGGCCAGTCTAAGATGTGATTTACTTATTCAACATATTTGCTCAACCAAAAAGTCTGGCTCTTCTCTTTTATATGGAATGGGCTGTGGAACCAGCTATCAGCAGACGTTGCCTTCCAAATAAAAAGGGAAGGATCAATCACTGGCAGAGACCTTTTAGGACAAAAGATCAAAAGAGAAGGAACAATGTTCCATGAGACTGCAGAAGATGCTACCCTCTCTGGAAAGATTTTAGCCTTTATACATGAAATTCCCCCTTTCCTTTATTCTGCTGGTTTGAGTGCACAATGTTAACTTTCACAAGACCTCACCTCAGTTAAGCCCCAGCTTTCTTAGTGGTTTACAGCAATTATGCTTTCAAATGATAAGCATTAGTGCATTTAGACCCAAGAATGCTAGCTGGCATGGAGGTGTTACATCCAGTGAACTTTGCCATGGATCAGTGAGTCCATCTTGGCGGAACCTCTGATTTGCAAGCACATCTTGAGCTTTGCCCTCCAGCAACAAGTCCTGTAACTGCAGATTATATCAGTGGCACATCCTGCTTTCAGTTGTTTTCTTTTTCTAACCCTTGATACTTCACTTACTGCCTTTCTTCGAATAAAACAGATCACTAAAGCTTGCAGTGAAAAAACCATAATGGAATCAGAAATCTGTATGCAAGGTGCCATATCTCATATATGGGAAAGGAAAGTAAGAGAACAAGAACAAAGTGAAAACACGAATTAGAAAGAAAGGTTTTTAACTCATTTAATAATGAAAGGTTATTAACAACTTTCCAAAGGGAATGTACAAAGGAAACTACTTTATTATTAAGAGATGCAAATCTCTGTGGTAAAACAGTACAAATGCAAACATTCTTTTGAGGTCTAGAAGATAATACAAGACATTCAACTTGTTTGTTGTTAACTGATATCAAGTTAACTTCAACTTATGGATACGCTATCAATGAGACACTTGCAAGTCATCCTATCATCAGCAGCTCTGCTGAGGTCTTGCAGACCAGGGCCATGGCTTCCTTAATGGAGTCTATCCATCTGAGTCTATTCCTAATTCCTTCTTCTTTTCATTTTCATTGTCATTTTACTTATGAATCACATTTTCTCATGATATGGCCAAATGTCAACAGTCTCAGCTCTGTCATCTTGGCTCCTAGGGAGAGTTCAGGATTAATTTGCTCTAGGACTCATTTATTTGTCTTTTTTAGCAGCCCATGGTATCCACAGAATTCTTCTCCAGCACCACATCTCAAATGAGTTGATTTTCTTCCTATCAGTTTTCTTCACTCTCCAGTTTTCACAACCAACCACAGAAACTGGAAACACAATGGACACTCCTAACCTTAACATTCAATGATACATCTTTACACTTGAAGGCCTTGTTTAGTTCCTTCATAGCTGCCCTTCCAAGTGCTGGTTTTCTTCTGATTTCCTGACTGCAGTCTCATTACTGCATAACTGAGCCAAGGTATGGAAAATCTTTCATTATTTCAATGTCTTCACCACCTATGTTCATGTTATGTAAATCATCTGTGTCATTACTGTTGTTTTCTTTAATGGTTAGCTGTAAACCTGTCTCTGTATTTTCTTCAGTGATCTTTCCAAGTCTTTGCTATTTTCTGCTAGTTGTTGTTGTGTGCCTTCAAGCCACCTATGACTTATGGCAATCCTAAGGTGAGCCTATCACGGGGTTTCCTAGGGCTGTGTGTGTGACGCACCCAAAGTTACCCAGTAGGTTTCCACGGCTGAGTGGGGAACTGAACCCAAGTCTCCAGGGTTCTAGTCCAACATTCAAACCACTACATCACGCTAGCTAGTACCGCACTGCAAATGAAGAAGCATTACTCAGACAAGGTTGCACCATGGGCAGCAAAAAGTAGCACAAGAAGACCAAAATGCAACAGCAGCAAAGTATAGGAAGGTTAAAGAAATCAGCCAGTACCCAGACAGATGATAAAGGATTATAGTCTTCAGTGCTTTATGTAATGCTTATTCTGATAGCAGTAATAGTCAAAGTAATTCAGACATGAAAATGTTGAACCTAAGGCCTTCCACACTAGCCTCCTGCCACAAGCTAGGATTATTCATTCACCAACAGCAATACACAGATTAAAGTGTGCCCTTTGAGGACTACTGGTATCACAAATACAGAAAAAGGAGAAAAACAGTGATGACAGCTGAAACAAGGAAAACCCGAGTCGTAAAACGTACTAACAGTCAAAAGAATATCTGAAGTCAATCACAGGCAAAGGACAGAAAGTTTAGCAAGGAAGTAAAAACAAAGAAACATGCAACAACTAAATATACAAGTTCTACCTGCAAATACAAACATCAGAGAGTAGCTCTAAGGACATCAGTTAATGTGGACTACAATAAATAACAGGGCCACACATATGTTCATTTTTTTATTCAGCAAGTGCCAAATTAATATGGCTCCCACCCTCTTGCACAATTTCCCACAACGTATGTATATTTCACAAACAGGTCAGTACATACCTTGCTTCCTTTCCGTTGCCTTGGGTTAGCTGCTTTTACCACCTTGGCTGGAGTTGAATGTTCTGGTGAAGGAGAAAACACCAAACATTAGTATGTTAATTTGACCGCTGAATAAAGAGACCAGTTCTATACAGAAAATGCAGCACTCCATCTCTATGGTACCACTCCATGCAACCACATTTAACATCATGCCTGCCTCCTAAGAATTAACTAGGTTAGCCACTGGGAGCATTCTCCTGCACTTCAGAAGTACTGGAAAGGTCAGTAGATTGGAACATGATATTCATGTTCAATAGAAGGAGCCAGGGGTTTTAACATATGTTGCTTAAGCAAGCCTGTACTCAGAAAAATCTCTGTTTGCTCTCAGATGGAATATTAACAGGATTTGTCCTTGAGTAATTCCCCCCCCCAGTTTAAAAATGGACAGTATCTACATTTTCAAGCTTGGTGTGAAGAGGAGGATAAAACTAGATAACACCCCACTCCACAGGACAGGCTGTGAACCTGTACCCATTAAATGCAAAAGTTGGAAATTACTAGCTTTTGTGAATAAATGGGAGGTGTCACATAGACCAGCCCCTGCCTGGATCTTTCTTGAGAAGAACCAGTCTCCCAGTGTATGGACCAGTGAAAGAAAGTAAGTGGGAAGAATGATACTTTTACATTACTAAAAACATCAATGAGAGCTAAAACACAGGGATTTCCATACAAATGCTGAATATTAAAATAAAATACATTGGAATTAATTATAAATTGTCGGGGCAACTGTGGCAGGCCTGGGGCCAATTTTTCTGCCATTAGGCCCCTCTGGAGGCTGTATGGACTGCAAGGGGGAAAAGACCCAGATATAGCCGGAAGTCTATTTCTGATTTTAAAAAAAACTAGATTTTTTTCCAAAAAGTATCAAAGTTTACATGAGGCCCCATCATCTCTTTAAAAGGTGATAACTCCTGAAAGCTTCCTGGAATGGCAATTTACCTCCCCCTCACACACCTTTTTTGCCAGAAAGCAGGCAGCCCAATATGGCTAGAACTGTTGGGGTACACTCTGTCCACCTGTTACAAACCAAGATCCCAAAGTAAGAGTATTCTCTTAACTTTGTTGCTAGCTTCACAAGCATTCCCTCGCCACACTTACAGCAATAACAGATCATACATGGGCACACAGAACGACATGCTTTATGGGCATACAGTTTTGTTACTAAATAAAAATGCTTCCTAGGTACAGCACTGCTTGTGGATTAGTAAATAACAGGAAAGCAATTTCAGACACAGCTGACTAATGTGCAAAAACAGATGTCTTAAGGACTAACGTTTACTACAGCATGAGATTTGAAGTACCACCCACTACACTAGGTACAGTGAAGTGAACCACAGTCCATTAAAAGTTATGCTTAAAAAAACTGCTAGTCTTTAAGGCCTCATAGGACTCTTATTTTCATTCTGACATGTTGCTAGCTACCCATCAGAATCTAAAGTCACTTCCACATGTGGCTAGCCTAAGAACCGTAACAGGTAACTTGTGGACATGAAAACACTTTCTACAGACTGTTGATATTAACAATAATACTGTCAGCTCTCCATATCTGCAAGTCAAGCATTCGCGATTTGATTATTCATGAATTGCATGGAGAAGGTGATGGAATGGCAGAGGCAGGGCAGACGTACTTGCTCATTTGCTCACGCTGCTGAGGAAGAAAGGGGATGGAAGAAGGGAAGGTGTAGGTGTTCACTCACTTGTGCAAGCATTCACTCACTCCCCCACAGCAGGGAATGGGTCTGGATGGGGATGCTGAACATGTTCATTTACTCACATGAGCAGGAGTAAGGAAGGGGATGGGAGGGGATGAGGGAAGGTGTGCATGTTTGTTCACTCATACAAAAGACAGGATGAGTGTGGCCTTTCTCCCTTCTCCCATTCCCCACTCCCACCCCTTCCTCTTTCCCTCCCTCTCACCCAAACAAATGAGGGAATGCACACACCACCAGTAACAGCCACCCTGCTGCTATTCATAGTTTTTCCACCTTTGTGAAGGTCATGACAAATGTAATACACTTCAGAAATAGTATGCATTTAAAAGAACGAACACCATATGTATAACACCTTTATTATGTTGCCTGGAAACAGAGTATTGTTTAAAAGAGCTGAAATTAACTTTGTTTTAGTATGTATGCTTTTCCTAAAATCATAGACCAGAAGAGACCACATGAGCCAACCAGTCTGATCCTTAGACAGCCACCCAGCTTCTGTTTAAAAACCTCCACACTCTGAAGCAGCATATTCTGCTGCTGAAGTGCTGTTACAATCAGAAAGTTCTTCCTAATATTTGAAACCACTGTCACTTCTCATAGGACAACAGTCACTATGCCTGAAGAACAGCAGAAGCCTGGCCCTAGAAGCAACAGGAGACAGTAGCTCGTGCAAGTATGAAATGGGTAGGCAAACGGAGAGCTGGCAGGACATGTCTGTGCCACATCCTCACACCTATGGAAGACAAGTAATGAAATCAAACTATGCAAAAGACCACAAAGGGAGTGGTCAAATGCCACACTAATCCTGTTGTATCAAATATGACTGTGTCCCTTTGTACCACTTTCGAAACCTGGAACACTGCTCCCAATACTAATTCCCAATGTACAGAACTTAGGAGGCTGATTCACATGTTAAAGCATGGTTTAGTGTTATGTCTCAAGTAGAATAAGGAGATTACATTCTCCCTATTTCCTCAGACTCTTGCAGAATTCAGTATTAGTTTTAAAGAATCCTTGCTTTATGCTGCACTGGCATTAAGGATCTGGGTTTAAAACAAACTGTGTAATATCCTCAACCATGATTTAAGCCATTTCCGCACTAGATTGTTATAGCACTATTATTCCACTTTCAACACACTATGGAATCCTGAGGTTTGCAGTTTTGGGAGGAGCCAGGTCATCCCTCCCTAAACTGCAAACCCCAGGATTCCATAGGATGTTGAAAGTGGAATAATAGCTCTATGAAAGTCCAGTGCAGAAATGGCCTTAGTCTCATATTTGAACCAGCCCAGTAAGTCAAAAATAAACTAATTTGACTTCATAGCCAAGTCAGTGCCCAATGCTTCTAATAGTTGATTGTTTAAACCAAAATAAAAAATAAAAAAGCGGAACTGTATTAATCTTTCTGTAGTTTCACAAGTGTTATACTTAAAGGAGGGAAATTCTTCTTAAGCTTCCTTTTACATGAAATTTCATTATTTAGCAAAACATGGAGAAATCCTCATCATTGGGATCAAGCCATTCAGTTTTTTCTAGTCCAAAATTCTCAATAAACATGCTATGAAGAGACCTAGTCATCTTCCTTTAGAAATGAGAAAACTAATATCACTGTTCCATGAGGGGAAAAATCAGCATACGTACTGTGCTAGCCATTTTAAAGAAATGCTTTAAAGGATGCCAAACTGCAAGGGTCATACTGAAAATGCCTGTGTGCTATTCCCTTTTAAACTCTTCTTTGGAAACTGTTAATCCAAATAGGAGTAATTCTTACTGAAAAACTAACATAATTTCTGTATTTCTAAGTGTTGCATAACCATGTATATGAAGCAGAAACAGTCGCCAAGTTCTTGGCCGAAACATGATGTACTGTTGCCGACATCCACAGAAGGCTCAGAAATGTGAATGGTAGGGTGACAAAGGATGACAATGATGTGCAAAGTTAGGTGAAAAGGTTTAAAGAAGGTGAAACCAGTGTTGAAACAAACCATATAGCGGAAGGCCATTGACAGTCGTCACTGAAGAAAACCAAAACAGGATAGACAACATGATTTGTGCAGACTGGTGCGTGACTACATGAGAGACTGTTGAGGAACTTAGCTGCGGTCACAGTGCTGTTGAGCAGATCATCCACAATCTTGGATACATTCTTGGATACAGTGTGTGCCAAGCAGGTTCCTCATCATTTAACAAATAATTTGAAAGAGAAGAGACTGCACTTGCGTTCGAAACCGTTGGCAGCATCTGAAACCCACAAGGATACATTTCTCAGGAATGTTTGCACTAATGATGACACCTGGCCACACCTGTATGACCCAAAGACCAAGAATCAGTCCATGGGTGGCAGCACTCCACCTCCTCCAGACCAAAGAAATTTTTCAAAAGCCAGCACTTAGAACAAAAGATTACGGTAAATGTCTTTTGAGATAATTTTGTCTGATTTCATCGAGCACAGGACAACAATGAACAGTGAATGCTACACTGCATCACTCCAGAAACGTTGGGAAGTCATCTATAAGAAAAGACCACAGCTTAATGCAATCCAGTTACACTACATTAATGCACAACCTGCATTTCTTTGGCAGTATCACAGGTTCTTGCACAAATGGGATGGTCAGTGGTGTCACATCAGTCTTACAGCCTTGATCTGAAACCCTCAGACTTTCACTTGTTCAGTTGGATGAAGGAAGGCCTTCGGGGATAGTGTTTTGATGATGTAGGTAAAGTGGAAGATGCTATCAGACACTGGACTGAGGAGAGCCCAAAAGAGTATTTCCAAAGTAGATTTAATGAGTGGGTTCAAAATGGCACAAGTGCATCACCACTGGTGGAGACTACTTTGAATAGTACCATGCTAAAGACAAAGAATTACTTTAGACATGCTTATGTCTCCCATTGTTAATAAAGGAATCATGACCTGAGAGGCATTATTTTTGGTACTATCCTCGTACTTTAAAAGAGTGGAACAGGGAGTTCCAACAGATGAAACTTAGTGCTACCATACATGTAGTGCATAAATTCCTCCAAATGTTATGCTTTGGAAGGATTTATATACTACAAATCAAAGCAGAAAAACCACCTTCAGAATTGCGTGAAGGCACAGATGACCTCAACGATCACAACACTAAAGAACAGATGAAAGAACGTTTTAACACACTCAGACAACAGTACCAAGACTGGATTCTATGCAGAGTGGTAAAATTCAGGAGGCAATCCAGACACATAACATTATTGTTTCCTACTCTCCAATGCCTGATGCATCATTCACCACTGCCCACTTTCATATATAGAAACTATTTCAAATCCCAGTAACCATTCATATAACCAGCAAAACAGAACAGAAACTGAAGGTGGTAAAACAGGCATTAAAGTACATTCATTTTATACAAATGTTCCCAACTTAGTTTAACCTCCTTTCTTCCAGCTAGAGTAAAGATGCACTTACAGACAGAAGAACAAGTTACTTACTTGTAACTGTGGTTCTTCAACTGATCATCTGTGTCCTCAAACAACAGGTTTTCATGCCTGCACAGAGACCTGTTGGAATGTTCCAGAGCTGAATAGCTTGGTGGAAACCCTGCCCCCTTCCACATATCACACATGATGCAGCCCACCAAGCTATCTTCTCCTCACTTTCCAAGTCTGCCAAAAGAACAGGGATCTGAAAAAGGAGAGGTCGGGCAGAATTGTGTGAGGGCACAGATGACCATTCAAAAAACCACAGGTATAGATAGGTAAGCAACCTGTTATTCTTCTTCGTGGTCTCTGTGCCTCACACAACAGATGACTGCAAAGCTTTCCAGCGGAAGGAATATAAGGTCACTGACAAAACTTCATGTCCAAAGAAAGCATACCTCCTAGTTCTACAGTCAAGTTTGTACTGCTGAATAAAAGCGGAAGGTTGTAACCAGGTAGCAGCTCTGCACAAGTCCAGTAATGGAATCCCTTGTAAAACAGCAGCTCAGAAGGAGACAGCTCATACAGAGCATGCTTCTAAAGAAGCTGGAATTGGCTGACCAGCAAGTTCACAGGAAAGACAAATGGTTTTCACAACCCATTTTGAAAGGCATTCATTCTCGCAAAGAAGCTAGTAAAATGTGTGCTGGACAGGGCTACTGTCAGGTGGATCTGTAACTGGTTGACTGACCGTTCCCAAAGGGTGCTCACCAATGGCTGCTTTTTATCCTGGAGAGTAGTCACTAGTGGGGTGCCACAGGGTTCTGTCCTGGGCCCAATGCTGTGCAATATCTTCACCAACGACTTGGATGAAGGAATAGAGGGCATGCTCGTCAAATTTGCAGATGACACCAAATTGGGAGGGGTTGCTAATACGCCGGAGGACAGGATCAAAATTCAAAATGACCTGGACAGATTGGAGAGCTGGGCCAAGGCTAACAAAATGAAACTCAACAAAGAGAAGTGTAAGGTCCTACACTTAGATAGAAAAAATGGAATACAGAAATATAGGATGGGGGACATGTGGCTGGATAGCAATACATGTCAAAGGGATCTAGGAGTCTTAATAGATCACAAGCTGAACACGAGTCAGCAGTATGATGCGGCAGCCAAGAAAGCCAACGCAATTCTCAGCTGCATCAATAGGAGTATGGTGTTTAGATCAAGGGAGGTACTGGTACCACTCTACTCTGCTTTGGTTAGACCTCATCTTGAATACTGTGTCCAGTTCTGGGCACCCCAATTCAAGAAAGACATGGTCAAGCTGGAGCAAGTCCAGAGGGCGACCAAAATGGTGAGGGGCCTGGAAGCCATGCCCTATGAGGATAGACTTAGAGAGCTGGGTATGTTTAGTCTGCAGAAGAGAAGGTTAAGAGGAGACATGATAGCCATGTTTAAATATTTGAAAGGATGTCATGTTGAGGAGGGAGTGGGCTTGTTCTCTGCCACTCCAGAGACTAGGAGAAGGAGCAATGAATTCAAGTTGCAGGATAGGAGATTCCATTTGAACCTCAGGAAGAACTTCCTGATGGTCAGAGCTGTCCGGCAGTGGAATATGCTGCCTCGGAGTGTGGTGGAATCTCCTTCTTTGGAGGTTTTTAAGCAGAAGCTGGATGGTCATCTGTTGGGAATGCTTTGATGTGTATTCCTGCATAGCAAGGGGTTGGAGTCAATGGCTCCTGTGGTCTCTTCCAACACTATGATTCTATGAATTGATGAAAAGGAAGGATACCTCTTTCACCAAGTGATAAAGTGCCCTCCGCACTCGTGTCTGCGCCAAGACTGCAGGAACACCTTGTCTGTACAGTGTAATAAGAGTGGGTGCAGTTTCTCTTTCCAAGAGTAAAACAGGAAACAAAAAGTATACCAATGTTTTCTGAGAGCTCCCACTGAAACCAAGCAAGAAACTAAAGAAATGCTCTGAGATACACAGACTTTAGATACTTAAGATATTAGATGTCATAAGCATCCTTCAAATTTGACAGACACCTCCAGAAGCAGAAACCTAGCAACATTCATCCTCCTTGTCCATTTTAAGATACCAGCAACTCGCAAGATTCTATTATTGGTAAGAACATATACTCAATTTTGAGTACAGCACAATAAAAGACCAAAAAGAGGCATCCAAAGTAGAGCCAGCATGGCGTAGAGGTTTGATTGTTTAACCATGACCCTGGAGACAGGGGTTGATTCCCCACTCAAAAATGGAAACCCAAGACGTTACCTTTGGAATGTCACACTTTCTCAGACCAACAAAACCCCATAACAGGGTCACCTTAGGGTCACCGTAAGTCAGAAATGACTTGAAGACACACAATGAGCAATAAAAGTGGGGATGTGATCCAGCTGTATGAGCTCAAGGGTGACCACCTGAAGAACTATAGTTGCAACCTGTCTTCCTTCCTCATGATTTCTGTGATTTAGATGAAACAGCAATAAGGAAGAAGAGAAATGGCCCTGTCAAATGTTGCATCTGTCCTAGCCTCAGAGTCGATCCCATAGGGTTGGCAAAACATAGCAAGCACAAAGAAAAGAGCTATCTTAAACAGTTCAGCACACAGCATTCCATTATAATATCTGGTAAGGAATGTGGCTCCCATAATAAGCATAGTATTTTTCTGCTGGAAACAACAACATCTAAAATCATTTTAGCTTCTGTGCCATACCTTATTTTCTAAATTGGACACCATCAGACAATCTTTCCAGTGTAGTCTGGACTGACCTGCTGTCTTCAGTGAAGGCAGCAGAGACAGCAACTGGATGATTGATTCCTCTTAAGGACTGTTTTGTCAAACTAATGGAGGGCACTGAAGAAAGAAACCTAGGAATTCCTTCCAATGGCCAGAATAATTATATAGCTCCCATTAATCTGCTATCAAAGAGAGAGGAAACATTTTGTCTTGATTGGGAAGCCTCAAAATCTACACTGTGGTATTACCCCAACTAGCAATTGTTCAATCAAAAAAGACTATTACAGCATTAGGCATGTTACAAAATTGTGCACAAGCTGATGCGATTTTCAGATTTCTTCATCAAGAGGCTACAAGATGGGAAAAAAATGCACACTGTAGTGGTTATGCCCAATTATCAGAAGATGCAAAAGGTGTGCCATGAGTACAGGCAAGCTCTGGACCTGATAGGCCCACCTTTCTTGAATCTAATGTAGTGTGTTCTGGTGGGTAGCAAATATTTGAGTCTCCAAGGAGTGTCATGGTAAGTTGCAGTACACACTGGGCTGGTCACAAAGTGAAATCTATGTTGAACTCAAGACCAAAGATCCAATCACAGAAGTGGACCATGCAAGTCACATCTCAGTAAATGATGCGAAGAGGTAACGAAGGACCAGTTAGTGATCCATGATTAGGTTGGTGAGTACATGAAACAGGGCTTTCAGAGTGGTGGAACCTTAGTTGAACAACTCTTTCTGAAGAGAAGCAACGCCAGCTCCATCCCTACTGAACTTCTGGGCCCATCTTTTCCTTAATTTTTTTTGTAAAAGCAGGTTTCTTTTGATTGCATTACTAGTGAAATGTTACACTTCACTTTTAAAGTAATCCTCAAAGCACAGTGTGTAGCTGAAATAAAAAATTACAGTAATAGCCAAAGTGGCAAAACCAAGTGAATTAGGAGAAAACAATACTCCATCCTCAAGTCTCAAGATATAATATTCTTTTTAAAAAGAAATGATTACACCATGCTGACCCCCAACAGCTGTGCTTTAAACTAGTAGCTTGAATATTGTTCTTGGTCAAGGCATCTGAAGCAGTGGACTGAGATCCACAAAAGCTCATACTGTAATAAATCAGTTCATCTTGAAGACCAAAAAAATTAAAAAAAATAAAAATCCAGACATTTCTTTTAAAAACTACACTATCTGAAGCCTATCTAGCATGGTACCTCTTAACATATTAAAACACAGTAATAAAGCAACTCAAGTCACAACTGTGTAAACATCACGAAGACTGCTTTTTTTTGGTTAAATCGAAATAGCAAAGCTGACACGTAGTGTTATCTTTGTCTTTCCAGATGCTGTAAAAGTCATTTTGAACACATACATTGTCCTTAAATGATGCACAGAAATAAAGAACACCCATCTATTCTCTGTCCTATTAGCTCTATAACCTTCATTCAGCGGTCACAGTATGGAAGGAAGTATCATGATAAATCATGACTTTGGTGATAGGCTTCATTTCACTATTATAACTCAAATGAAGGGTATTACAAAATTCTACCCTGTTATAAAAATATATTTCTTTTTTAATAAGTACATTTGTAGGCCTTCTAGCATGAAACAATGGAATACTATAATGTATACAACTATGCTTTTCATTCCTGCAGAGCTCTGACAGTAACAGCATACCTACAAAAACACAGGTCGAAAAAGAGTTGCTAGTTTTATGCTAGCAACAAACACTTTTTGTGTCCCCATGCATCTGGAGACAACACACATGCATTCTAAGATGGCTGAGGGAAAGAGCAGGACAATCATTTACAAGCTGAAGGTAATTTACTTAAAAAATTATGTTCTCCATTCTAACTCAAAGGGTAACTCTCTTTTAAACAGCTTAGTCAACATGACAATAAAGCTCGAAAAAGAGGGCATGAAGAAAAAAGAAGAAAAGTTTGGCCCTAGTTTGATAAAAGCGTCTCACTTGCATGTTAAACTAGCAGCAAAAGATTCTGGAATAAATCCACCAGTTGACTGCCTTTCCTGAAACAGTCAAAGGTACATTCATCAATTAGCAACTCTTTGCAGTGTTGTAAATCCAAAATATACATTTTTTCACTGTATTCCAGGTCTGTAATCCAAACTGGCAAACTACTGGCAAGATTCAAGTTAACTGTAAACAGAAGAAAGAGACAGAGAAGTGGACTGGATTTTTGTCACACCCAGGAGCATCCCAGTTGAAGGCCATGTTAGTCCTTTCATTTGTGCCTGTCTATCATCACTTCAGGCCAGGAACTGACAACTCCTGGGGAAAGCTGCGCTTTTTTTTTTTAACCTTTCACAGTGAGCCTCTATAAACACAACCACACTTCCTCTTGAAGAACTACCCTCATTTGGACAACACCAGAGCTGTATCTCAATCCCTTGTCAGTGGCACAGGAATTTAGTAAGTCACTGGCCTTTAGGGGAGGAGGTTCCTGAAACTATGGATGTCAAACTCTGCTTTTACATACAAAAAAAGAAAGCACCTCTTACAAGGAAGTACAGAAGAAACAATGCTGCCTCGTGCAAAGTCAAGCCACTAATCCATCTGACTGGGTACTGCTTACACAAGCTTTTCTCAACCTGGAGTCCTCCGGATGGTATAGACAAGAACTCCTTCACCCAACTACCGGCCATGATGAGTGAGGCTCAGTTAAAAACATCTGGAGGACACCACAATAAAGGGCTGGTCTAGACTGACTGACAAGCAGACTGTCTATGTTTTCAGGCAGCAGTTTTCTACCAATGTAATCAGCAGAAGTCAGGGGTTGGACCAGGGACTTCCTGCATGTTGTATGTGCGCTTTGTCCTTCTCATCAAAAGGTTTTTCCTAAACTAAGGAACGGTCTTTGTATAAGAACAGAATGCATATGTGCAGTGTGGATAAAACTGAATTGGTACCATTTACTCAGGAAATAAAGTCTATAGCAGCCTTCTCCGGTCTGGTGTCCTCTAGATGTTGAGATTACAATTCCTGTAAGACCTGAACAACAAGAGAATTAGTTAGGATTATTGATACTTCAGTCCCACACAACTAGAGGGAACTAGGTGGTCAAGGCTGATGTAGAGTATACAGAAGAGGAGAAGCACTGCAAGTCTACCTCTGAGACAGAATGAAGGCAATGTCCTCCACAGAGCCTTGGCTTAGCCTCCGTGTATACATGAAGACGGGCCTCTAATGAAAAGCCCATTAGCAGTTAATTATTACCTATTCAGATACACAATCTCAGGATAATCTTAGAATCTAGAAAAAGGGAAATTGTCATAGGACACAAATTTTGCTCTGTAAAAGCACTGTCAAATACATTTACTGCAAAAATGACGTCACCATCTGTAGCCCCCATTCCCTATTGAAAGCCCAAAAAGGCATTTCACTCTATTCCAAATCAAGGGGGGAAAAACTTGCCCTCATTAAACATCTTGCATATCCTCTGCCAAGGTAACTGGCTTGTATCCAACTGTGCAGAGAATAGCAGACTATGTGTATGAGTGACAAAATGCAATCTAGTAATTCAGGATGATCTATTCAACTTCTCGACCCATGAAAATTAGAGCAACGTGTTCTGCAGCAGACCACCCTGACATTGAGAACAATTCCAGAGCTTATTTCAAAATGCCTGTAAATCTCTTCACAGCTTCAGACAGCCTGTGTGACTGTTCTCTTTTCTGCTATTTGGTGCCCATGTCTTAGTTCAAAGACAGTCTTGCAAAGCAACTCATATGTACTGTGATACCAAGCACTTTCGTTTTATCAAGATAGACCTTTAGTCAGTTTAACCTAGCAGTAATCTGACTAGTTTCAGCCTGAGGTCTTTGGCAACTCTTTCATGAGAGACTACTTAAGTGCAGATCCTGAGGCCTTATGCATGCTTACATGAGCTCAACTACAGAGATTATAGATCTTCATTCAGTCCTTCCTTTAGACTGGGTAAAGAGAAGGGCAGCCCTCCTGTTGTTAGACTGAAAATCCCAGCACACCTCATTACTGGCTATGCTGGCTAGGGCTGACAGAGTTGCAATCCAACATCAATCTGGAAAGCCACATTTTGTCTATCCCAACTTTAACTTTTCCTCTAAAATACCAACATGTCAGCTTTATGCAGAGCTTTCAAGGCACTTGTAAGGCACAACAGAAATTTTTCCTCAAGTTCTCCTTCTTAAGTTCTTGCAATGGGTAATTTCTGATCAAGACCTCTTCTTCTTTAAGATGGCTCTGCAGTTTGCCTTCAGAAATTCAAAGTCTGGGGAGGGGGGACCACCAATGATGCCAAATCATACAAAATTCAGTTTACTCCATTGTATTGGCAGCTATGAGGAATAGTGGAGGAATGGGGCAAACTCAGGAAGGCGCCTTTCTTTAAAAAAAGGGGGGGGGACTGGCAGCTGATTGATCCAGCCCACCTGTATAAATAAGGCACTTTTCTCCAAGAGAGCAAAAAGTTTAAAAGTATAGCTGGTGTGCTTATCAGTTAAACCAATATTGCCAGTACACTCTTTCTGGAAAACAGCAGTAGTTCTCCACCCACTCTGGATATACATTACTAGCTTCAAGCATACTATATTCATTTTGTAAACACATAAGGAAGAAGCACATCCCTTCACATAAAAACAGTTAAGATTACTCACAGGTTTTCCTCAAACTTTTCCTCACTTTCAACTAAAACTCAGCAGGGGGGGGGAAACCCCAAGACCCATTTAAAAAAAAACTCTAAAAACATTATTTTGGGTTGCAACTGAATCTCCATTACCCTGTGTGAAAGAATCGTTTTAGGAATCTTTCCTCATTGGTATAAAGATAGATGATACCAGCAATTTACAGTTGAGGCGCAACTAAATTAATATTCAACCATTTTTTAAAATATATTTGATGAACCGGTTATTCTTCACGCCCATCTGTAAAGCAAAATCAAATACGTACACTGCAATAACAGAAATTCATTTGGCATTACAAATGAATCTTGAAATGTTAAAATGAAATTATTTGAACCAGTTCCCTGCAAAAGCTACAAACTAATCAGATACTTGTATTCTCAGTAAGCCATCATTATCTGACAAGTTTCAACAGACAAGACAACAGGAACAGACAATAAATTTGAATGTGTCTCTCTTCCATAAGACTATAATGAAACACCCCACAGAATCTGGAGAATATATTACAAACAACATTATTAACCAAGTCTTGACTTATGAGTATAGCTGGTTTTGATATAGCTGCAGAACTTCATATAATTTTCTGCTAACATATACCCACCCATTCACTGTACAAACCTTGCGATTTCAATTCTTGCTTTAAGCACTCGAACTATAAAAACACTGGAGACCGACCATTTTGTCAAGATTAGTAAGTCAAGTGGATATACAAGACAAGGCCATTCTACTGAGATTTAAGTACACACAGAGACGTCTTAAGTTTTGGTGCAATTTTGCCTAAAGCATACTGTACCAGGGGCAACACAGCAGGGGAGAAGGAAATAGAGAGGTATGTCAGCTCTTCAACTCCTGCCCATATGAAGAACACATTTCTATCAGCTGCACCAAAGGTTCACCATCCATGGCATAAATTGTGTCTTAAATATGTTTTGTTATTATGTGCCTTCAAGCTGACCCTTTCCTATGGTGACATATCACAAGATTTTCTTGACATGATTTATTCAGAAATTTGCCACTGCTTTCCTCTGAATATTAACGACAGCACCTTACATTCCCTGGCGGTTTCCCTTCCAAGTACTAACCTGGTTAGTTACAGGCCTGGTTAGCTTGTAATAACAACAACAATATTATTCAGGAGTTAATCTTGGAAAAAAGGGCTCTCTCATCAATGCTTATCAGGTTTACTAGTACTAGAATGTAGAGGCATGTTAAGAATTCTGTTGGTACACTGGTCAACCTGCTGCCTGCACCAATGGAAGAAGGCTTGGAGACATGCTGAGACTGACCTTAAATTTCACAGCTTTCATGAAAATTAAGAAATTGTTGCAGTGCTGTAATCAAAACACAAATCATTATTACACATGTGCAGATCATGCTTTGGATATGGCAGCATCAAATGGCACAAAAATGATGGCTCGAGTGTTCAGTTGCACTCTCATCATGTTCAGATCACTTCCTGATGAAGTTAAGATCCAGTGACTATTCTCCTCTGAACAACTACTGGGCCCATTAGTGAATCCACTGGGATTGGGCAAGAGTTGAAGTACAATGCATCTTCACTAGAAGCTAACTAAATCCAATGGCTTACTGAACTCACTCAAAGAGATGTTAGTATTCCTCTCTCACTCTAGTATCCAAAGAGGACTCATGCTGTTGACAATGAATACACAGCCCTCTCTTCTACTACAAGACAAAGCCTGGCTGTCCCTCTGGTTAGGGTAACAAAGCAGACCATGAAATGGCAGAAAATCTGGTGACACTTAAATAGGTAGACATGGATTTTAAGTCCATTCCTGAGATAACGGCAATGAAAGAACAATTCTTCTCTGGTACCACTGCCTCTCGGGAGTACTGTCCAGAGGAGAACTGAATGGTTCAAGGCCTATTCCAGTCAGAGACCCAAGAACCCTTCGAGTACTATTCTAATGTATTTCATATGGAGAGTTATGTTCCCATTCACCTTCGTCAGCATGCCACAATTCTGGCTGTTAAGACAGACAGTTTGTTGAGAGGTTGTGAAATCCACCTCCTGTTTGCCCAATCCTTAGTTACTGTCTGCACAATGCCAATCCTGTTTGGATATTTACTAGAGACGGATTATCTTTCTCAAGCTCACCTTTGATTCATTTTAAAATTGGAAATTGGCTAATACTTTCAAGAACAGCACTACTTAGGTACAGCAGAGCAGGATATAGCTTTCCTCAACCTAGTGAATGCCAGATATTGTACTACAGCTCCCACCAATCTCTGCCAATGTGGCCACTGAGCAACTAAAGAGAGACCATTTTCAGTTGTGATACCCTGACTTTTAGGTACCAGATCAAAAACTTTTATTCTATCATGATATTAAAATATGCCAAGTATTTTTAAGTTTTGGATTCCTACTGTTTCACAGAGCATTATAGTTTTATTTTTGTACTACATATATATAAATAAGCTACAGAAAAACCAATATACAAAGGTGTAACATTGGGAACACACATTTAGAAATAATTAATCAGTCACCTAGGGCCTAAATACCCTAAAAGGCACCAGATCCTATATGATCTTGGAAGCTGACCAGGGTTGGTCCTGGTTAATACTTGGATAGGAAGACTGCCAATGAATACCAAGTACTTTCAGAGAAAGGAATAGGCAAAACCACCTCTAAGTATTCCTTGCTTAAGAAGACCCTATGAAATTCCTGGGGTTGCCATATACAACAGACAACTTGGAGAAACAAA
Organism: Ctenosaura bakeri; assembly: GCA_948474755.1. Taxonomy (NCBI): domain Eukaryota; kingdom Metazoa; phylum Chordata; class Lepidosauria; order Squamata; family Iguanidae; genus Ctenosaura; species Ctenosaura bakeri. Next base: position 218,219 of record CAOLHI010001056.1, read on the forward strand.
CAGACTCGGTTACCTAGATCATTTTATCCAGATATTTGGTCTCAATTCCACATACTACTCAATTTAAAGAATCTCAAACTCAACACAAGAGATTTTTTTTATCAGTGCAATTTAAAGTAAGATTATCTTAAAGCAATTTTAGGAGCAGAAAATCTCAGAATTAAATAAGAAACTAAATATATTAATTACTATTGTCAGTCAGTTTTGTGGGGAGGGCCCAAATACCCTGAAGGCAAAAGAAGGAATTAGCAAAGCTACTTCTGAGCATTCTTTGCCTAAGAGAACCCTAGAAAATTCATGAGATTGCTCAATAGGCAACTTGAAGACACTTACACAAACATACACACACAAATATACAAGCGCACGCACACACACACACACAAAGAAAGAGGAGTTTAGGGCAGCAATCTTTAAACTTTTCTTAAACATGGATCCACTTTAAATGTTTTTTGTTGCCATGGACCATGAAAACTTAACTCCAGATTGAAACCCCTAAAGTGTATCAAATATTTACTTAAAGGGTGCTTACGAATGGTCTTTAAATTTAGAGAGGAGAGAGAAATAAGCATATGCATATACTCTTATTGTAATAGTTTTATTGGAATGATTCCGTAGGAATTTAAAATAATAACTTTAAGCCTTTGCAGACCCCCTGTGAGGGAATCGGACTTTCAGGGGTCTCCAGACCACAGGTTAAGAACTGCTAGTTTTGACCATCATATCATGAATCTGATGAAACAGAACCTAATCCACAAATGCTTACGCCACTATAGTCTTTATGAATATAAGAAAAGCCATTTTGGATCAGAATAAAGGCCTATCTAGCCGAGTAATCTGTTAACACTGCAGCCAACTAAGTATCTGTGGGAAGTCCACAAGCAGGACATGACTGCAAGTGCACTCTCTTATGCTGTCACTTAGTAAATGATGAGCAGGTTGCTTACCTGTAACTGTGGTTCTTCGAGTGGTCATCTGTGCCATCATACACTAGGAGCTTTAGCGCCTGCGCGGTAGCGTTCGGAAACTTCTAGAGCTTGTTCGCTTGGCGGGAACCCCTCCCCCACGCCGGTACTGCGCATGCTCCTCCCGCCGAGCAACGGTCTCTCCTCAGTTCTGTCGTCCGCCGTAGAACCTACAGGGACCTGAGAAAGAGGGGAGGAAGGGCGGGTGTGTATGATGGCACAGATGACCACTCGAAGAACCACAGTTACAGGTAAGCAACCTGTTCTTCTTCTTCATGGTCTCTGTGCCTTCATACACTAGGAGACTGTGTAGCTTACCGGTCGGATGGCGGGTCAGGTCCTACAGCACGGAAGCCAGCACCTCACGTCCAAACCGGGCATCTCTGCGCGACCGGCAGTCGAGCCTGTAGTGGCGCACCAAGGTCGATGGTTGGGACCAGGTCGCCACACGGCAGAGTTCATGCTGGTCAACTCCTCGCAGGAGGGCTGCAGAAGTAGCCACAGCTCTGGTGGAGTGGGCTCGAAGCAGGACTGGCGGAGGCTTCCTCACGAGCTCATACGCCAGTTCAACAGTCCTCACCACCCACTTGGAGAAGCGCTGGGTGGACACTTTGAGGCCCCTCCGACGTCGTCCATAGCAAACAAACAGATGCGGCGTCTGTCGGAAGGAAGCAGTCCTGTCCTTGTAGAAAGCCAATGCCCGACGCACGTCCAGGAAGTGAAGGGACCGCTCCAACGGTGTCGTCGGGTTCGGGAAGAAGGCAGGCAGGATGATGTCCTGGTTGAGATGGAAACTGGACACCACCTTTGGCAGGAACGAGATGTCAGGTCTCAGGACCACCTTTTCCCTGTGGAAGACCATAAAGGGCTCATCGGACCGAAGAGCTGTGATCTCACCCGCTCGCCTCGCTGAGGTCACCGCCACCAGGAAGGCAGTTTTCATGGTCAGAAGCCTGTCATCCGAGGTCGCCATCGGCTCGAAGGGCGGCTTCGTCAGCTGCGAGAGCACCAGCGAGAGGGACCACGGCGGTAGCGGCGGCGATACCGGCGGGTAGAGATGATGAAGTCCTTTCAGGAACCGCTTAACAGTGTCGTTCCTGAAGAAGGCCGATGCCGCAGATCGTGGCGGTTGGTATGCCACGATCGCGGAGAGGTAGCCCTTTAGGGATGGAAACGCCAGACCCTGTTGCCGGAGGTGCAGGAGGAAATGCAGGATGGTAGAGAGTCCCGCAGGCGATACCGGCTCACTCCTCCGTTAGCGAAGGTCAGGAAGCGTCGCCATTTGTATTGATAGTTGCGACGGGTGGATTCCTTCCTGGCCGCGACGAGGACGGTACCGAGCACGGGATCGTCTAGTGCAATATCCTCCAGGCATGGAGGGCCAGGCGTGGCAGGTCCGGATGGAGGACTCGGCCGCCGGAGTGGGAGAGCAGGCCCGGTGTCGGTGGCAGCCGGAGCAGGTCGCCTCGCGCAGCTCGTAGCAGGGGTGTGAACCAGTGCTGCCTTGGCCAGTACGGGGCTACGAGGATCGCGTCGGCTCGGTCGGCGAGGATCTTCGATATCGTCCGGCCGAGCAGCGGGAACGGCGGGAAACGTAGAGGAGTTCCCCGGTCCACGGAAACTGGAAAGCGTCCCCGATGGAAGCGCGATCGTGGCCCGCTCTGGAACAGAATCGGCGACACTTCGCGTTTTCCCTGGTCGCGAAGAGGTCGATCGATGGTTCGCCCCAGCGGTCCCGAAACAGTCTGAACGCCTCTCCGGAGAGAGACCATTCGTGATGGGATGAGGTGTCCCTGCTGAGGGCGTCTGCCGTGGTGTTCTCCTGCCCGGCCAGGTGAACTGCCACGGGATGCGTGTGCAGGCGAATGCACCATTCCCACAAGTCGAGTGCGATGTTGAGCAGGGTCGTGGAGTGAGTCCCTCCTTGTCTGTTGATGTAACAGACGGCGGTGGTATTGTCCGTCAGAACCAGGACCGTGCGCCCTTCTACGACGTGGCGGAACGCCCGTAGCGCTTTCGAGACGGCGAGCAGCTCCAGCGCGTTGATATGGAGAGCGGTCTCGTCGTCGATCCATCTGTCGCGGACTCTGAGATCGCCGCAGTGGGCACCCCATCCATACAGGGAGGCGTCGGTCGTTACCGTCACCTTCGGTGTCGGCTGTTGGAAAGGCATCCCTGACATCAGATTGCGTCGCGACTGCCACCATCGGAGGGAAGAGCGGACGTCTTCCGGCAGCTGCAGTCGGAGTGTCTGTTCGTCTCGCAGGGGGTCGAATATGCGGACGAACCAGTGTTGAAGAGGTCTTGCTCTATCTGGCGAGATATGTCACAGCGGTTGTCGCAGCCATGTAGCCCAAGAGCTGTTGGACACTTCTCACAGATAGCGTGGGGGCCGTGTGGGCGTGAGCGGCGGCCCGGATCAGGGTTTGAGCTCGAGTCTCTGGCAGGTACGCCCTGGCGGAGGTCGAGTCGAGCGTTGCCCCGATGAAGTTCAAGGTCCTCGCCGGCTCGAGGTGGGACTTCTTCGGGTTCACTCGTATGCCAAGGCGAGTCAGAAGTGACAACGTCATGTGGACGTCGTGGTAAAGTCTCTGTTTGCAGGACGCCACCAACAGCCAATCGTCAAGGTAAGGGAAGACAGAAGCACCCTTCGTCCACAGGAAGGATACCACCGGGACCATGCACTTGGTGAAGACCCTTGGGGCAGTCGAGAGTCCGAACGGCAGCACCTTGTACTGGTAACAGGTGTCGTCGACTGCGAAGCGGAGGTACTGTCTGTGCTGCGGGCGAATGGCGATGTGGAAGTATGCGTCTCGGAGATCGATGGAGGCGAACCAGTCCCCTCGATGTAAGAAGGGCAGGATCGACGGTATCGTGACCATCTTGAACCTCTTGGGGCGGATGTAGTAGTTCACCCCTCTGAGGTCGAGGATCGGCCGGAGGGTACCGTCGGCTTTCGGTACCGTGAAATACCTGGAGAAGAAGCCGGTGGTCTTGGCTTCTTGCGGGAGCTGCTCGATCGCTCCTTTCTGGAGGAGGGACTGGATCTCTTCCAGGAGGGCCGGACTCGACCGGGTGAAGTAGTAAACGCCTCGAGGCGGAATATCGTGAAACTCGATGGCGTAGCCAAGACGGACGATGGAAAGCACCCAAGAGTCCGTAGTGACACGTTGCCACTCCAAAAGGTGTCGAGCTAGGGTCGGGCGGTCTCCGAGCGCAGATGGTAGGCTGAAAAGTGGGTATTGGTAGGTCCTGCCAGGCACGTCAAAACCGAGACTTTGCGTCCGAGGAGGACTTCTTGGACGAAGTCGGGCGACGTCTAAATGGGCGTCTCGCCGACGAGCTGAAGGACGGTCTTGACTGTCCAGACTGGGCCGAACGCTGGAACGACGAGATGGAGGATCGTCGCCAGGATGGGCGGAAGGTTGAGGTCCTGCGGGCTTGCGTGGCCGGCTGGAGCCCGATCTTTTTGGCAGTCAACCTCGCCTTCACTAAGTTGTCCAGCGCCTGGTCGGTGGACGAATTGAAGAGGCCCTCACCGTCGAAGGGGAGATCCTCGATCCTCCTTCTGGTGTCCTCTTGAATGTCGGCCGGTCGCAGCCAGGAGGCCATCTGCTGCCGAGCGATGGAGATGGCCTCGTTGAAGATCACCGAGGAGGCTTGACGGATGTCCTCCGGTACCGCCTCCATCGCCGGTTGAAGGCGGTCGAGGACTTTTTTCAGGTATGCCGCGAGGCAAGCCTGAGTGTTGGACAGCCTGATTTGCAAGGAGGCGGCGGAATAAAACCTCCTTGCGTAGGCGTCCAACTTCCTGCCTTCTTTATCCGGCGGGGTGGTGTGCCGCCTGCCGGTGCCTTTTGTCTGTGCCGACTCGACCACCACAGAGTTCGGTGCAGGGTGGTTTAAGAGATAACCTGCGTTATCCTTCTGCACCCTGTAGAGGTGCTCCAAACGCTGCGGTATCGGCTGCGCCGAGGCCGGTCGATCCCAGGCGGCCTTCACCACTTCGGAGAGCCGAGGCAGGAGAGGCAGCAGGGCCATGGCAGGTTGCTTCCCCTCAAAGACAGAGAAGACGAGATTGTCGTCCTCCGGCTCCGCGTCCGCGATCTTAAGGCCAAGGATCGAGGCCATGCGGAGCAGCATCGCAGAGAACTGGTGGACGTCCTCTGGAGCAGAATCTGGGATCGGATCCCCGAATCCCAGCGGAGGAGACTCCTGGGAGGCCGCCTCAGACGCCTCCAACTCCGCGCTCGAGTCGTACGACTCCGAGCTCGGTGAGTCCTCTTGCCGCTCGCTTTCCGGTTCCTTCACGGCCGCCACAGGTGCTGCCTTCTTAGGCTTCTCTGCAGCCGGGACGGTGGTAGTGGCAGCATCACGTTTGGGCTGGCTGACCACGGACTTCACTTTTTTCGTGGTGACTGGGGTAGTCTGGCAGGCTGATGTTGTCGTAGCCCGCTCAGTCACCACCGACTCCGTAGGGCGCGTCACCGTTGCCGTGACCCTAGGAGGTGGCGATATCGCCCGATATCGAGGTGAAGGCTCCCTCGCCCTATGGTATCGAGGAGAGGGAGAGCGGCTGAAGGAGCGGCGGTCCGACGGTGACCGGCTTCGGTGGCGACGGTACCGAGCCTCTTCCCCTCGAGGCGAGCGAGATTCGCGCTGTCTGCGGGGTGACCGGGACCTCCGGAAGGTCTCCCAGCGTCTCAGGTCACGATGGTACCGATCCCGGTACGATGGTGAATGTGACCGATAAGAGGCCGGGCGCTCTCTCCATTCAGACTCCCTCGCGTACCTGGCCACGTAGGACGCCGAGGTGTATCTGGAGGCAGACGAGCGAGGTTGTTCCTCTCTAGTCTCCCTAGGAGGCGGCGAGGCCACCGGACGCTCCGAAGAACGGGACCGGGACCTGAACGAGGTCGAACGCCGCTCCGGAGAAGCAGAGGGCTCTCTCTGCGGCAGGTCGGCCGACCTGCGACAGCTGAAAAGGCGGTGGCGCTCCTCCACCAGGGTTGGAGGGTCTACCACAGGTGAGTCCGGGCGCTCATCAGGAACGTCCTCGATCTCATCGTCCGAGAGATCGACGGACTCGCCTCGCCCTTTAGAAGGCTGCAGAGTTGGAGGAGGAGTGGGAGGATGAATGTCCCCAGCCGGGGAGCGCTTCTTCTCCCTTCTTCTTCTTCTTCTCCTTGCCCTTGTCTCCGTCCGGAGCAGGGCGTTTTTTAGCGGGCGTCTCCTTCAGGGGAGCCTCAGTCTTCTTCGCCGTCGAGGATTCTTTCGCTGACTTGGCAGCCGCCGACAGCTTCGGGATCCTCGGTAACGCTGAAATCGGCGTTCTCGCCGGTACCGAGCCCGACGAGGTGGACGGAACGGAGCCGCCGATACCGTCGATGGCATGGTCGTCTTCTTTTCGGCCATCTTTGAAACGGAGGTCTCGTCTATCGCCCGCAGAGACTGCTCCCAACAATACGATTTAAGTCTCGCGGACCTGTTACGGAGAGTCTGGGGAGTAAAATCCCGGCAAATTGGGCAAGTCCGGGTGTTGTGGGACTCGCCCAAACAGAAGAGACACTCTTTATGGCCGTCGTTGAGGGTAACTTTGCGCCCGCACGACACGCACTTTTTGAAGAGCGCGGACATAAGACGAAACGCCGAATGGAAAGATCCAAAATCGCCAAAAACCAAATGGGAAGTCCGAAGAGGGGTCAGAGACAGTCCAAAAATCCGTAAAACTGTGAAATCAGCAAGCCAAGCACAAAAGCAGAGGAACAAACCGAAGAACCTTCCGTATGCGACGGCGGACGAGAAAGAACTGAGGAGAGACCGTTGCTCGGCGGGAGGAGCATGCGTAGTACCGGCGTGGGGGAGGGGTTCCCGCCAAGCGAACAAGCTCTAGAAGTTTCCGAACGCTACTGCGCAGGCGCTAAAGCTCCTAGTGTATGAAGGCACAGAGACCACGAAGAAGAAACTCAGATACATGCAGCCTCTGATTCTGGAGATGTCAGTCTTTAAGGTACCAGAAGATACTATTTCTTTTGTCACAAGAAACTAACCTGACTATGGCTCTAAAACCTTATTATTCTAAGATATGTTTTGTCAGTAATATATAACAGTGTGTTTAATAAGCAGAAGAAATATAGTAAAACTTTTTTGAACAATGCTGGTAGAAGGAAAACCCTGCACATTTCTTGCTGAGTCAACCTCTATCTCCATTTGCAGTCTGAAATCACATGGTACTTTACAGCGTTCTGCTTGTCTCTTTCCACGCACGCCAACAACAGATCAAAAGCCTACCTACGACACAAAACCAAGACATAAACTTTGCAGTGTTTGTTTTAATTTGACCTGGAAAAAGGGGCTTTGCAACATTTGTTTCCAAGTGGGAATAGATCTACTGAAGCATATCTTTCCCTATACTCTGACTTGCTTTTTTCCAAATAACAAAACCCCTCAGTACATATATTTTGAAAGATATGCTCACACTTTCCCTTTCTAATAAATTTTAACTACTGTTTTCATAGTGTATCACTCAGTGATTTGTAGATATCAACAAAATTTCACAATGCGCTATTCATTAGGAACCCAGAGAGATAATGTTGAAGATGGCTACTGCAAATTCGTTCCAGTACATAAAAATGTAAGTCAAAAATGCCAGTCAGAGAAGCAGCTTTAACATCACCAATGTGACAAGAAAAGAGCACTGAACTTAAGAGAGCCAGGAAAGACAAAAATAATATTTAGAACAAACTGGTGCTGACTAATATCTCATCAATCATAGGTATTTTGATGATATAAATTACTATATCTTTTACTCCTCATACAAATAACACCAGCTCAAAGGACCAATCAAGTGAAGGACAATTCTATCATGCTTCAAAACTGCTCAGTCAGGAACATCAATACCCCCCAAATTCCACAAATTCTTCAACATCCCTTTCTAGAAAAAAGCAACATAATCCATCTCACAGAGAGCACCTGCTTCCCTGTGAATAGAACCCTTATCAGAGATTCTCTGTCATTAAGTGTCGTGGCTCAGATCATGCAAGTCTTTTCCATCTGATCAGCACCCTTCTGGGATAAAGTATCTGTGTGAACAGTTCGCAACAACTCTCACATACAAACACAAAGATGTGGGAAGGAAAAGGCCCATCAATCTTGACATCAATATGACTGATGCCTTAAAACTAAACTGTCCCATCTGAAAGTAAATATATATATTAAGCTCAACTTCATTAAATGCAGAGAAGAGCTCTTTTACAGAGATGCATTTTATTACAGATGCAAGAGAACTGAACCCAAGACTTTATATGCAACAGAGGTTTAAGTCATGTACCCTTACAGGTCACAGCCATCCTGAAGAAAGCACATAGATATAAATAAATGAAAATGAAGACCACACACATGAACATCGAACTTATGAGACTGTTTAAAATGAAAGAAAAACCTATTTCAGAAAGTTAAGCAACACAATTAGAACACCTAGTTTAAATGCAATTTAACCTGCCCTACATTCTTTGTTGAATATGTGGTTGTGAAAGTAGCATTTGTGAAGAGTAATAAAACCTGTGAAAGCCTTCCTTAAGATATTCAAAAAAAAAATATGGGTGAGACGTATTTACACGGAGCCAGGGATCCTTCTGAAACAGCACCGGAAGCCCCAGTTTATCAGCATCTTTAAGCAAACACCAGCTTCATATACCAACTTGTATATCACTGGTGTGGCTTTTGTTCCTTCTCAAGCAAAATACTCCCAACTGCATTTAGACCTTATGAGCAATCAGCATTAAAATGCCTCAAACAAGGTTTCCGTGTATCTTTAATACACTTCAAATTTCATCGAAGTGTCAGCCTTTTTAAAAGGAGACGTGTTGCGAATGTTCAGAATAAGCTTGTCTCTTGTTATGCTGGGTCACAGTATCCAGAGCTTAGGAGCACTCTTTCAGGACTTCCTGCTAGCTGCGTTATCTGCTTTGAATGGATATTTCTGCTACATATTTCTCCTGGAGAAGAACATTTGTAGAACATTCAGAGAAGTGGCTGCAATACCAAAGTATACAGGTTTTGAATGGTTTCCACGGTGGAGGTTTCCACAGTGAAGGTAACTTTTGCAGTTCCGAGGTGCAGCATCAAAACTAGCACAGATTTCTTTTTCATTCTTCCCAATTTCACAGATGAAAAGATTCATTCTTACCATAGATCTTAGCAACCTTGGTGCATGATATTTTTTCCTTTCCAAAGTAAAGAACTTTCACCTTCTCACTTAAAGGAAATACATTTTACAGATTCTCTTAGGCTTATCAGAATTGCCAGCATCACCATTCTTGTACTCTGGGGTCATTATTAATAAAAGCACTTTACTATACATGCAGAAGCTCTTTGTAAGCACAAGCACTTTACTCCACAAGCACAAGAATTTTATACAACCGAACTGTACCACGATCAGATCACATACCCAAGAGGCTTACTAACTGACCAGATAGCCCACATTACATGCAGAGAGGAAATACAAGACAGCTTGGACAACATGAGACAGCACGAGAACATGAGCAAACAGGGTGTCATTTCTGGAATATTCCATTCTCTTCCATTATCCATGTAACACTGTATGTATTTCTCTTCATTACTTCAATTTTGATTGAATTTCTATTGAATTTCAATTGTTATTTTCGGACATTTCAGAGCAGGTAAACAAATAACATATACAGACCATGTAGATGTGGGGAAAATACTGTATCTGTAATATAATATATGAATCATGCATATTTTTTTCAGCTTTAATTGAGACGCAGTGATTCTGGATGTTTAGATATATACCTTCTCAGTTTATACACCAGTGAAGGCCAACAAATCAGGAACTGCATGCCCATGCCGGGGAGTGTCCAGAGCCAAACCAAACTTCAACCTTTACCACTGTGAATTCACATCCTTGCAGTTTTTTCCCTTTTTTCCCATTTTTTTTTCTTTTGAGAGAATTTAATGAATTTACTCATCCCATCATGGGAAGGGGTAATCACTGTGAAAACTGGCTGTGGGGGGTGCATGTGTCAGCAGCTGTAGTTAAGTGGTATATCAGTCTGAGGGGATTTGATAGCAGGAAGGTCATGACATACATGGGAGGCTGCCGGTAAGGCCACAGAGAGCCACATACAGTCCACAGGTTGTGCTCCCTGCTCTACCCCATGTGTCATTCAATGCTCTACAAGTAACAGTTTCATAACCTATGCTAGTGCCAAAATGAATTATGAATGTAGGCTTCAAAAGGCACTAGGTAAGTGTAAGACACAGAATTAACTAGTCCTTGAAATTTAAAATAACACATTTGAAGCACTGCAATTGTAAAGATGGTTCATACGTTTAGGACACTAGTATCAACCATCTCGGATAACACCCTTGGTTTTAGAGTCAAGACCAAGGCAAACTGCATATGGACAGAAACAAACACAGTCAAGAAAATACATTCCCCTTAAACAGCCATAAAATATGGACATACTTCTCGTATGGACATACTTCTCGATGAAGCAAAAGTTGGGGCACTTGCTCAGATAAGAAAAGTAGTGTATTGTATAGTATAACCCTGTGAGAGACAAATTTTGAGAATTGCAGGATTGAAACTCCTATCACTTATGAATACTAAGAAAATATTAAAAGACCACCGAAACCCACCAAGCTTATTTGTGGAATATGACTGTGAAACCAAACAATCTTGGCACCTTCTTCACTTGCCACTCTAAGGGACAGGACAGAGGAACCATGAAGCCCATTTTATGGAACAAATTGCAGAAGGAGAAACTGTTGCATCTGGTGCATCACATTACAAAAAATGGTATGCCCAACTTTACTGCCATTTTTGTGACAGCTGCACACTCTAGTCAGCCTTCCCAATACAGGTTCAACTGAAGAGGAAAGAAGCAAGCTTTCTGTTTTCTCCTTATACCAACAGTACTTCTTAGTGGAATTGTTGCAAGCTGAAAGATGGCCACTATGATCTCAACCAACCAGCTAACAAATGTGAAGATATCTCTTTCACTTACACTGCTTCTGGAAGTCTGCTGCCAATACTTCCTCCTGTGTCATTTTGCTTCCTGGTGAAGCTGATCTTGGCTAAAAAATGGATTCAAAATAATGAGAAAATCCATATCCTGGTAAATAGGGTTTCTATCTTTTTTTAAAAGAAGATGTTAACATTCAGCATGCCTAAATTAAGTATGTTCAAGGACTATTCAGCTAAAAGCTTCTGAAAAGCTGACAAAGTAATAACAAAAAGCAATTTCACAATTGTTGTGGGTTTTCTGAAGGATGCCAGAGGATCCTCTGAAGATGCCAGCCACAGATGCAGGCAAAACTCTAGGAGAAAATACCAATAGAACACAGCCTCAAAGCTCAGAAAACCTACAACAACTTATAGATTCCAGCTGTGAAGACCTTCGACTTTACAATTTCAAGATTATTGCTATAACACAAATTTAGATGGAAGATAGTATCTTTCTATTTTGCCTACATTTCCTTCCTTCCATCTCTCTCTCTCTCTCTCTCTCACACACACACACAGAGAGAGAGAGAGAGAGAGAGAGAGAGAGAAAGAAATGGAGAGCCATTGGGTCATATATTTGGGGCATTCATTTTACCTAAAACAAGGAATGAAACAATTTATTAACTATTTTATTAAGTTTGCAGTACTTTAAAAAGGGCAAGCCCTCTATATCAAGCAAGCCTACAGCAATCAATCACACTTATCATTCAAATCTGTCCAAAGGATATCTAAATTCTTGATATTTTCTTCCCACTCTTGCTTCTAACTATATCTAATATTACTGACATATAAATGTAAAATCATCTACCCTATGAAAGGAAGGATGGGAAAACGTCAAGAGAAAATAACAGGTCTGCTGAGTAGAATTTTTTTTCTCATTAGAGATCCACTCTGGGTTTAGTTCTCTTCTATCAGTCAGTAAGACATATCTATTTACAAAATCGGGGAAAAAGCAAAGAACTATTTTCATAACAGCTGGGATGCACCTTCATGAGCTGAGCCCCTGCAAACACAAGATTATAAAATTACTCCCAGGTACCAACAACAGAGACACTTAATTTAAATGGGATAACACTCTTTTGGATATGCCTACTACAGCTGGAAGAGAAGCAAATGAAGAGGAAGTTAAAACTGCTCCTGAAAAATCAATGTAAAAACTTTAAGGGAAATTGCTTTGGGAGACCAGAAGCATTCTTGCTTAAGAGTCCACAGTTTCTTTGTTTTACTGGCATCAGTTGCTGCAACATGATTGCATCAAGTTTAATCATTTGCATTCCAGGCCTGCAAAAGGCTTTTCTGTTCTCACAGTGAATCACACTTTGGATTTCCATATTATCCATCCCTCTTAACATAGCTCAAACTGTCTTTATACACTTACTGAGCAACACGAATGCTGCTGCTTCCATGTTGGGGGCCAGGTTGCTTCATTTAAAAATACATACTATAATTTTTGCAGCACAGACCTGGACTAGGGTTGATCAAAACAGAGGTAAGACAAACTGTAGGGTTATGCAAGAGTCCCTACAATTTGGTTCAAAGTCTGATATGTTAATTTAGATTGTGTACCCAATATAAGACTGATTATGACACAATGCAACCCAATTTGAATACTAAATCCAAATTAAGACTCAAAAACGCAAATCTTTGGATATTCCACTGACTCAGAAACCAAAGCAGCTTTGTCCTTTCATACAAGTATATGAAATTTGGAGACATGGTAGTCCCCTTCAAATACAGCAACCCCTGCTGAATTGAAAATAAGCATCTCCAAGAATTTTTCTGCTAGCTACCTTTCAGATTTGCTTTTTTGAGGAAAGATAAAAATAAACGCAGTTTTGCAAAGCATTTTACAGTCAAACTGACTTGACTGTTCAATCCTGTCAGTTCATGCTGCTTTCCTGATTCTAGTGTTTGTGATGTGTGTGTTTTCCTTGTGAAACAAGCAAGAGAGGAACAAAAACACACAGATGAGTACAGACAGACAGGAGAAGAAGCACACTGGACACAACGTGCAACACAACTAAACAGCATCCTCAAGGTTCAAAGCCCACCACTGCTGCACAAAGACCAAAAATAATTACCGGTATTGAAAGTAAAATACTGTACTGAGAGGCATCAAAGTAGGCACCAGGTAAGCACAGAGGCTAAAGAACTGTTTCTTGTCACCTAAACCGATCAAAACATCACAAACTTACATGAAAGAATTGAATAAATACGATTTAGTGACCTCACACAATCCTGCTTCCCTGAGTATTGTAACTTGAAGAGCGCTAGCAATCTTCTCACTCCAGATTGCAAGCTATTGGTGTCCCTCAGCAAAATCCAGCTTTCCCCTTTCCACCAGCCTGCCATGATATTTTCCTTATATAGTACAATTGGAGACACACCATTTAGCATCAACCTTTTTTTTTTGAGTTCAGATCACTTCAGATCTGCAATGGGCTGATCTGGCTTGCTCTGGGCCCAAAACAAATTGGTAAAAAAATCAGCTTGATTCATTTCGGAATTTATTCAAAGCAGTGCACTGTTCTAATAAACTAGAATGGGCAACATCCCATTTGAAGGCCATGACAATACATTTCAACGAATTCAAATAATAACAAAGCCAACAATTCATAATCATGCACAGAAAGATTGAATAATACACTAACCCTGCCCCTATTACTAGTAATACTCTTGCTGTATTCCAACAGAGCACAGCAGTCCTATTTAATCAGGATCTTGGCAGCAATTTAGATGCTTCAAAGCCAACTTGCTTCTCATCCCTTCTCCAAGAAACACTGACACCAATACAGAGAAAATGCCTGAAAACAAAAGTTGTGTTCATCTTTCTACACTGTTCCCATGAACATGGTAGCAAGAATTATCTAACATAACAGAATCCCTTATCTCATCCAGCCCAATTCCATGCTTAGACAAGAGACAAGACTATCCCTTTTCTTGCACTTGTTTTTGAACATGCTGCTCAACAACAAGAACAAGACCTCAATCATTGGAAGAAAGAGTACATACAGCCTGACAACTACAAATTTCTGACTGGCTACCAATGCTAGCCAAAATCTGTGCATGCTTAGGAACATTCAAACATAAATTAACTCTTCCCTCTTCTCTTGGAACAAAGATCCTTAATTGAGGCAAACTGAAACCAGAAGAAGCAAAAGATGAGCTCAACGAGAAGGTGTCAGGAAGAACTAGAATTACATGTACTTTACCAATCAACAAATGCAGCTGCTGCCACACTGGTCAGTACAGCTACAAAGTAAGCCAAGAATGGACTACTGCCAAAGGTTGGAGAGCCCTACTGGTCCCAGGGGGATACTGGAGGGTCTCCCACGCCATGCATCTCCTCCACTTTGAATTTTCAAAATATGATTTTTAAAATGTGGTGAGAAAAGTTATGTTTTTGGACCCCAGGCCATTTCAGGCCCAAGAGAAGAACCAGGAAGTAAACTGGAACTGGTTAGCCACACATTTCCACCTTATAAACTAAGCCACAAATAAGAAGAAAAATAGGTTTGGCATATATGGAAGAAAGCCTGAAGATGGATACTTTATGGAGTATATGAAGTTAACAAGAGACAATCCAACACACAGTAGAAAATTTGTCGGTACATTGGCTCAGATTTTACTGACTCCACCAGCATATCTAACACGAGTGGTGGAACTGCAAGACAGAAAAAAGAGAAATGGTTGGAGTGGGGAAAAGAAGAGCAATTTGAGGAGGCTGCCAGCTCCAAGACACTCACTGCTGAAACGTCTGCCTTTCATGTGAGGGGAGCCTCCATGGAATCTTCCTCACTACAAAAGCCAGCCATTCAAGGAATGGACAGATTAGAACAATTACTGAAGAATGTCAAGGCAGAAAATGCAAAGGCAGGTGTGCAGCTGAACACTACAAAAACAAAAATAGTGGCCAAAGATGATTTACATAATCTCAAAACAGACAATGAAGACATTCAAACAGTTGAAGATTTCCCATGCCTTGGCTCAGTCATGAATCAGAATGGAGACTACAGTCAAGAAATCAGAGAAAGACTAGGACTTGGAAGGGTAGCTATGAAGGAACTAGACAATGTCTTCAAGTGTAAAGACGTATCATTGAATACTAAAGTTAGGATTGTCCTTGCCATTATATTTCCAATTTCTATGAAAGGTTATGAAAGCTGGACAGTGAAGGAAGCTAACAGGAAGAAAACCAACTCATCTGAATTGCTGTGCAGGAGAAGAGTTCTATGTATACCCTAACCACTAAAAAGACAAATGAATGGGTTCTAGAGCAAACGAAGCCTGATCTCTCCCTAGAACCGAGATGACTAAATTGAGGTTGTTGTTCCTTAGCCACATCATGAGAAGACATGACTCTCAGGAAAAGACAAAAATGCTTGGTAAGGCAGAAAGCAGCAAGAGGAAGACTCTGTTACAGGTAGACAGACTCCATCAAGGAAGACACATCCTTGAGTCTGCAAGACCTGAGCAGGATTGCTGGTGATAGGATGACTTGGAGGTCTCTCATACACAGGGTCACCAGAAATCAAAATCAACTTGATGGCAGTTAACAACAACGTTTAGTACCATTCAGACAGGAGACCCGTTTCACAAAACTCTATGTTTTCCTTTTAACATCTTACATCCATTCGTCCTTCATGCATATTACAGTACAGATTTTCTTTGTGACACTCCTTGTGATTCAAAAACCAGGCAATAGCCCTTTCAAACATATAGAAACAAAGAATAGGCATATAACAGGAATTAAATATAAGGTTGCCTCCTAAACCATTTTTGTGAGCTTTTCCATGTTAGGCGTAAAGCCATGAAACATAAAACTCTGAATAGTTTTAGAAGCAAAAGAAGAGCTAGACAACACGTCACTATTACCACGATCAAATCCCTTCTCCTTTCATGCCATCTGAAGCACCCATAGCTGGGATTTCCAGTCTTCTGGGGCCAATGACTACATATAGAATACACTCATGGACATCATCACAAAATGGCTGCCAACTAGGGAAGGGGCCCATTCAAGAATAGCTGCAGCGAAAGGGAAAGTCAGCCACAAAAATACCCATTTCACTGAAAGGCAATCTTTCTGAGTGTCAAAGGCATTTAACTTGCTCAAGAATGTGAATATAAGTCAAAAATGGCAACTGAAACTCAAGATACAAAACTCATAGCTGTCTTGCTTATTCAAGAGTACACACAAATTTCACCCTCTCCTCCCATACCCCAAACATAAAGTATTTATGCACTGTCACTCAATCACTCTTTCAACAAAAACAAAAAACCTCTCTCACACATCCAGAATATACATCCATGTAGAGGGCTTCCCCATTCCCCTCTGTAGTTTCCTAAACAGATGATTTCCCTATCCCACACCTTCCATAGATCTCTGTCACGCCCTTATTGCTCTCCATACCTCTGATTCCAGACCTGTCCTCCCTGATCCATGTCCTCCAACTTCTGTCAACTCCCCACCATCATCCCCCACACTGCAGGCACCACCACTCCCATGTCCATGACCTCAATTTTAAAAATAGAAAGATAAAAAGAACGAGATGGTCCAAATCCCTCTTTCCTACAGTGTAAGACAATACAAACAAACTAATACCCAGTTTACAAAAAGAAGTCATTTGATTTTAATAAGAAATGCAAGTACCGGCCTGTGGGGTTTATTTTAAAAGGGAGTATTAATGAGGATCAAAGTGCTTTTTTGCCAAAAAGACAGTTAAGGAATAATGTAAGAACTGTTCTTAATATTACTGAACTTTGGGAACCTTGTAATGGCAAAAAGGCTGTTTGGATATTTTTAGACATATTTTAAGTACCGGAAAGGATGGACTTTGGTGAAAGTATTGTTCAGCAAAACAATTTACTAAGTTCAAAAGGCTCAGACTTTAGTATAAAAGTGGCTGAAATACAAAAGGGGACTAGACAAGGTTGTGCCCTCTCACCTTTACCTTTTATTTTTGGTGTTCGAGACCCTACTGAGAAATATGAGACAAGGTGACAGAATTTATGAAGTGAGAGTAAAAAAAGAACACTATAAACTGAGAGTTTACACAGATGATCTTATGATAATTACCTAATTCCCACTGGCTTCAAATGAAGACTCTTCTGGAAAAAAATCAAAGTGTTTGGGACACGCTCTGGCTTTAAACTGAATTGTGATCTACTGCTCTGTCCAATTTGAAAATAGAAAAAAGGAAGATTAAATATTAGGGAGTCAACAATGATGAAGAACAACAGTTTATTATTTCTAAATAAATATGCAAATGTTTGGAAAGAAATTAAAAGAGATTTAGAAAAATGTGGAAAGTTAAATGTATCCCTTTTGGGTAGAATTGCAGTTATAAAAGCAAATGTGTTGCCAAGGCTTTTATATCTCTTTCAAACAATCCCCATTATAAGAAATGGAATACCTTCTGTGAAATGGCAGAAAGAGATTCTACATTTGTTTGGCAGACAAGCAAACCCAGAATTAAACTTAAAACAATGCACAAAGCTAAGGAGAGGGAGGCACGGGAGTCTCTAATGTTCAATTATATTATGAGGCCTGTTGTTCTGTATCACTGAAGGAATGGATTTTGCTTAGGTTGAGAGACTGATGGAACTTGAAAGACATGATTTAGGATGATGAAAGTGCTGAATACATGCTGAATTTAAAAATCAATGCATTAGAAAGGTTCTTTCACAAGTTTGGTGTAAATATAACCAGATTTTTTTTTCTGATGATATTTGCCACCTCAATGAAGGAAGCCTTTTTAAGGAAAGTATGGGTTAAAAATTGGAGATGATTGTTCTATGATGATCTTTTGTACTCTGAACAAAACAACTGGAAGTTTAAATCAAAAGATGCTTTTTAAGGAAGGCGAAGATCTTAACCGATTTGCTAATATGCAATTTCAGGACAGATTTAATCAAGAGAAAAGAAATATAGCCAAAGATGCTGGAGAAAATATTTTACATACAGTTTTGTAAAGATGATGACCATGTAATTTAAAAAGTCTAGAAATTGCTTTTGAAATTAGAGACAGAAGATGAACCTGTGAAAGAGTACATGATAAAATGGGACAGAAACTAGGGGCATAATATTTATGGATATACGGGGAAAATGTGGTCCAAAGGTATAATTTACTCTGTGCAGTAATTTAAAGGAAAACTTGAATTAGATAAGGAGGGTTCTTTTTTTCTCCATGTGGTAGACTTGTAAGAAAACCAGACGTTAACTGGTTAAGATTTATATATTAATCCAAAAAATTTAAAGGTAGATTTTGTAATTTTACCAGAAATGTTTTTGTTAGGCACTACTGATTAAGAATTGGGCAGTAAATATGGATCATTTCCTCTTTACTTGACAACAGCAGCAAGAATACTGTTTGCTCAAACTTGGAAATGGACTGAAGCACTAATGACAGAAAAATGGGTTGCTAAGTCAACCAAACTGACACATTAATATGGATTCTAAAGGATAAGCCAATCTGAAGACTTTCAGAAAGACTGGAAACCATTTTTTGACCAACAGAAAATCTAATCACGTAATAATCTGCAGTTACAGTTATTAGTAGGATTATTCAGTTGGATCTGTAAAAAATAATATATTTTTCTTATTTTTAAATTTTTCTTTCATTACAGTTAGAACGGGAGGGGATCAGAGCTCTATCACGTTTCAACAATTTTTTTTCTTTTTCTTCTCTCTCTTCCTTTTCTGAATGTATATTATTTTGTTTGTGAATCGGTTTGTTAGTGTCAAAAATCAACCAACCAACCGATAAAAAAAAAGGGAATATCAGTAGTATGTGAAAAACTTGTGTTCCTGTACAGACTGACAACGTGCTATGCTGATTGACTCAACACCTTTACTGGGAAGTTTAGCAGGAATTTAACCATATGATCTTCACATTACCATGATCTTTGTCTTACCAACTGTCCTTAAATTCTTCAACGTTCTTTAGAGCCTTTCCTATTGCTTGCTCAAATCAGCTCAGCTTATATGACTGGTTAAGAAGTTTTGTTCCTCTGTAACAGATTTTACACACTTTTTCCCTACATTAAAAGTCTGTGAAATGTATATTACAAACTCCCATGTTTTCTCTTGCCATGGCACTTCCCCACTTTTCTGCAATGGAAAGAGCGGTCCGCACAATTTTTGGAAAACAGCTGAAGAAAACATGGGCAGGTTGAAAAAATGGGACTCAGTGGCTATGGTTGTGCTTTGAAAGAGAAGTTACTTGTCTATAAACAGTTAAGAGGCATAATCAAAACAGGCAGCTATTAAAATGCAACAGTTTCCAGAGCACAAACAAAAGTACTGAACCTGGCTCTCACATCCAGAAGCAAACTGGATTCTTCCAACACAGGTGACTGTGATTCAACATATAAACGCATTTAGATAAATATAAAGGTCACAGCTGCTGTTTCTCCCAGTTATTTATCTATACCCAGAGAACAGGATATTCTTTATCTTAACCCCCATTCTCTTGATAAGTCCTTTGAACTGGCTAAGCAGCAAAATCCTTCTAGCTTGTGCCACAAGACCAAGTGCTCTCTGTCAATGCTGGGAGTTGTAAAGCTTCAGAGAAAGTATAAGATGGATTAGGAATGAGCAAGAGAGAAGTCATGTCCAATTACCAAACCCATAAAGCAGCTGGTGACCCAGCTCCTGTGCTCTGTCTTTTAATCACCAGTAAGCCTTAAGTGATACTTTTGGGAAACACAGAGCCATGGGGGAAGTGGCACAGAGCTCAGCCAAACAGAGAAGGTGCTTGTAAGTTGCAATGCTGCCTCCGCCTGACTGGCAAGAAACCCTACAGGATATGAAAACAAAGCAGGCTTGACAGACACTGTAAACCAGTGTTTCTGAATGAGGGGGAACGTTAAAAAACTGATGTGTCAGGGACTGGTACCATATTTGTGCCTGTATTTGGCTACGATTCTTTCTTTCTTTTCCAGAAATTTGACACAAACCAGCAGCTGATATCTTGTGGACCAGCACCAATCTACAGAACACTACTCTGAACACTTTTGGTTTAAATCACAAACCTTGCTGGCCATTTCAGTTTAAAATAAGGTACAACAATCACATCAGAAAATTGGAATATTCTAGCACAGCTACCTCACTAGAAAGCTCTGCTGGTTAAGAGAGTCATCCTGTCTTACTCCAGAAAGGACTGAAATGAAGGGACAAAATTTTGCACATGAATGAAGCTGGTTAATACATAAAAACTTGCCATATATGACTAAGTGGTCTAAATGCACTAAGGGAAAGACTGTGTTTCCAACTTATGCCAATTCTAAGGCGAACCTTGACAGGGTTTTCTCGGCAATATTTATTCCTCTGGGGATAAGAGAGTGTAACTTGCCCTATGTCACCCAGCGAGTTTCCATGGCTGGGAAGGGATACACCCTGGTCTCTGGAGTCCTAGTCCAACACTCAAACCACTACATCACGCTGGCTCTCAAGGCTGTATGTGCTTTAGCATAAAAGGGCTAACTATGCAATCAAAGTCCATATGCTGCGATGGGCAAAATGCAGCAACCAACAAAATCCCAATTATTAACAGTTCTAGAAAACAGTAAACTACAAAGGTTTAACAGCTGGCTTTTCTTTCCAACGGCAGAGGTTTTAAGACAGAGAGGAGCAGACAGTACTGGTATCATCTAACTTCCAGCAAGTATATTAGCAGTCCCTGAGAAAGAGGCATAGGCTAAAACACAGTACACAAGCCACTTTTTATGAGCCACTTTTTCTCTCTATTAAACAGTGAGAGCACACAGTCCAAGAAGCAGCATCCTACAACTTAACAATTTGACAAGCAAGTCAACATACAACAGGTCTTCATAAATATAAGGATAATGCCAGACTAAGGGCAAGACACCACTGTTGCATCTTTCCAGCTGAGTAACATTTATCATTCCAATAGCAAATAAAATTAAATACAGTCTCAATTCAACAATCTTATATAGCACAGGCAGACAATTTACCAAACTTTAAAGCAGCTGGAATCAAATTTTAAAGAAGATCAATTTGCTGAGGGAAAACAAAGTAGCACAACCCTATATCACTACATAAAGTCATCCTGGCAGCAAACTTCTTCCCTCCTACACCCTATTAAAGGCAAAGATGATAAGCTGTCCCAGCTCATGTATATTAGACACTCCTAACTGTTCTCCACAATACAATGACCTCAAATCATATATGGTCCTTTTTCTTAATTGTAAAGGGAGAAGTTGCCAACACTGGAGGATCCAGGGGTCCTAGGATCTCCTGAGGCCCCAATTCCCAAATAATTTAAAAAAGGGCAAAAGTGGAAGTGGTCCAAGGCCAATTGTTTTAGAAACACACTTTTTTAATGTCAAGCAGTGTAGGGAGCCCAAAAGGTGAACTGTACCTACTGAGTACAACGTTTTGTTGCGCAATCTGGTTATATACTATTGTGCTCAAGAAAATACAGGCCCAACGTTACTACCTTCAGACATACCTTTCTCTACGAAGTCTCAATTACACTGTGGATATTGGGCAAATGTTTCAAAACGTGCACAGCTTTGGCTCTAGAATTATCAACAGTTCAAAAACAAATCTAATTTCAGAGAAACGGTGAAAATATCAAGAAAATGCCAAAGTCACATTGCCTTTCAATGAAATATTTATTCATCTTCTTAAATTTATATGCTGCCTTTTCTCCCAAAGTGGGACCCAAGGCAGCTTTCAAAGTTAAAAAAATTATTAAAAGCATTTAAACAATTAAACACATATAAAATTTTAAACTAACAATACATTTTAAAAATCGCTAATAAATAAGTAAATAAATACACTCTCCTGCTCATTCATTTAAGGCCTGCTTGAAAAGAAATGGTTTTATCTGACTACAAAAGAAAAACAGGGAGGGGGCCAGCCTATCCAGCCTCCTGCAGAAGACAGTTTAACAGGATGGGAGCAACCACTGAAAAGGCTCTCCCCTGTGTCCTCACCCCACAAGCCTGAGATGGTAGCGGGACCAAAAGAAAGCCTTCCCTCGTAGATCTTAGGGGTCTGGCAGGTTCATATAGGGAGATACAGTTTTTCAAATAGTCTGGACCTAAGCCATATAGGGATTTATAGGTCATGACCAGCACGTGAATTGTGCTAAAAAATGAACAGGTAGCCAGTGAAGCTGTTTTAACAAGGGAGTTATGAGCTCCCTGTAACTGGTCTTGGTCAGCATTCTGTTGCCACATTTTGAACCCACTGAAGTTTCTCAACAGTTTCCAAAGACAGCCCCACATGCAACATGTTACAATAGGCCAACTAAGATGTAATCAATGTGTGTGTCACTGTAGCCAGATCTGACAGCTCAAGGAACAGGTGCACTTGGCAAACAAGTTTTAATATGCACACTTAATCTCTTTCTACACTGTAAAAAAAATCACACTGAATGTCCCAAAGGTGACACAGATACTATGCAATTGCTCCCAAGCAGGATGGATAGAACTCTTTTTTAAAAAAATAGATTTAAAATTGAAATTTAAAATTAGAAATCTATTAGATTAAGACTCATTTAATAGAACAACTTAAAATAATTACAATTTCTTTCTTAAAAGTTAATCCATGGCTATCAAACACTGTTAAAACACAGTTCTCTTTATAAGGGAATATATTCAACTTGAGGTCAAACATTATGCATATGACACAACATACAATGTTTATGACTGCGCAGCACTTAGTGTTTGTGCCATCAAAAACACTGCTGTGCTCAGCAACTACCCGTATTTGCCTTAGGACTACAACCATATCTTCCAGTAGGTTTTGGCTTAGTGTTCTTACTTGTACACACAGAATGACAAAAAATATTTCACACTCCCTAAGAGAGCCAATGCAGTACAGAGGTTTGAACACTGGACTACAACACTGGACACCACAGTTCAGTTCCCTGCTTGGCTACAGAAACCCACTGGGTGATCTTGGGCGTGTCACAAAGTGTCAGCCGCAGAAAACCCTGTGACAGGTTCACCTTAGGCTCAGCCTAAATTGGAAATTACTTGAAGGCACACAACAAAGCATATATAAATTCATCAGTCAGTGTCAGAAGTTTTGAAAGCTGTGTACTAAATAAAGGGCTCCATGTCATGGCTTTAGTTTTTTAAAAAAAAATTAAAGCAACTTTTCTGTTGTTGTTTGCCTTCAAGTCACTTCCAACTTATGACAACTCTAAGCAAAGTAATTACAGGGTTTTCTTGGCAAGATTTGTTCATAAGGAGTTTACCGTTGCCTTCCTCTAAGGCTGATAGAGTGTGACTTGCCCAATGTCACCCAGTTGGGTTTCCAAGGCTAAGCAAGGATTTGAACCCTGGTTTCTGGAGTCATAACCCAACATTCAAACCACTACACCACATTAGCTCTGTATGTATCAGTCCTTATTTAAAAATTTGAAAATGACAACAGGAGTGTCCTTTACATGCTTGCATGGAAGCAGCTCACACTGAGTTCAGGGGGTGGTGCTGCTCAGTACATGGAACAGCACCACAGCTTTAATCATTTACTGAAATCTATACCTGGTTGTTTTCTTCATTTAACAGACTATTGACAAATCAGTCAACGCTGCCCTAAGATGTGGATGCTGAGGAAAAAGTTTAGTTATAACAGGAAAAATACACACCCAATGACACAAGTCAATGGCTCCTTTTCTGTTTCGATCAGCTAACGGCAAATCATGTCTACACTGATGCAGGCCAAAACAACAGTAGTATATCACACATCTTCTTCCTCTTTTAGGAGAAGGAGCAATTTCTGTAAGCCTGCTTGTTAACAAAAATAACTGTTGTATGAGCCCAGCACATCTGTAAGTTAACATACAAGCCCTTATTGCAAAAGACAATTCTGTTTTGTAGGACCTCTCAAACAGCACATTGAAGGCTACTAATAAGATGAGCAAAGTTACATTCATTACAGCCCATCTTTTTTTAACAAAAGTACCAATTTCATGCAATTCAGTCATTACTAACACAGTCACCTTACAGGACTGGAAGGAGAAAGTATGGACAGTTACAGGATTTCAAAATAAGCTTCTTTTTCTTTACAGAACTATGTTCCTATAACTAGGCTCAGGTTCAACACACAGTTAAGGTTTCTCTTTAACAATGTTACATAAGACTCCATTCATAATCAGGAAGTGCTGTTACATTTGTGTGGAAGCAAGGCTCCATAAACCCCCTTGCCAGCTTGCCAAGCACAAGACCTCTCCAACAAGTTCTCTCTATGAACTGGGGGGGAGCTTTGAGAAGGGGAATGGCTCTTCCTTCATACTAGCTTTAGAGGAAGCAGATCAACTTCAAGCAAGCTGCACTTATTTTCTTCTTCAAAAGCCCACTATGAAATTTGAGGACTAGCTCAATTTGGTAGCTCCTTCTCACTCAGGTGGCAGGGAAATGGAAAACGCTGGTGGAAAGCACATACAGCAAGAAATCACAGTCTGGGAACCCCTAATTTGGAAGGTTTTTGAGCAGTAATGCACACATTCTGCAATATCTAAACTTCAGAAATGAAAATGCTCTTAACAGATATGACTCCCTAGTGGCATGCAACAGGGTACATGAAAAGCCAACTTCATGAAATAAGTTTGCCCCAACACTGTAGTCAACATCTGAGGCCCTCTTCTGTACCATCTCCCTTTGCCACCTGAAATTAGGCAGTTCACAGCCAGAGAGAGGGCGTTTCTGTTCGCAGCAGCCAATCTGTATAATGTCCTTCTCAGAATCAATCACCAAACTTTTCAGTGCCATTTCATTTATGAGCTCAGTTGTATCACCATGTAATCTAAGCTACCATTGCTATATTCTCTGATGAATATTATGGGGGTTAATTGCTACTTCTGCTGTTCTGTTTTTGCAGAGTTGGATATGTTTACTTCTTTGTTGTTTTATTGTATACTACCTTGCGAGCTGTTATAGCAGGACAGCATAAAATAAAGATCAACCAACCAAAAAGGTGTACTTACCCCAGTCAATTCTAGCCAAGATGAAGTACAAAAAAATAGAATGGAGAATTAGCCCCATTTGATGTTTAATGTTCAAATACCCATTTATCTGTCAAGTAGTTTAAAGTGGGCAGTATTTTAATACATATCATAATTAAGTGACACCACTCAATTCAGCCACAGAATCATCCTGGCAAGCTGGTTTTCAGCTTTGCTATTTCCATGATTTTTCTATAAAATGCTAATTAACTGATAAAACAAATACACTCAAAATTAAATGAGATGATCTCACCATTCACAAGGTTCTTACAGAATTCAAAGTACATTGCCATATATGCGTAAGTCTAGGACTCAACCTTACCTTTGCTATCAACTCACAAGATAATATAGCTATATATCTCTCTCATATGGATACACTCAGTTTCAGCAACTTCCTACCTTACAGAAGAGAAGGCAATCAAGACAGGTCTGATCACAATCAGACATTCAAAGTGGGTCACACTGGAGCAGCATGACTGGGCCATATGTCCACAATTAACAAATACAATGGAGAAACTGACTTGCTATGAAGATCAGGCTTGACTAGAGTATCTGCAGCTTGCAGCACCATTTCCCACAGTAGATCTTAAAGGCACAAGAAACCGTGTCATCAGCCTTTCTTTAAATAAAGCACTGATAGAGATAAGACACAATTTATGATCCTCTTTCAAAGGCATTTCATGTCATTAGCAGGCCAGAACTTACAATACAATGCATGCATTTCTTTAAAAGGCTCTAAAGTGTCCAATGAGAAGTGCCCTGAGAAAGCAGATGAGAACAAATTTTGTGAAGAGTAAAAACAAACAGGAGAGAGAAGAGAGTAAGACACACAAGTACTGACTCAACTTACTCTATGAACAACTTGTAGAGCAGGGTAAGAATTAAGCCACCTTCCAGGTGCTGTTGGAGTGCAAGTCCCCACAGCCTACTCAGCATAGTCACTGATGAGGAATGTTGGGTGCTGTAGTCCAACAACCTCTGGAGGGCAAGTCTGCTGTCAAAGCTGAGCTACAGAATGCTTCAAGATCTAACTCTGTCAGAAAGAATGTGAGTTTCTAAAATTTCAACAAACAGATGCTACTCTACCCCAAAAGACCTCAAACAACTGGCAGCCACCTTTTCAGCAATGAACGCACTTCAGCAGAGTTATCCCCAATCTCACTAAAGGAGGCATCACAAGACCCTCTCCCTCTCCCCACGCTGATCACACATTTTTGTGGTTGGCATAAGAAAACAAACTCTGTGGGCCAGGCACACATATGCAGACCACTACCTACTTACTAACTCATTCTCCCTCTGTGAGAGGAGCAGGAGGATCATCATCATCTCTGATGTGGAACGTGTCTCCAATTACAGGAGACAGCTGGAAAAACTCTGATCCTAAGGCTCTGTATGTTCCTTATTCCAGCTCCCAACCAACTTGATCACCAGTCATGATGGCTCAAGCTAATGGAAACAGGAGACCGGCAATATGTGGACAGCCACAAGCCACATTTGCTCATACTGAACCTCTCAACTGGAAGAATTCACCACTAATTCTACCACTTTAGATTTTCCTTTCTCCTAAAACTTGAAGGCCTCCATTGGGACAGCTGCACACAAAAGAGGGCTGTTTGTTTTAGGTACAAGGTATCAACACATACAAGCTACATGTAAAGCAAACAACATTTGTACACAGCATTTTACAGGCAAATAACTCCTTAACACTTAGGTTTCAAATAAGCAGCATTTCTGAAACAATTAAATCCTACAGCGTTATTGACACCATTGTACGTAAAGAGCTAAGACAAAAAACCTCTTAGAACTACACAATTAGTGCTTCATAAATTAAGCTAAGCAAAAGTAAATTACTTTTTATTCATACTGGTACATCACATTTTTAGAAGTAGGAGTCAGGAAAAGTCAACCACAGTTTAACTTTTAGGACCAAATTATCTTCCCTATTGTCTATGAACAGCCACCTGCCATCCCTCTTTTTCAGGATACTCCCAGTTCAAAATTATTAGCATGAACAGTTAATCTCTGAAAAGAGCATATCTATGCAACAGCACTCTTTTTATCAATGTTCCCCTTCTTTCTTCTCATACTATCAAAGTCTAACCAAACACATAAGGCTTTCACGATGTGCGACAAGTCTCTGTCTCAAATGTAGCTAGTAAAGACCAGACAGCCCTGCTGAAGTACAAAACAAGTATCCTTAGTTTTAAGACATGCAGTTCTATCACCACAGAAGATCAGACATTCCTTTTACTGTCGGCCCTCCATATTTGCAGGTTTGACTTTCACAGATTTGATTATTTGCAAGTTTCTCCAAACCCTGCCCCCTACACACCTCAAGCACTTCTTTTCTAGTGGAACCTTCCCTCTTGGCAGTTCTGAACAGCCTGCACAGCCCTTTAAAAACCCACCTCTGGTCGTCTTCTTCCACTACCAGCCCCTGCCTGGCCAGCTAAAGAAATTGCAGTCCAATGTCTGTGAGGGGAGTTAAGGCTGAACAAACTGCAATGTAAATCTACAGTCTATGAAGAAAATGAAACAGGCAAAACTGTGAACCATTCAAATAAACCCTATAATTGCTTCTCAGTTTCTTTGTTCTTATCTTCCTTAACCAAGAGAGGTATGTGGCTTCACGCATCCAGAATCTTTTGTGCCTCTCTCAGTCAAGGAAGAAGCCTCCCTTCTTGGCTAAGAGAGGCACATGGACACACTTTCCTTGGTAGAAGAGAAGTACACGGCTCTGCACAGCTGGACCTGTCACTGGATTCAGCACGCAGGAAGAAGGCTGCCTTCAGGAGCACAACACAGGTAACCAATGGGGACCTACTAAGCTAAAAGCGTGAAGAGAGTGCTACTCAGTCAGATTTACAGCCCATCCAGACCAATACTCTGTTCCAACATTGGCCAAACAAATTCCTACGGGAAGACCATAAACAGTATATGAAGGCAACAGCACACTCACAGTATCAATAAGTTATAACACAGAAGATGGATGAATTCAAAATTCAACTATTTCACAGTTTAAAACAGCTATATAATACAACAGGTTTTCTAATCTAGCAATTAAATTCCTAAACTACTGATACAAGTTCACAGACCAAAGAAACTAATCAAACTACTCCAAATCAAAAAGTCCAAAATTCAGACATCCCCCATATGAGACAAAGTATCAAAGCTAGATTAAAAAGATAGCTGTATAGGTCTGGAAGAAATTGGAAAAGCATCTTTTCCACAGCTTTCCCCCAGAAACATTAGGGAGAAAAAGATTATGGAGTATTTTCTTTTAGAATAATCAATTAAAAATTTAAGAAAAAGTGTTCATTACTCCAAAATTATTTTGAAAAACTATGCAAGATGATGACTTTTATGTAAGAATACGTGCAATAGAGATCATTAAAATTTCTGGTCTATGTGTTGTTTTTTCAGTTTTTTATGAGAAGAAGTTCATTACATCTGGCTGACATGATGGAGAACTAATGCTAAGAAAATACCTTTCCTTGTTTTATTAATGTTGCTGGTTGTTCTGGTTTTTTGTGCGGTATGGGGCTGCCTGCTCTTCAAAATGGCAAAACCAAATATGTTCTTTACAGTTCAGAACCTTGTAGAAGTCTACTTTCCATACATCAAACATGGTAATTTTAGGCCAGACCGACAGTATATAACATATTTTATGTTCCTAAAATAACAAGGTGACTTTCAACAATAAAAGGCACTCATGTTGCATTTTACCTTTTAAAAAAAAATCCATTAAAAAAGAAACAGGGAGAATACAGTCATCCCTCCACCTTCACCAGGGTTAGGGGCACAGGACCCCGTGAAAGTGGAAAAACCATGAGTAACTCTAAGCCCTCCGAAACCATATTTAACACATAAAAAAGGCATGATCACCATATTTAATCCACCATGGATTCCTTGGAGACATCAGGGTTCCTTTACAAGACAGAACTGAGTGCCTAGCGGGGCTTACTGCCACCTCTACTGCTGCCCCACATCATTTTTAATAGGGATTTACAAGCCTCACTTGCAGTTTCTCAGTCTCACGGGGCTTGCAGTCCCTATTAAAAATGGCATAGGGAGGCAGCAGCAGTAACAGCAAATAATCCTTGAATAATCAGATCCACAAAAGTGAAACCAGAAAATGTGGAGGGCTGACTGCAGTTTTATTCTCCTGGCTTCACATTTCTAAAAATACTACATCTACTGATTAAAACAACAACCTTCTGCCCCAGGAAACTCATGTTGTACTATCAATATCTTTATCTGTCCAAAGGTTCAATAGAATACAACTTAGAAAACACATTTTCCCATATCCACATAT
The DNA here is from genome assembly GCA_948474755.1 of Ctenosaura bakeri. NCBI lineage: Eukaryota > Metazoa > Chordata > Lepidosauria > Squamata > Iguanidae > Ctenosaura > Ctenosaura bakeri. The sequence goes on from CAOLHI010001056.1 coordinate 247,505, forward strand.
TCTTTCCTTTGACGTTCATGACAGCAGCTACACTAAAGACATCCTATCTTTCATAGTGACCCCAGTCCATTACTATCCTTTTGCCTACCACAATCTCTGCAATTCTCTTCTCAAGGGCCATCTTCACTATGAAGCTCTTTCCTTCACCTCTCGATAAGCAGCCCCAAATTAACAAGATGACAGGACACCAACAATAATACACACCCACTCTAGTCCATTCCCCATGATCTTAATACTGGTCATCTTCCTCAGGGGTGAAATTTCAATTGTAACTGTCTATGGGACTATTTTTGCTCATGGAACTCTAAAGCAGCGCTTCTCAGGTTATCTGACATTGGAGCTTGGCCATTTTTCCCCCAGTGTGTAACACACGTACACCATATTTGTGCCTACTGGCTACAACTTGTTTTTTCTTTCCTGGAAACTTGGCAGGGACTGGTAGCCAATGGCGTGAGGACTGTCACCAGTCCAGGGAACACCACTTTGAGCAGCACTGCTCTGAAGTTATGTACACTGGCAATGCAAGACATTATTAATCTAATAGCTTCAAAGGCCAATAGGGAGCTGATTATAGCTGATAACCGAGAACAATAGTTTCTACTCTAGTTGCCAGTCACCAGTCTTTGGAATCAGAACCATCGCATTAAATGTAGACAGGGGTCAAGCTCTTATTGCCTCTTGGCTATATGTAGAATGGGCACTACAGTCAGCTCAGAGCAGTGTTTCCCAAACTCTAGTCTTCCAGCGATTTTGGATTTCAACTCCCAGAACCTCTAATCTTTGGCCAAGGCAGCTGGGACTTCTGGGAGTTGAAGTCTAAAACCTGGAGTTTGCCGATCACTGACTTAAGGTGTGAAAAATGTGCTTACACTCTATTGACCTAAATACCCTAAAAGTACTGGATGTTGTCTGATCTTGGAAACTAAGCAAGGTCAGGTTTGGTTAGTAATTGAATGGAATGAATACAATGATGAATGCTAATGAATACAAGTGGTACAGGCTGTATTTTACAGGAAGGAACTGGCAAAACTACCTCTGAGTATTCCTTCCCTAAGAAATTCTTGGGGTCACCATAAGTTAATAGGCAACTTGAAGGCACATACATGTACCCATACAGTAAGGTTCATCTAATAAACAAATATTCATTAACAGAGACACCAAAGAATTTCAGAAGAAAACCAACCTGTGCTCTATAGACCACACCAAAGTCTGATCCCATGGATCATAAAAAACTACAAGTAAAGTGGGTGTGCTACAACATTTGACTGTCTTGATGCATGACCAATACTCAAGGCCGCTGTCAGGACAGAACAGGAAGAAATGGAATTGTTTTCTATTGACAAGGGTGTCAACACAAAGCTGCACTTTATCAAACTTTCTGTTGAAATGACACACAGAATACATCATGTGCAAAGCAAGATCAGAGTCAGGGGAAAGAAGGATGAAAATATCAATTATTCGCAAATAGCTAACATGCTCAACTGTAAAGATAGATCACTGAATTTCAAAATCAATCATGCATTGCACAGTATTTTTGATTTCTACATACAGATGTGAAAGCTGGACAATGAAGAAAGCTGACAGGGAAAAAAATCAACTTATTTGAAATGTGATTCTGGAAAAGAGTTCGATGGATATCACAGACTGCAAAAAGGTTAAACAAATGGGTCTACAAGCAAAGCAAGCCTTAATTCTCTACAGAAGCCAAAATAACGAAACTGGCAGTGAGAAAAGAAGATGGTTGAGGCACAGGCGAGCAGACTCAATCAAGAAAGCTAAGGCCCTGGTACATATACGCATATGTGGTGGAACTGTAATAGGATAATGGAATTTTGGCAAAAGGTTTTTAAAGAAATAAAAGAGATAATAGGAGTTGAGATACCAATATGTCCAAATATAGGGTTGTTGTCTATATATAATAAGGTTGAGTGTAGCCAGGTAATGAAGGAATTAATAACAAATTTGTTAACTGCAGCGAGGTTAATAATAGCAAAAAAATGGAAAACAAATGAAAAAGTTCAAATAGAGGAATGGTATAAAGAAGTGTGGAAAATTGCAATTAATGATAAATTAACTTGTAGAATTAGATTTATGAAAGGTCTTGTAAAAGGGAATGATTTTGAAGAAATTTGGAAAATATTCTTGGAAAAAGCTTTGATAAGAGATGGTAAAGCTACCCTTTCACAAGAAGAATGGCAATTTTGGAAAGTAGATTAAATGAAAAGTTGGCTCTGGGGGGTGGGTTTATTCACCTTTTTGTTAACTATGTGGAGTTTTGTCTATTTGGATTTGTATTGTTTAATTTTTTTTATAATAATAATAAAAAAAAGTAAGTTGAAACATAATCGGCTTTGGGGAGTGGGTTTACCTTTAGAAATAGTTTGATATGTTAAGTAATAAGATTATATTTATTAACAGCAATAGATTAAATGTAAGGGAAAAATATAGAATTAAGAATGAAATTATTATAATAATAATGAGTATAATGAGAATGAGATCTAGAGATAGGTAACAAAAGTATATAAGCAGTACAATATATAATATGCTGAATAAGTATATGATTGTAATGGTATTGGAGAGAAATAATAATGTAAGCTTGTTTTTGTTGAAATTTCTTTTTTTCACTATTATGTGTATCACATGGCGTTTTACTTTTTCTTTCTGTTTTTTTCTTTATAATCAATAAAAAATTTTTAAAAAAAAGAAAGCTAAGGCCCTAAATCTGCAAGACCTGAGCAGGGCTTTAATAACAACATTTTTGGAAGGGCTCTCAGGCACAGTGTTGCCTTAACTAAAGCTGACCGACAGTGATTAATAACAGCAACATAAAAATCTAGAAAACTATATAACAAGGAACCTCTAGTAAAGCCAGTCTTACTGGAAGGATCGGGAAAGGGAAATCTGTTGGGCCTCAGGCTTTTTTCAGATACACTGTAAATTTCCTATGACGCCTGTACTACTTTTAGACTGTAATCCTATAACAACTTATCTGAGTTTAAGTGTACATAGGTACATCAATATCTACTTCTGAGCAGTCAACTATGATTGCATTTAGCTTGCAAATCAGTGAAAATATGTTCACTTCGTTATTCTTCAAATGACATAATTGTAACGATGTCATCCCACTAACTAGAAAGTAAAGTTGAGAAATTTAACAACATATGCACAAATTCAACTTAGATAGCATATGCTTTAGCTGCAAGGAGAGACTCACCCCTGTGCAAATGCCACAATTATGTGCCTACCAGATTCTGGAATGCCAGCAAGGACTACTTAGTAAGCAGATGAATGAGTGGAAGTGTAAAATTCAATTCACTGGATCATCCCACTATTTCAAAGAGCTGGTGAACAGAGTATGAGCTCATGCAGAACACCTCCTGGTTCAAGTTTCAGTTCAGACAGGCATTCAGTGAGTGCCCTGTGCAAAGTCACCCCCCAGCTCTTACCACACAACTGCAAAAAGGAGATACTGGTATAACTTATGGCTATGTTACAAAGCATACTAAAGCAAGAATATACAGAGCACAGTACAGATATTCATAAATCGTACAGTATGAACTAAGATTGAATCATGAGTCTCACCACACACAACTATCAACGATGCTTGTTCTTGGAAGAAGAGACTGCGCAATTAAAACATGTTATTTAAAAAAAGAAATCCTGTTAATTCTTAAAAAAACACTTACAGAACACATGTGACCAATCTGCTCAATTAATTTCCATTAAAAAACATTAAGTCTGGGATTTGGGAGGAGGTTATAGAATTCACAACTTTCTGTGAATGTCATTTCAGAATTGACATATTGAAAGCTTTTAATGGGTTCAAACTTGGAAACAGACTCCAGCACCAACAGTGGAAAAGTGGATTATTCAGGTTGCTGAGTTAGTCCAAACATCCAAATTAATGTGGATTCTGAAGAATAGCCAACTGAAGATTTTTTGAAAGACAGGAAACCATTTATGCATTTTTGAGCAATAAGAAACCGAACAATGTATTAACTTGTGGCTATGGTTACTAGTAATTTCAGTAGTATTATTTAGTTGGATCTGTAATGGTTGAATATTTTTTCTTTTTTTCCTTTTAATTATGATCAGAACGAGAGAGATTAGAGTTCAACTGTGCATTAGCTGCATATCTTTCTTTTTTGACTGCATACTATTTTGATTGTAAATGAGATTGTTTGCACTAAAAATTAATTTAAAAAAATTAATCTTTAAGTTCCAAACAGTTGCTTCTTTTCTGTCCAAATAAAAACTTTATTTGGGCCAATGTTTTAGGACAAAAGCCGTTTTCAAATGAATCAATTCAAGGACTACAATCCTAAACACAGTTATATTAAAAGAGAGTCCCACTAAAATATCAAAATTCACTTCCAAGAACATATATTTAAGCTTGTGATGCTATGTCAAAACAGTCTGAGTCAAAAAAAAGCAAAAACCAAAACAAACAGACCAAAGTAGAGTTGTAAGGAGAGCAGGGGAGATAAATCCTTCAGTAGCTTTCAATTTAGCATTTTTCTAAGGAGGACCAAAGACAGTGCAATGAAACAGTTTTCACTCAAACGCTACATTTCGCAGCACTCAAGCAAACACCCCACAGAGCAAAAGTTTAAATTAAATTGAGGTCACAGGTAGAGTGAAAAAGGAAAATGCACTTCAAAAGAAAAACTTTCATCCAACTTCTTGCACCTTGCATTGAAAAGATGAAAAGTGGATCATAACTACTTATTATTTTTGCATTCTATCTTTACTCCAAAAGATTCCTGGAGGTGTATATCCTCCATCTTTCCATCTCTATCCCTGCAACAACCCTGAAAGATAGGCCATGACAGTAACTGACTCAATGTTTGTCAGTAAGTTTCATGGTCAAGGAAGTAGGGACCTGAATCCTGGTGTCCCAAGTCCTGATTCAAAATTCTAGTATACTTTTAGTATACTTAGTATACTAAATTCTAGTATACTTTTAGTATACTTAGTATATAGTATACTTTTATCTAGTATACTTTTAATCTAGTATACTTTTATCTAGTATACTTTTTTATTAAAAGTATACTATACTAGTATAGTTGTATTAAAAGTATACTAGTATACTTGTATTAAAAGTATACTTTTATTAAAAGTATACTAGAAAGGACTTTGAAAACAGAGATTAAACAGAGCAGTTTACCAACCATGTCAGAAAAGGCAACAGAAGATTTCTAAGAGAATTTCTTGAGCCAGGTTTATTGGTCAATTCTGCCTGTAACCATATGTTAACGCATTACAGGAGTGGTTCTTGATGGGAACCCCCTATAAATATATTTGTTGCCAAAAACGCAAAAGATCTAACTCAAGATTTACATATTTAAATTTAGATTTAAATATTTAAATATTCAAATATTTAGTAAGTCTGGAGACTAAGATTCAAATCCCACTCAGACACTGGGTGGCTTCAGGGAAGTCACATTCTCTCAGCCTCAAAGGTAGGCAAAGGCAAATGACAAATCTTGCAAAAAAAATGTGATAGTTTCACCTCTGGGTTGTCATAAGCCAGAAGTGACTTGAAAGCACACAACAACAAAGTGCTGCTGACAAGGGGAGGTTCTTACTAGCCCTCACGTCTCTCCCCTTTTAGAACCAACTTATGGTGACCCTAAAGCGAACCTATCATGGGGGCTTTCTTGGCAAGATTTTTTGCCTTTACCTTTCTCTGAGGCTAAAAGAATGTGACTTGCCTGAGATCACCCAGTGGGTTTCCATGGCGAGGCAGGGATTCAAACTTTGGTCTCCAGAGATATAGTTTGGCCACACACACACCTGTCACTGTGTCCCTCTTGTCAGTGATGTGGCAAGCAGGATGAGTTGTGGGTGCTGAAACTGCTCTCTCATTTGTAAATGAAAAAGGAATTTGGGCACACATATATACATGCTGCTGTCTCTCTCAGCACCCACACCCTTGCCATGTCCCTGAGGAATGGGACAGGGTGGCAGGCATTTGTGTGTGCCCAAACTGCTCCCCCATTTGCAAACAAGGGAGCAGATTTGGCACCAGCGCCTCCTGAACTGCCGCATTCCTGCTGCTGCCAGCACTGTTGGTATCCAGGAGCAGAGCTTTGTTGACCTCCTGTAAAGGCTCCCCCAACCCTCAGCTTCCATGGACTTGAGGTTAAGAACCACAGCATTACACCACTGATTTCCTATTTTTACATCCTTCAGTGTGCCCCCCACCAACCAACACATACTCTCAAATGATATCTCCAATATTTACTAACTGCAAGGAAGTAAATGTTGCTCAGTTACTTAAATATCAGTGCATCTCTCCAATTCACATTCACTAAAATGTAAATTATGAAAATGTAAAACAGGCAACACTAGGTTGTTCCATGTATCCCAAGCCTTTGCAGAAAAACTGTATTGCACAGGAAAGCGAGGACCAAGGGACAAATCCCATACTAGCTAGACTTGGGATACACCATCCCGAAACATGAAACTTAGCTGTCCAAACCAAAGAGCAAAAACCACTTTTTTAGAACATGGCCACTCCCTAAAAAAAGACAATAGTGAGATTCTGTTTCTCATGGTACTAATCCCAAGATAACCTGAACGAATGTGTTACGCATGCATGCAACATTTGCTGCTGAGAGGCTTAATCTAGCATCATGTCTACAGCACTGTTATAGCATGACACACTGCAGAAAAGTGAATGGAAATACAGTTAGCATGGAGCAGCTCTCAGCTAAGGAATTCCCAGGCTTCTGTCAGTTTCTCATACAACTGGCTTGATTTCTTTCAGAGGTGAACTGAATGAAGTACACTTCAGCTCTCACTTATCCGTGGCAAAGTCAGCTGAGTCATGTGTTATTTTAATAACCTTTCCAGAAAACAACTGGGACTGAAACGCTTAGAATGAACAAACACATGTCCTTGTGGAAGGCTACCTTATCCTACAAGATCCCTGAGGAAAACAGTATGACTGAAAAGTTTAACTCCCTGTATACATTAGTATTCTTCTGACAATAACATACAACGGCATGACATGCAAAATAAGCTTTTAAACATAAAAAACATGGGCTTATTTTAAAATCTGTATCTGACTGAACTTCTATGACAGATTCATATATCCAGAATCATTAGGTATCTGCGATTCTTCTAAAAACCAAAAAAAAAATCTCAAATTGTATCTTTTGTAGACCAACTATACCATTAGTAAATTGCATAAATTTATGATTTGAAGGGGGAAAAAAGAGGAAAGAAGGGTTGGGAGAATCCCTAAACATTCTCTAGACTAGCAAATGAATGGCTTAAACTTGGTATATTCCCCTCACTAAGAATTCCATCTTACAAGCATCATTCCATTTTTTAGCTGATGGAATGCACAAAAATAAGATAGGGGACACACGGCTGGATATAACAGTATGTGTGAAAGGGGCCTAGGAGTCTTGGTAGATCACAAGCTGAACATGAGTCAGCAGTGTGACGCAGCACCCAAGAAAGCCAATGCGACGTCTACATCCATGGAGGTAATGGTACTATTATATTCTGCTTTTGTTAGACCTCATTTGGAATACTGTGTCCAGTTCTGGGCACCTCAGTTCAATAAGAATGACAAGCTGGAGCCTGTCCAGAGGAGGGCAACCAAAATGGTGAAGGGTCTGGAAGCCACACCCTATGAGGAGCGGCTTAGGGAGCTGGGGATGTTTGGTCTGCAGAAGAGAAGGTTAAGAGGGGACATGATAGCCATGTTTAAATATCTGAAGGGATGCCACGTAGAGGAAGGAGAGGGCTTGTTTTCTGCTGCTCCAGAGACCAGGACAAGGAGCAATGGATTCAAGCTGCAGGAAAGGAGATTCCACCTGAACCTCAGGAAGAACTTCCTGATGGTCAGAGCTGTCCGGCAGTGGGATATGCTGCCTTGGAGTGTGGTGGAGTCTCCTTCTTTGGAGGTTTTTAAGCAGAGGCTAGATGGCTATCTGTTAGGAGTGCTTTGATGTGTGTTCCTGCATAGCAGGGGGTTGGACTGGATGGCCCCTGAGGTCTCTCCAGCTCATTGACTCTATGATTCTATATGTTATCTCAGAATGTCAAGTGATGCTATGCAACTTTGCTTAAAAACTCAAAAGTTCAAATACCGCCAAATATAACCAACTTTATGCCCTTTAAGACATTTTAGACTAATTCCAGAACATACTGGTTGGGGCTGATGAAATTAAGCAATCTCAAATATATAGACAGTACCAGGTTACCCAAAACCCTGGACAAATGTCTACCAAGTACAGCATTCCTTTCAAAAATCTCAGCACCACAAGAGACTAAAATGTCCAAGTCTGCCAATGATCTACCATCTATCTATCACTTCAACAGCGTGAATATTCAAACGATACTTCTCCTAAATTATCAAGGTACGCTTATTCAAAAGTCAGCCAGTGAAGCTTATTCTCAAATATGCAAAGTATCACAACCTTAATCTGATGTAACTGCAAAATCTAATTCCCCACAGGACTGTAACGCTAACAAAGTTTTTAGAGATTACAGATACCCCATCCTCATTCAAGGATAAGCTAAGGAAGGCCACAATATTCAAACAGGGTGCAAGATTAATTTTAGGTTTGTGTTACTGATTAGTGATTAAGGGGGAGTACACTGAATATAAAACAAGGAAAAGGAACAGAACATTAAACATAAAACTTTTTTTCTTCATAGCATCAAGCAATGGTTTGATGTTATTCTTTATAACATTTATAACCCACCTGTCATTATTAAAATAATCTGAAAGCAATCAATATCAGTAACCAATGAAAAATAGTAAAAGAGGACAAAGCTCATATACAGCTAGATAATGATAATGCACAGCAACAAATGTTCATCCCAAAGCCTGAATAAATAATTAGGTCTTCAGGTGATGCCACAAGCTTATAAGATGCGGGGGAGGGGGCAGAATTCTACAGCTGACGTGCCTCTCTCAGGTTGCAACACATCAAATTCAGAACTAGCACAGTACCATCAAGAACTACCACAGTACCCAGTAGATCTTAATAACTGGGCAAGTACCAAAGAGAGCCCTAGGCATGAGCTAAAGGGACACACTACCACAACTCTGCTGAAACTAAGCAGCTCACTCTGCGCCCACGCAGACTACAACGAACCATTACCTTGAGTCGTATTCACATCTGGGAATTTATTAAATTAATGTTGAGTTCTTGAGATTTTGACATACATATATGAAATTACTCAAAGTTTCTCTGATTATTGCACTACAGCGGTCGCTACAGCTTCACACTGGCAAAGGTGATATGGCAGTTCCACTTTTATGATACACAGAAAATCTGCCTGTACAACTGGGAGAAACCAAATTCTTTAAGGATAAACCAGTAGTCTGTGTCCAATTGCTACAGACCTCTGAAACAAAGGGGCTTATAATACCTCAATGCTTGAGAAATGGCTAGCAAAAGGGTTAACAGAATCAATTTTCCAGAACTAAGGATTACTCTGGGATCTGGCAGCATAGCACAACCAGGGCCTCGTCTTATGGTTGAAAGTCTGTTTTGGGCTGTTTTGGGCCTTCTTTCGGCCACTAACTCAGACCCCAGGAAATCCCTTCGAGCTCATTTCAATCAAGGGGCAAACATAGTTCTTTTGATTCACACCATGAAGTGTAGGACAAAATTGTAATACTGGCTCACTAGGCTTTCCAGCTCCATGGTCTTGTTTACCTGGACTATACAATACGTGTATAAAATCATTGTAAATTCTCAGATTTCACTAACACTGCAAAAAAATTTTTTTAAAGTTTGTGGAATATGTTACAAAAGCTCAAACTTTTAAAAAATGCAAGTAACTTATTTTCTCTAAAGTTCATCCAATAGATCTGTCATTTAGTTGAATCTGGTAATCTCCAACTGCCATGTTTATGTTGCAAATGCCCTTTTAAAAAAGGAACAGAGAAAGCAATGCCACAGGAGCAAAAGAGCAGAATAATTTGCCAAAGCTAGCATTGTTTGATTTATGCCCACTGCTGCCAAGCTGCAGAAGTACTTGCAGCATTTGCTTTGGGGGGGGAGCCCATTCCCCTTCAGCTATGTTGACCTACAACTTCCATCAGCTCCACGCAGTTAATACAAGGGATTGCTGGAGTGATAGTCAAAAGGATCTGGAAAGCCAAAATATTCTTGCTCCTGTTTCAGTCCAGAAAAGATGAGAAAACTAAAATACATACAGCATGGGAAAATTAACTGTCACCGCAGTCTGTATGTGAAAACAAGGCAGTAGAGAAAATAGAACATCTGTCAGCATACCGCTTCCTAAATTTTTCAAACCAGCCTTCCCCCCTCCAAGTATTTAAGCTAGCAGTACTTGGAATACAAGTACCTTGTATCAGAAAAAGAGCAAACATGACACAGCAACACAGGAGGTATGCTGTCTGGTCATACAACACAAATTCACGAAGACAGCAGGATTGTTAAAAAAGACAGAAATCTAATAAGCTGTGTTTGTGGGTGAAGTTGCTGCGTAAGTGAGTACGGACTGTTGCGAACCTACAGAATATGCTGAAATTAACAGGATTTATCTTGTTCTCAGGAATCTGAAGAACTCAGCAAAAGATGTATTCAAAGGCTACATTAGCCATACTGGAAAAGAAGAGTCCATAGTAATACCCTACTACTGCTATGCATTGCAACAGTTATATGTATTAGCAATATGCACCTAGCTTCAAAAACAATTAAGAAATACAATACAATTAAGAAATGCGTTTATATCACATTTCTGTTAATATTTCTTACACACTAATAAAGCAAAGCAGTCAATTTATCCAACTTAATGCGCAAAAGCTCCCAAGTATGCACTAATTATTATTCAAAATACTGTACTCTAGAAACTACCGTACCTACTGTGACTTTAACCTCCAGAACACCTATTCTTGAGCGAGTCCTAGCAAGTATGTATTACCAAACTTCACTCTATGAGAAACTGTTGAACATACAGGACAGTGTTATTTACAAGTTCTCTACCGTCACTGCATCTGCAATCAGGTATAATCTCTCATTTTGAAAGGGGAAAGACAGCAAGCAGCCAGGTGGTGCAGGCCTGTATTTTTTCCTGAAGTCTGTAAAACTTGATGATTCATCGTATTACATCATGCGACAGAGTAGGAATAGCCATCAGCAATCTATTGTCAGGTTTGGCAAACGATTTTAACAATTCTAAAGAGTTAAAAGTCCACAAATTTGACAGTTGTGAATTCTTCATTTCTATGTAGTTTCTCATTTTCCTCACTCTAAACTGGGGGGGGGGGAATCCCATCTGCAAGTTACCTATGAAACTACCTACAACATTCAGATCTTCTCATATAAGAATTTGGGCTCTCTTCCCACAGTTCACCCAAAACTTGTGTTAAAAACAAAAATATGACACCTACAAGAATTAAACTTTCTACTACCATGCCACCAAGTAGCGCACGGCTGAATTTCACGCCAAATGGTCGGCAGGAAGTTGCGGCAACATTCACAGTGAACTGGACATGTCTTTCACCTCTTACCGCCGCCACTCACAAATGGTGCAGCTCTCCAGGTGGATACCAACTAAGCACCCAGCCAGAAAGAAAGGGCTGAAGTCCTAGGTGTCAAGGTATTGACCCAACAGATCCAAAGAGAGAGAGAAGACCCGCTGTACTAAACTGCACAGAAATAAGCCCACGTGGACGCTTGGAAGACCTTTGTCCCACATCCCTCTTCCCAGGGATCTTCCTGTGGCAAGCCCGTGCGTGTGTGACAGAGAAGGGCCATTTCCGCACTAGCCTGTTATAGCGCGATGATTCCACTTTCAACGTCCTCTGGAATCCTGGGGTTTGCAGTTTCGGGAGGGGCCCGTCGGCCCCTCCCGAAACTGCAAACCCCAGGATTCCAGAGGACGTTGAAAGTGGAATCATCGCGCTATAACAGGCTAGTGCGGAAATGGCCCAGGAGCAAGAGGAAATGCCTGTCCCGAATATGAGGAGGGAGAACTGCTCTCCCGGAGAAACAAACGGCACCACGTTACAGCCGGGACAGGGCGGCCTACACGGGAACCGCTAACGACAAGGCGAACCGAGAGGCCTACCCATTTTCTCTTCAACCTCCCCTCCCTCTCCCGCCTTTGGCGTAGCGTCCGCTGCCACCCCGGGTCTCGACTAACAGCGCTGGGCTGGGGCCCAAAAGAGGGGCGGTGTTTTCCCCCTTCCTCTCGTCCCCGGCCGGAAAGGGAGAAGAAGCGGCTACCAGCTCCCAAGAACAGGCAAGGCCGCCACGGCGAGCTGAGAGCAATCACATGGTCACGCCGAAAGAAAACCACGTTGCCTTTACTGCAGTGGAATGCTGGGAAAGAAAAGGGGAGGCCGCTCCGAACGCAGCGCAGCGCGAGCACCCCCCCCACACACACACACCACACACACACAAAGCCACTGGGCGGCGGACGTTGGGAGAAAAGGGAACGCTCAAACCGTCGCCAGCACGCGGTGGCAGCGGGCCTAGAACGCCACAGGGCGGGCGGGCGGGCGGGCGGGGGAGGGAATCCTTCGCCGCCGCCGCCGCAGCAGGGCCCACGGCCGCCTCCTTCGCCCCACCCCACGCTGCCAGACACATGGCTCCGCGCCGCACTTACGCCCTCAAAGGGACTCCTACCGACCCACACCTCTCCCCGGATAAAACGGGCGCTGGACGCGGTTCAAAAATCAGCCAGAAATACTGTCAAAACGTGCATTCCCAATCTCCGTGAGGGAAAACTGAAGGGTGGTTTTACTTAAAATGAATTCCGCTTCTTCCTCCTCCCCCCAACCCGCCCGCCCCATATTTTCCGCCCGTCCGAGGACGTTACGGCTCGTCTCCCCCGACCGGGCTGCACTGCCGTCCGCGTATTCTTAGCCCTCAGCTCAACCCCACGCCATTTAACTAGGGCTATATTTAAGAAAGGAAGCAGCGTGGCCACGGAGGGAGGGGGAAGGGAGGGAGGGAGAGGGGACATCTTAGAACCCCACGCTTATTAAACTCCTTTTTTATTTTTCTGTCGCAATCGAGGTGTTTCAAGAAGGGGGTGTGTGAACGGGGGAGCAGCGGGAGGGCGAGTGACGGGGGGGAGGGGGGAGGCATTTCTTCCCCTCACACGCCTGCCTCGAGTTTACAGGAAAAGGACGGTTCCCTCCCTGGCACGCGGAGGAAAACGGGAGGGGGGCGCTTGCGGGGGCGGCACCCGCCAAAGTCAGGCCCTTCCATCCATGTGTTTTCCCCTTAAAGGTCTTAAAATGTCCGTCTCACGTTCGGCTATGAAAGCCCCCGCGATACGTTTTCTTCCACCGCCTCCATGGGCCTCCCCTTCCGATCAGAAGTGTGTGTGTGTGTAAAGATGTCCATTTAATAAAAGAAATAAAAGCCATGGGGGGGAGGAAGGAAGGAGAGTGGGGCGAAGGAGAAGAGGGTGGGTGCAGATGGACAAAGACGGGGTGGAGTTTTATGGGAGGTGGGGGGGGGACGAGAGAATGTCACCATATTGCAGAGAAGGCGACTCCCCACCTCGAATGGCTGCTCTCGCTTCGCCATATCGGGAGGAGACGATCCTCCCTTCCATATTCACACACACAAGAACACCGACCACCCCCCAATCGACTGGTCCCTCCCTCCTCCCTCCCTCGCGGGGCCCCCTCCCCACCCACCTGGAGGCGACTGTCCGTTGAGGGTGACCAAAGCCACCGGGGCGTTCTTAGTCCAAGGGTTCACCTTGGGCGGAGGGGCCTCGATGAACTCCTTGCGCCCTACGCCGCCGCCTCCCTGCTCGCCGCCCTCCTCGCCGCCGCTGCTGCTGCTGCCGCCGCCGCCGCTGACCTCACCGGGCAGCCGGTTGGATTCCACGCCGCCGCCGCCGCCGCCGCCGCTCCTCTGGTGCAGGAGGTTCTCCTTCTCCTGGTGGTTACTGTCCTCCTTCTGCTGCTTGATGCTGGGCGGCTTGAGGGCCCCGTTCCGGCGCAGATGCTCCCCCACCACGCCGCCGCCGCCGCCTTCCTTGCCGCAGCAGCTGTCGGGGCCGCCCCCTTGCCCTGGTCGGCGCCGGCCTTCTCTCCTTGGTGCATGAGGCGCTCTCCCTTCTCCTGGGGCTTGATGACGAGCCCGTGCTCTTCGGAGGGCAGCAGGGAGTTGGCGGGCAGGAGAGCCTCCACCTGGGTAGCCATCTGCGTCCGCACACAGCCGACTTCTTCCCGGGGCTCCAGGCTCTCCCCGGACCGCACGCGCCCGCCCCAAACTTTGCCGACTCCCCCTTTCTCCCCCGGCCGAGACCGCCTCGCCCGAAAGCCGAGGGCTTTCCGCTCCCGCCGCCTTCCTCGCTCACGGGCCTTCTCCTCCTTCAGACGCCGGCGCTCGGACAAAGTACGCACCCCGAGGCGAGCGGGGGGCCCGAGGCGCCGGTTTCCTCCCCCCACCCTTGAAACCCAACCCCGGCGTGTCCCCCCTCCCCCGGTCTCCTCTAATGCCGCCGCCGCCGCAGCAATATGGAGAAGCAAGGAGACCACGCGACTGGCCGGCGAGAGCGCGCGCTCCTCCGCCAGCCCCGCCTTAGTCAGGCGGCCAGCGAGAGGCGGGGAGCGCGCGCGCGTGTGTGCTTAGGAGCGCGCCCGGGGAAAGGAAAGGAGGGGAGCCGGGAGCCCAGGGGCCGTGCGCGTGCCTGATGCAATTCGGCTGCCGCGCGGCGAGAGGAGAAGATCCTTAAAGGGGCAGCGGCAGCGGCGGCGGCGGCGCCCGGGCGAGAGGCAGGAGGAGCCCTGGCTTAAACTTCACCGCTGCCAAGAGGAAGGGCCTCGTGCGAAGTGCTGGCTTGTGGCACAGGGAGCCCTGCTTCCAGCCTCGGTTCGGAGGGAGGAAGAGAGAGAGAGAGAGAGAGGGAGGGAGGAGGAGGGCCTACGGATTTCAAGCTAGAACAAATCGCCCAGCAGAGCTTGAGAGCATATATGGATTTTACTTCTTAAAAAAAAAACATCGACAAGGCCGGGCTGAACTTGCTGAGCAAGCCCAGCATAGGCCTGCTTAGGCCATTTCCGCACTACACTCTTATAGCGCGATTATTCCACTTTCAACATCCTATGGAATCCTGGGGTTTGCAGTTTCGGGAGGGGCCGCCTGGCCCCTCCCGAAACTGCAAACCCCAGGATTCCATAGCATGTTGAAAGTGGAATAATCGCGCTATAAGAGTGTAGTGCGGAAATGGCCTTAGTTGGAATTAGCCGAGCCCGTTGAGGGGTGTTTTTTTTCCCCCTTTTAAATGTGCTCAGGGGCTGCATCCCTTTTCCCCTTTCCCAGGCAAACTCTGAGCAAGTGGACACTATTTTCAGGGGAAGAAGAAGGAGCACTGCCTTCCTTCCTCCGACTCAGTAGCTCTCCCCTCTCCAATTTTGTGTTGCCTTGCTAGTGCAAAAATATTTTTTTAAAAGAACATGTTTATGCCAAACAAGTCACTATGATTCCCTGGACCTGCCTTCCTAGTAAATGTACCTAGGATTACTGCCTAAAAAATGATCGTCCAAAGTTAAAAAAAAAGGAAGTTTGTTTTAAATTTTAAAACCCAGTCTTTCCCAACCTCTTCCTTCATAACTGCTACCATACTCCTTGCTTATTCTCTCCTAGCCTTTGCAAACCTTGACAGGGTTTCCTGAACCTGCGTTTTTATTGAGATGCATATTGTGTGTGTACCTGCCTTCAACTTGCTTGCTGGTTTATGGCAACCCCATTAAGGAAAACTCAAAGGTGTTTTTGCCAGTTCCTTCTTCTAAAATACAGCCTACAATACCTGGTGTTCATTGATGGTCTCCCATCCAAGTACCAACCCAGGGCTGACCTAACTTAGCTTCCAAGATCTGAGGGAATCTGGCATATTCTGTTTTTTTTCCTGAAAAGAGAAAAGTACCTGCTTGTCCCCTACATTTACTCCAGACAGCCATCCTTTGAGCTGAATTAAGGTGAGAGAATGGGACTAGCACTGTAAACTTCCTGGCTGAGTGGGATTTGAATGTGGGTCTCCCCAGTCCTAACCAGGATGCCATGTTGCCTCTATCCATGATGATCAGTTTACATGGAATTTTGCAAAGACTGGTCCCTACTGCCAAGAAGCCTGTCAATGGTTGGGGAGAGAGGAGGGAAGTCCATAATACATTGAAACCAGTTAATACAAGACAAAGCTGACTAGAAACTAGCAGTGGTTTTTGACAACTTGTATACACAACAGTATGGATATGGGTGTTGGGTTCAGACAGCAGACATGTCAGATCAAACAGACCTGAGAGTAGATCCAGTTAACTAAAAGCATAAGTATATGCTACACATTTATTTATTCTAATTTTTTCATTAAGGTATTTCTTTTCATGGAAGTTATGTAGTACAATTGTATTTTTTTCTTGACGTTATTGCCTGTAAAAAAATATCAGAAAGAACACATAGGAATGTATCAAGATGTGCAAGACATTTAAATTATTGTTGGATTTCTGCCAATCATATATATCTGCCAAAAAATAGCAGAGTGCAGAATTGGAAGTGGTAGCCCAGATATAGCAGATATATTTACTATTCCACCTTTCTACCAAAATGAAGAAATGCTGGAGCAGACCTGAGGCCTTTTCACAGTTTGCAGTTATAGCATTATGATTCCATTTCAATAGCCGCAGCTGCATTGTATGGAATGCTGGGAATTGTAGTCTTGTCAGAGACACTAGAGCTCTCTGGTGAGAAGTCTAAATTGTTATTGCAGTGTGCTTTCAAGTCATTTCCAAGTTACAGTGACCCTCAGGCAAACCTAACTCGAGGTTTTCTGGAGGATGAGTGTGTGTGATGTGCCCAAGGTCACCCAGTGGGTTTCCGTTTCCATGTCCAGGCAGGGAATCAAATCTTGGTTTCCAGGGTCAGAGTGCAGCGCTCAAAGCACTACCCCACACTACCTCTCTGAGAAGTCTAAATACCTTTCCCTTAAAAAAGTGCATATCTCAGGATTCCCCAGGACTGAACCATGGTCGTTAAAGAGGAATCATAGCACTATGACTGTGTAGTATGAAAGCAGGACTTTTCACTTCCAGATGCCATAACAAGTTGTGATAACACTTAACAAGTACAGTTTTCTAGGCAACATTGATCACCGCAAACAAGGCCTGAGCATGACTTTACGTTTTCTTACTTACAAGAACAAGCAAACACACAGGATGGCTCATGAATGACGAGAACCAGTCTTTGTTGGTGAAAAACTGAAAAGGAAGGTGTAAATCAGTGGTTCTCAACCTTCCTAATGCTGTGACCCTTTAATACAGTTCCTCATGTTGTGGTGACCCCCAACCATAAAATTATTTATTTATTATTTAAAATGCCTCCCCCCTGGCAAAGGCCGCCTCACCGGCCAGGAACGAGGGGGGGTGGGCAGGGAGGGAAAGAGGAGACGTGCATCTCCCCCAGGAAAAAACTCCAAGAACCCCCCGGGCTCTGCTTCTGCTTTGCTCTCGTTTCCGCTGGGGGGGCAGTGTGGGAAAAG
The DNA here is from genome assembly GCA_948474755.1 of Ctenosaura bakeri. Classification (NCBI taxonomy): domain Eukaryota; kingdom Metazoa; phylum Chordata; class Lepidosauria; order Squamata; family Iguanidae; genus Ctenosaura; species Ctenosaura bakeri. Next base: position 265,007 of record CAOLHI010001056.1, read on the forward strand.
TTTCCAGAGTGTCAACCCTGGCCGGGGGGGGAGGAATCCCAGCACCTTTGTCTTTTGCGCGGGGGCAGCTCACCCCCCCCGGAAAAGTGCCGCCTTGCGGCCCCCCGGCCCTTCCGCAGCACCCCCCTCTGTGGCGAGTGGGGCAGGGGCCACGGCAAGGAGGGGGCCTCCCCCCTGTGCTGCGCCCCCCCCCAAGCTGGCCCGTCAGACGGGAGGTTCTCCCGGTAGCGGAGAAGGGGAGCGATTTCAGTCCCTTTTGAACAGGGGCAGGAGGACACGAGCGCGTGGCTCACGCTTGTGCACCACCACCGAAGAGGGAATGGAGCCTAAGACCATCAGAAATACGTATTTTCTGATGGTCTTAGGCAACCCCTGTGAAAGGGTCATTCCACCCCCCAAAGGGGTCGCAACCCACAGGTTGAGAACCACTGGTGTAAATCAAGAAATAATAGAAATTCTTAAGCAAGATTCATTTTTACCTATGTGCAATAGATATTTTTAAAAAAATACTAATAATTTACAATACAGTTTTACCTCAGTGAATGCTGAGCCTCCAAGTATGCCTCTCATGCACTTTGTCAACTATTGTTTTCCAGGACTGTTTTTCACTTTTTTAAAAAATTACATAAAATAAAAAAATTACAAACATTTCAGATCTGTGCCCTTTATTCCACATCTGCAACAGTAGTAGCCTTTGCTTCTGATTTTTTTTATAGAGAATGCTTTTCTTTATCCTTCTCTGTTCTGTCTCTCTTTCTACCTTCCCTCAGAAAATAATAATAATTTAAAAATGGAAATTGTGATAGTGCTACCAGTACAACCCACCTCACATGATAAGACCTAGCAGAAGTCATGGCTCTAGTTGAAGACCAGTACACTAGCCTAACCAGTTAGCTGCTTCAATAAGGCAGATCACAAAGATTCAACACAATATATTGTGTTATATCTTAGCACAGGCAAAAGTGAAGCAAACATAAGAGCCTGGATTTTGCTAGGCACATGAACCAAGCAACCTTGTATCACCCTACTCTGTGTAAAACCATCTGGGTTGAATATTTGGAATAGGTAGAATGGTCTCAAAGAGAAATGTGTTTTCTTTCTTGACATAACAACATTTACATTCTGATAGAAATAGCTCATCTGTCAAAACCTGATTGAGATAGAAACTAGCCTGTTGAAGACATCTGTCAGATAACTGCAAACTATGAAAGAATGCCTGCAGCCTCTATAAATTATTCCAGCTACTTTCTGGGTCCATTGCTATGCTACATTTATAGTTACCTGTCATGTTGACAACACCCCTAGTCCTGTTACAAGAATCATCTGTCAGTAGTATGTTGAGTAATTATGCCCCATGGAAACCCATCCCCACAGGGAAAAAGAGGTACCATCGAACAACTATTTCCTAGTGCAGAGTAATTGACAAGCAACATACAAGCTTATCATACATGTGCTACTTTGTTGCTTATTAACAACTTATTATTAAGAGTTATCAACTTTGATGATGTTCTAATACATTCAGTCAAATTATTTACCATTCTACAAGCAACATGTATGTTTAAATCTTACAGACCATTTTCTCACAAGCTCAAAATGACTTACAGTTGGGGAAGAACACTCAGAAAAATAGAAGAACGTGGGTTATGTGAGACAATAAAAGATACAGAATTTAGACATTCTATTTTGTGTGGCCATAGTGACTGGGGAATTTCGGAAACTGTTGTACAGAAAGCAATATTGGCATTGAATAGGTGATAGCAAGGTCCAGCTCAGCACATGACCCTTAACAAAACAGGGCAGACACCAGCTGGAACTAGAATACTCTTGCAACCCTTCCTATAAGCAACTAAAAGCTGAAATCTTGTGCCTCGAGGGTAAAAGTATTCCAGAGCAGCAGAACACCAAAGGCTCTGCTTCTAGCAGTTAAAGTTCTCCCCTTCCTTTAATGCAGAAATGGAAAACTGTGGCTCTCCAGATGTTTTAGAACTGCAGCTCCCATTGACTATGATGGCTAAAGCTGATGAAACTGTAGGCTGAAAATAGCTGGAGTACCACAGTTGCCCATCCTGGTTTCATGAGTTATTAAACAAGACCTCATCTGACAAATATGTTTAGCATGAGTTTCACACAGTCAAAAGTGATCTCAAAACTGTATAGGTTCCCTACCTGTGAAGAGCTTTTACAGTTTAAACCAGAGCTTTCCAAACTGTGTGTTGTGACATGTTAGTGCGTTGGCTGCAGTGCACACAAAAACGTAATGGCTGGAAGGGCTGCCTCTCCTGCCACCACTGCAGCTGCCCCAGACTGAGGAAAACCCTGGCGAAGGCAGCAGAGATAGGCCAGGCCCAGGTGGAGGGGCTGCATCTCCTGCCACCGCCACCACCCTGGACCAAGGAAGTCTGGGTGGGGGGCAGGCTCAGATGAAGGGGCTGCCTCCACTTACTGAATTACTTACTGAATTACTGTGTCACAAAATGATGCATGTCTAAAAAGTGTGTCACCAACATGAAAAGTTTGGAAAGCTCTGGTTTAATCCAATATCTTGAACAGGGCCTGAAGCATGAAGACAGCCAGTACAGATGATATAGCATATGCTAAATATGCACATTTTGTTGATGCTTCTAGGTTATTTTCAATGGCATCATCATGTGCTTTAAAACAGAGTGCATCAAAGCAATTAAGCTCGGAAGTTGATTGTATGATAAAGAACTGCTCTGTCCAAGAAGTGTGGAGGATGCACAATAAATGCTGCTGGTAAAATGCTCCTCTGGCTAATGTATTTGCTCATCAGAAATCAGTGTTGGATATAATAATATTCCAAGGGGCTATACTTGTTCCAGTAGGAAAATTACAAAAGGACAAATCTATCAGTCACAAGAAAACCACCAACTCATCTACTCATATATGACATTGTCTAGATGTGACCCACCAGTATCCTTTCCAACTTGACTAGATTCATCTTCAACCTTCCTCTCATCCATTTGTCCAAGCGGTGGCTCAGGGCAGCAATGGCAGTTTCTAGTCACGGAAACACATATAACTGGATGTCAGCATAAGAAAGTACCTTATGCAGGGTTCTGTCCCAGAGCTGTCACTTTTATTGATTGCTTAGATGATGAGGTAGAAGAAATCCTTATCAAGTTTGCAGACGATACAAAATTGGGAAGGCTAGCTGACACGTTGCAAGATAAGAACAGAATTCAAATGCAGCTTGATATACTAGAAATTGGACTGAAATTAACAAAGACAATTCTTCATTTTGGCCTCAAAAAAAAAAGACATGGACATAGGATAGAGAATACTTGGCTTAGCAGTAGTACATGTGAAATAACCTTGGAGTTATTGTTGATCATAAAGTGAATATGACCCAGCAGTGTGATGCTGCAGCAAAGAAGACAATATTTTAGCCTGCATTAATAGAACTGTAGTTTCCAAGTCAAGGAAAGTAATAGCTCTACTATATTATGAGCCATCAGGCTCATCTTCACTACACCAACTGCTAGCCTAATGAAAGATCAAGCAGGCAGGATAAGCAGTTGTATTTGACACTTGCAGTACAGGCTCTCATTGTGCTGTAACATCCAACTTTGGTAAAAACTGAGTGAAGTTAATAGCAATTAACTATGGGAAGTTATCACTGCAGGCTGCAATCCTGCTCCCCAAGTCTCATTACGCAGAAGAACAGCACTGGATAGAATTCTGTGGAAACCACAACAGAAGTAGTTGGTTGCTTTGTCAACATCAGTACCACCTCTTGGGCTTGCAGATGACCTCAAGCCAGCTCCTAACCCATTTCTTGTTACTCAGCTCTTCAGTGAAACACAGAGCCAGGCTTGGACAAGACTGGATGCCTACCATTGTCATCACTGTTCGCTGTCATTGTGGGACTGTTTACCTTATATATTAGGCAAGATGAACTGAGGATATGATGGCAAGTGGGTATACAATCATCCCTCCACATTCGCTAGGGTTAGGGGCACAGGACCTCCATTAAGGTGGAAAAACCGTGAATAACTCTAGGCCTTCCCAAACCACATTTAACACACAAAAAAGTATGATCACCATATTCAACCCACGGTGGATTCCTTTGAGGCATCAGAGTTCCTTTACAAGGCAGAAGAGTGGGGTTGGTGGGGCTTACTGACACCCCTGCTGCTGCTCCACACCATTTTTAATAGGGACTTACAAGCCTCGTTCCAGGTTCTCAGTCTCACGAGACTTTCAATCCCTATTAAAAATGGCATAGGAATATTAATATTAAGTTATTATGGTTTGGAAGAATAGCATTAGTAAAAATGAAAATACTACCTAAGATTAATTTTTTGTTCAGGATGTTACCAATAAAGGTATCAGAAGAAGAACTGAAAAATTGACAGTTTTTATTGAACAATTTTTGTAATGGGAACAAGAGAGTGAGGATTAATAAGAAATTTTGGTATAAATCTCAAAAAAAAAAAAAGTGGATTAGGTCTACCAAATCTAAAATGGTATTATAATGCAAATCAATTGAGATATATTATAGATGGAGTTCTAGAAAAGGGGATTTAGATTGGTTAGAGATGGGAACAACAGAAATTGAGAAGAGATTAGAGTTGTTGTTGTTGTTGTTGTTTTGGAATCCTGTCTAGAGAGAAATGGAAAACCCCTTTTTGAAAAATGTATTAGAAATTTGGGGGGAAAAAATAAGGAAAAACTAATGCTGGCTACTTTACCATTAACTCCTGTAGTGATGATGGCAAGATTTCCAATGAATTTGAGAGCTGAAGTAGAGAAGGAATTAAAGAAGCAGAGAATAAATAAGTTAAAAGATTGGATGAATATAATGACGAATAAAGATAAAATAAAGGAGAGATTACAGGGTACTGAGATATCATGGTTTAATTATATACAGCTAGAGCAATGGAAAAGGAATTGGAAAAGAAATAATAAAGGTTTCAGCAAATATACTAAATTTGAACAAATTATTATACAAAGGGAAGATATGGAGGAAAATGAAATATTGAAGGGTACCCCAAGTGAAATATTCAAAATGTTGGCAAAATATGAAGATGAATATCTTAGAAAAACATGAGAGGAAGAACTAGGACAAAAAATAGATAATCAGATCTGGGGAAAAATTTGGAACCAGCGTCATTTGAAAAACTTGCCCATAAGGATAAAAGAGAATTATTATAAATTGGTTTGGAGATGGTACCTAACACTAGTAAGATTAAATTATATAAGTAAGAATTATTCAAGGTTGTGTTGGAGGAGCTGTCAAGAGATTGGTACATATATTCATATGTGTTGGAATTGTGAAGGTGTACAGAAATTTTGGCAAAGGGTGTTTAAAGAGATAAAAGAGATAACAGAAATTGATTTACAAATTTAACCAGGTATAGCATTATTATCTACATTTGATAAGGTTAATTGTACCCAGGCAATGAAGGATTTAATTACAAATTTATTAACTGCAGCAAGGTTAATTATATCAAGAAAATGGAAGATTCATAGAGATTTTCAAACAGAGAAGTGGTAAAAAGAAGTGTGGAAAATTGCGATTAACGATAAGTTAACATGTCGAATTAAGGCCAAAAAAGGAATAATGAATGGAAATGATTTTGAAGCAATATGGAAGATTTTCGTGGAAAAAGTTTTAATAAAAGAGGAAGGTGTCATACCTCCACAAGAAGAATTACAATTCTGGAAGGTGGAATAAGTTGAAACTTAATTGGCTCTGAGGGTTGGGTTTATTTTTAGGAATAGTTTGATATGTTTACTAATAAGATAATATTTAGTAATAGTAATAGATTAAATGTAATTGAAAAGTACAGAGTTAAGAATGAAATTATTAAAATAATAATGAGTATAATGAGAATGAGATCTAGATATAGATAACCAAAGTATATAAGCAGTGTGATATAGAATATGTTGAATAAGTATATGATTGTAATGGAATTAGAGAGAAATAACAATGTAAGCTTGTTTTTATTGAAATTCCTTTTTTCCCCACTGTTATGTGTATCACATGGTGTTTTTCTTTTTCTTTTTGTTCTGTTCTTTTCTTTATAATCAATAAAAAAATTAAAAAATTAAAAAATGGCATAGGGAGGCAGCAGAGGTGACAGCAAATAATCCATGAATAATCAAATCCGAAAAAGTGAAACCAGCAAGTATGGATGACTGATTATATTTGTAATCTGTGCACAGCTTGCATTCTTATATGTCTTCCCTGTGTTGAATTATCACGAATGGCATTGCATGACTTTAATGAAAGCTATGGTCTTATTTGGGGTTATACAACAGGGGGATGGGAAATAACAGGTGATAGAAATTAATGTAGAGCAGGTTTTAAGAAAGTAAATTCAGCCTGCGAGTCTCCCAAATTCATCAAGGACCTTAATCAATCTTAATGCACTCTTAACCGGGTCATCTAACATAACGACAAGGTCGTCCGCAAATACCCTTAACTTATACATTTGATTTCCAATCCTCACTCCTTTTATTTCTCCATCTTGCCTAATCTTATTATTTAATATTTCTAATACCATTATAAAAATTAAGGGGGATAGTGGGCAACCTTGTCTTGTACCCTTCTTAATCTCAAATTTCTCTGACTTTTCCCCATTTATAACCACTTTTGCTGTCTGATTATTATATATCATTTTAACCCAATCAATAAATCTTTTCCCCATGTCCACCTTTTCTAATCTCTCAATTATAAAATTCCATTTCACATTATCAAACGCCTTTTCAGCGTCTACAAACACCAGTCCTAATTTCTCCTCCTTATGTTTATGATAATGTTCAATTATGTCCAATATCATTCTTACATTGTCTTTTATTGATCTTCCCGGCAAGAATCCATTCTGGTCCTCATGAATCCAGACTTTTAAAATCTTCTTTAATCTCTCTGCCAGGATAGATGTGAATATTTTATCATCTATATTTAATAGGGATATTGGCCTATAATTCTTTACCTCTAATTTATCTTTACCTTCCTTTGGTATCAAAGTAATTGTTGCTTCTCCCCATGAATCTGGTCTACCCTCAAGTTCCATTTCATTAAAAAGTTTATAAAGAGGTTCAATCAATTGATCTTGAAATTCCTTATAATATCTTGCTATATAGCCATCTGGTCCTGGTGCTTTCCCTACCTTTAATTTCTGGATTGCCATTCTTATTTCTGTCTTTGAAATGGGTTTATTCAATTCTAGTCTTTGATCTTCTTGAATTTGAACTATTCCAACTCCGTCTAAATATTTCTTCACTTGCTGAATATATTCCTTTGTATCAATTGAATCATCAAACAAATCTTTATAATATTCTTGAAACATGTGCTTAATTTTTCTTTGCTCTCTAAATATCTTATCCCCTTTTCTAATTTCAGTAATTAATTTTTTCTCTTTTTCTTTCTTCAGCCTGTAGGCCAACCATTTTCCAATTTTGTTTGCATGTTCAAAAAATCTCTGTCGGGTATACTTTATCTTCTTTTCAATTTCCAATCTATCTTCCATAGCTAATTGTTTCTGAAGAATTTTAATTTCTCTCAATAGCTTTATATTACTAGAATCTTTCTTCAAATCTTCCTCTTTTACTTTAATCTCTGCCATTATACTTTGAATTTTCTGCTTCTTCATCTTTTTCTTATAAGCTTCATGTTTCAAGAAAATACCTCTTACTACTACTTTTCCTGCATCCCATACCATCCTGCTTGATGTACCTTTTCCCATATTTTCTTTGAAGAAAAAGTCTATCTCTTGTTTCACCTTTTCTACCATTTTTCCCTCCCGCAAAAACTCGTCTTTCAAAGTCCATCTATATTCTCCCTTTCGCTCATTCCACGTCATCATAATAGGATAGTGATCCGATAACGTCCTTGGCAAAATCTCCATTTTCTTTATATTTTTACATAACGTTTTAGAAGCCAAGAACATATCGATCCTCGACCATGTCTTGTGTACTTCCGAAAAATATGCATACTTTTTAAGATTTCCGTATAAATATCTCCACACATCCGTCACCGAAGTCACATCCATAAATTCTTCAAATGTCTTTGGTAATCTTCTCTTTGGTGTCTTCCCTTTCTTTTTCAATGTTCTATCTATTTCCGGTTTGATCACTCCATTCCAGTCCCCACATAATATTATATCTTGATAATCATAATCCAATATATCTTTCGCTAATTTATCATAAAAAGATGATTTATTCTCGAGTGGGCCATAGACTCCCACTATCAACATCTTATTACCAATTACTCCACTTCTATTCCAATCACCATACCTCTGTTGTCTCTAAATATCTCCTTTGCATTATATTTTTTATTTACATATATTGTCACTCCTTTTTTCTTCTTCTTAATTGTCGTAGAGAAGTCTTGTCTCAATCTTAAATTCTTCATATATTTTAAGTCCTTGTCCCTTATATGGGTTTCTTGCAAACAAATTACATCTGCTTTTATTTTCTCTAGATGATGGAATACTCTTTTTCGTTTAATTGCAGCATTCAATCCCCTAACATTCCATGATACTATTTTCATTATCTTCCCTTCTCCCTGTCCTTTTCCTTTCTTTTTATTATAAATCTTGTTCCTGTTCTTCCTCTTTCTCTTCTTCTTCTGTTTCTCCTACTTCCTCCTCTTCTTCTTCATGTTCCGTCCCTTTTTCCCTTTGTTCTGTCTTCTCATCTTCACAGTCTCTACTTACTACTCTTCGATGTTCTTTTGGGCTCTCTTCGCCATCTTCTCTTGTCTTAACATATTCTCTTCCATTTTTTTTGCTCTTCTGTACATCTTTTTCTAAGTTCTTCCTTATATCTTTTCAAAAAGTCTTGTGCTCTAGAAACTGAATTCAGTGTAAATCTTCTCTCATTATACATAAATGTAATTCCTTCTAGTTTGCACCAACGGTATGTAATTCCACTTCTTTTTAACACCTGTGTTAAAAAGAAGTACTCTTTTCTTTTTTTCAAAACCTGTCCAGGAATGTCTTTAAATATTTGAAGTTCGTCTTGATCTATCCACAATTTATTCATATAACTCTGTTGAATCACTAAGTCCTTTACTCTCTCTCTCAAGAAGTAGATTACAATATCTCGCGGTAGTTTCCTCTTCTTTGCTATAAACGAATTGATCCGAAACATCTTATCGACTTCTAAATCAAGTTGTTTTAAGGTAAATATGGAAAAGACAACAATGTTAACTAAGAATATTTCAAAAAAAGAAGAGATGGAGATTGAAGGTTTAACTAATTTTAAATCATCAAAGAAAGTACAGTATCTGGGAGTTAACATTACTGATAGGAGTACAGATTTGTTTGATAATAATTATAAGAAAACTTGGGGAGAAATAAAGGAAAATTTGAAGAGATGGTCAAAATTGGATCTATCTCTGATGGGAAGGATTGCAGCGATTAAGATAAATATTTTACCCAAAATGATATTTTTGTTTCAAAATTTACCGATTATTGTAAATGATGTGCCTTTTAAACAATGGAAAAAAGATTTATCAAAGTTTGTGTGGAATGGTAAAAAAACCAAGAATAAAATGGAAGGTGTTAAAAGATGTACAAGAAAGAGGGGGATTAGGATTACCGGATTTGAAATTGTATTTCCATGCTAGTTGCCTTTGTTGGACTATGGAATGGATTAAATTGGAAAATAGGAGATTAATGAATTTAGAAGGGGCAGATCTCTATTTTGGCTGGCATGCCTATTTGTGATACTACAAGGTAAAAGTAAATAAGCAATTTAATAATCATGTTATAAGGAGAACGTTGTTGAAGGTTTGGACACAATATAAAAATAAATTGTATGGGAAATTACCATTGTGGGTCTCCGCACATGAGGCATTTTATAGAAGAGAGAAGCCCCAATTAAACAAGTGGATAGTTTATAGAGACTTATTAAAAATACAGGGAGAAAATGTAATTTGGAAAAATAAAGAGGAATTGGCTAAGGTTGGTATTACCTCTCACTGGTTCCTCCAAAGGCAACTAGAGGAAAGATTTAAAATGGATAAGAAAACACAAGGAATTGAAATAAGGGAGAAGGAATTTGATAAATTGTTAAAACCGGGTTTAGACCATTTGATAGGTAAAATATATAAATTGGTATTTAGGTGGTATTTGGAAGATGAAACAATTAAAGAGAATATGATTGGTTGGGCGAAGAATTTGGACCACTTGATTCCATTGCAGAAATGGGAAAATTCGTGGAGGGATGTGAAGAAATATTGTGCTAACATTAATTTAAAAGAAAATTATTATAAGCTCTTCTATCGTTGGTACTATACACCAGTGCAAATTACTAAAATAAATAAGAACATGAAAGATACGTGCTGGAAGTGTTCAAGGAAAGGGACGTTTTACCATTTATGGTGGTTATGTGATAAAGCTAAAGAATTTTGGGGAAAGATACATGATTGTATTACCAATGCACTAAAAATCAAATTTCCCAGAAGTCCAGAAATATATTTATTGAATATGTTGGATGACAAATATTTTAAAGAGCATTCTTTGAGAAAAATGATGATTTATATGGTAACAACAGCAAGATTGGTATTTGCAAAATTATGGAAATCGAAGGAAATAAATACCTACGGTAGAGGACTGGTTATGGAAATTGTACGATTTATGGGAATTAGATGAACTTACATCAATTATAAATGATAGATCGACAAAATTGATTACTGAAGAATGGAATTTAGTAAAACCCTTTTGGGAAGTCCAATGGGGAAGGAATAATTAAGAGATTGGTAAATTGGAGACTCAGAAATGTAAATTTGGAAGTAAACTTTGAAAGTACACGGAAGATAGTGGTATTATTTAATGAATAGTACAATAAATGTTGGTCAACAACAAGTAATGTATAACCATCCTCAAATTATGTAGAAGAATAAGGGAAGGAGGGTAAGAAAAAGTATAGGGGATGCGGTAAGTGTTAGTAGTAATGGTAAATGATAGTATTAAATTGTGTAATGATTTAGTTAGACTATGTTTATATTTGTGATTTTCTTTTTTTGAAATGTATGTAAGACCTATTGCAATGATGGAATTTATGTGATGATAAGAAATAAGTAATGTTTTATTTGTATGTTTGTTTTTTAAAATAAAGAATTAAAAAAAATTAAAAAAAAGAAAGTAAATTCAGCAGGACAGAATGACCTGTTAAGATATTTACATATATATAAAATTAACAAAAGATCTGAACAGAAACAATTTGACCACTATAGTTTAAAGAAATCTTAGATAATGAATAATGGATGGTCAGCTCTGAGAATAACTTTTCTAATATGGAAACAAATCAGTTGCTCAAGAAAGTCTGTTGCACAAGAAAGTGCTAATGACAGTCCTTCCCACATCATCCTTGGCAACTGTGATCTGCCAAGTATAAGCTTATTCCCAACTGAAGCTTGGAAAAAAAATTAGTTTCGGACTACAGCACTCAGAAATCCCCAGTTAGCTAATGAAGTCTGGCTATTGTTGTCCAAAAGGTAACTTTTCCAAGATATGCTCCCAACAGTGCTTCCATATTACCTATACATTACATAAATCTGAGCACCACTATCCTGCTTCATCCATGGTGAGTTCTACACCAAAGATAGAAAACCTTTTTCTATCCAAAGGCTGAATTCAGTTTCGAAGGAATTCCCAAATGGAAGGAGCATATTCCAGTGGTAGATGGGACCCCAACCCCAAAAGCTCCTTCTTATCACAAAGCAGAAGCAGAAGCATTTCAGCCTTCTCAGAATAGGAAAACAAAAAAATAAACCGGACAAAAGTTGGACAGGTACCAAATGATGATATAAAGTCATCTGGAGAATCCTAGTGGGATGGATTTTGGTCCCAGGGCTTGAGGCTTATCACCACTGTTCTACAATCTACCTATGACCTTGCCAAATCCAAGCAAGGGTCATGGTGGGGCCCCAATTATTATTGTGGTTATCCTAAGATAAGCAGGAAAATCAACATTGTCAGGCAAGTATTTTGGCCAGTCCAGTTTGTGGATGGGGCTGGATGTCCACTTTTCTGATCAACTGCTATTCCATTGCTAGTTATCCACAGCCTTTCTAAAGCTGATGTCTTCTACATGTAGTGGGCTACAACTCCCAGCACCCCAGGTCAGCATGACTCTGTTATCTGGGGATGATAGGACTTACACAGTCATGTAGGGACGAAGGGGCAGGGGAGCAATTCACCCGGGGCAGCAATGTTTCTGGGGCGTCCCAGTCCATGGCCATGCCCCCACATGCCTTGGCCATGCCCCCACGCACAGTGGCTATGCCCCCTTGCCTCAGCCCTCTCCCGCCCCCCCATCCACACACTCCAAGCTCCACCAAAGGACTTGTATTCAAGACATCTGGTAGGAAGATGAATGAAGCCATTTTATTTGTGTCCTGATTACACAAGCACACTAAGTACTAACCACTAAAAAGGCTTGGCAGTTTTATTCTTACATGTATACAGCACTCTTTCTCTATGTTAAGTACTTACAATCCTTGTTCATTCTTCAAAGCTTCCCTTTGAAGTCAGCTGGGGTAATTCATTTTATACCAGTAAAGAATGAAGATGGCAACAAACAATGTATGTGAGTTTATCACTGTAATAATCCGTTTCAGTGGGGGAAAAACCCTATTTACAAATCAGTGTCACATGCAGTTTGGTCCACGTTTGACTTCAAGTGTTCCAGGCTCCATGGAATGAATCCCATCATGAAATGAACCTGTGACTTCTGTTGTATCCTTCTGTAAGTTGCATTTTCCTAATAAAGTGAGGGTCTTCTTAGCTCATATTTTAATGCTTGTTATACCAGTATCAAGATATCTTTGTAATGATCATAGAACAAGCAGACTCTTTGAAAACTAAAGCTACTAGAGTGGTGATTAGATGTCATGCCCCAAGACAGAACACTCCTCCATGAACTGCAGTTTCATATTTGCCACTATACCAAGTGACTCACAATCTTCTCTGTGCCAATGTGAGGTTCTGGGAAGATATTTCCTTCAGGAACATTGCACCATATGAACAATTATTCCATAGAAAGCTGTCTTGGTAATTTTGAGGTACATGCTAACAACTTCCTTGTCCCTTCCTGCCGCTCTCCACACTCTTCATCTGTATTTTCTGTGTTCTTTATAAGACGACTGTCTGGTTCTCTGCAGTTCTTGTGGAAGAAGAATTGCCTATCTCCTGGGGCAAAGTCCTGCTCCTGTTCTGAGAAAAATCTTGCTTCTCTGCTTCTGTCTGCTATAACTGCTGTTTGAAAATGCAGCGATGTCTCAGGAAATTGGGTTGGCTGAGACACCAGACAAAATGGTACCCCATTCCAAAGCAGAAGCTGTGGTGGGTTTCTTCCCCTGAAATGGCACTGAAGAGTGCCAGGAACCTAAGTTCTATGTTGGAAAGCATAACACTATATTATTTTGGGTGAAAATTAATTTGTGTGTATTTCTGACAGCACATACACTGTACACAATGTGCACCCTGGGCAAGCAGATGCAGGGTACATTTACTGTCTGATCTTCACTCCATAGTGGAAAATCTCCTACTTTTGCTGGTGTTTATACATTGCTGCATTTCATATATCTTTATTGGATGTGTACACCACCATGCTTCCTAGGAGCTCAGGACAGAACAGGTAATTTCCTCCTATTTTTAACTTCACAACAAGGCTGAGAGACAGTGAATAGCAGAAAGCCATTCAGTCAACTTTAGAGCTGGATGGAAGTTTAAGCCATTATCTTTCCAGTCCAATGTGCTGCTAGCCCATGTCAGTTTTATTTACACTTATCTGTGTTTTCCCTAAACTGTGTTTATTTACACTTACCTGTGTTTTCCCTAAAACCTGAAGCAAACTTAACAGCCACAGAAATTGTCTTTACTATTTCCATATTTATTAGCATGCAGAAACTACTCTGCGACATTTTTCCTTTAGTTCATAAAATATATTCTAGTTCAAAGCTTGGAAAAACTATATTTTGGACTAGAACTCCCACAGTTTCCCAACTGGCATGGCAATGGAAGTTGTAGTATGAGAGTTGTAATGCAAAAAAAGAAAGAAAGAAAAAGAAAACAAACAAAACGAAAAACCTTTTCCAAACTGTATCCCAGCTACAGCAGCACATTCAGGATAAGAATACCCTGTATGACCTGTTATGCATAGACATGTAAATTGGCAGCAGTAACTAGAGTTCAAATATTTAATCAAGTGAGGGCTAATCTAGGTGAGACACAGAGGAATCTGTGGTCAGATCTCTCATACTTTTCTTTAGTTCAAAGCAACCATGCATGCCCCAGAACTGGATTCAGGGAGCAGCACAGGATAGGGGAGATTGTAACCCTTTCCCCATTTGTGATTTGATTAACTTATCCACAGCTGTGGGAGAAAACTGGCATGCACTATACATTTCCTTCTACAGGGTAGTTGGCTGCTGAGGAAAGCAATGAGAATGCGGAAATGGTGGTGGAGGGGGAAGATGTATCTGTGATCCAATTTTCCTATGTTTTAGCTTTTCAGAAAAGCTTTGAACTATACCAAAAACTAAGAAACAAACAGGATAAAAGACCTCTGAGCTTCTCATCAAATTTGGTTCTCAACTGTTTCACACATTTTTGATTAATTAAAATTGGATGGGATGTATGAATTAGCCACCAGCAGCCTGTATACAGATGTGATAGAAAAAGATAATAAATATAACTTTTAATGACAGTAGACTAAGTATGGGATCTCACACACAAAGACAGGACAACAATCGGAACAAATAAATAACTACAAATATTCAGCTCCTGTGTAATATAGTTGATTAAGTTTACACAAGGGTCATATTGCCATGCATAACAGAGCAGTTAACAGGAAAAGCCAAATGAGTTGCGTCCAGATTTCAGGGCTTGGTGGTCCTCTGTAAACTAGTTTGACAGGTTAGACAGGACACATATACATAACCTCTTCAGACTGTTTCTCTTGATCTTCCTGACACATTTATCAAAAAATTAAGCTGACTTCACACTGCCCAAAATGTCATGGAATGTGGCTGAACTTACAGGGTGAGGTCGTTCAATTTCTTACTGCCATCTCACTTTTTAAAAAATTGTTTCTTGTTTCTTAAATCTGTTTTAACTTTTACAATATACATTGAGAACAGTTGTGTGGAAACTCAGCATAGAAATATAATGATAACAATGAGAATAAAAACACTGGGAGAGCAACCTACAGCTTCTTCATCCCAATCGGCATACCAAGGAGAACTGGCAAATGTCTCACAGAGAGAGCTCTGTGGGAGATTCTTCAAACGTTTGGAAACTGTAACTAATTTGGCTTGAAGAAGGTGCATATCAGTCAAACAAAGCCAAGATAATGGTCTTGAGCCCAATGCTTCCCAGGCTTCTGGTTATATAGCAGAGTTTAGTTCTGTTTTTTCTTAGTTTAAAACTGAATGCACAGCCTACTCTTGCATAATATGTAGGGGTAAATTTTGAAGTGCTGGTCCTTTATGACAATCCATAAAGCAACATCCCCAAGGAGACTCCAAAATTGCAAGCAGTTATGTTGATCTGTTTATAAACTTTTCTAGCAGATCCCATCTCCATCAGAAATTTTGTTGGTCTTTTGTTTGGCCATGGCCAAGCCACTCCGAAATATTTAGTTTGCTAAAGGAATAGTTCATAACAATCCGCCATTGCTGGGAAAAATCCATATCAGCTCCACTGGTGTGGTGACTAAATTCTGAGGGAAGAGGGAAGTCCAAGGGGGATGGCAAATGACAATACAGTGAGCCCTCAGTATCTGCTGGGGTTTGGTTCCAAGACCTCTCTGTGTATCTCAAAATCTATGGATACTCAAGTCCCATTCTATAAAATGACATAATAAAATGAAGTCTCTTAGATAAAATGGAGAACAACTCAAATGAGTGCCAGAGAGAACCTTAGGATCTGCGTAATGGTGAGAGGCTACATCAGGGTATGCCTACACACTAGCATAGTGCTTGGCACATTGCAAAGCTAAGGACTGCTTTTTGGATTAATTTTCTAATATTTTTTTAGCCATGGTCGGTTGAATCTCTGATTGGAGAGCCTGTGGATATGAGGGTCTAACTGTGCCATCCCGTTCATCCTAAAGTCATGGAGCTTGTGCCCCATAAGTCCTGGCTTCACTACATAACTGTTCTTACAGTGAGAAAGATATTATCTCAATAAATTCCTAGAACACTGAGAGGGTAGTCCTCTCTGTCCTTACTGTCCAGTCAAGATTTCCTTCCCAATATTTTGCTCTCCCTTTTGCCTAGTTAGTGCTGTCTAGTCCATGCTGATGTTTCTGGATCCACTCACACTTTTCAGTGTAGTTGTGTTTTCAACAGAGAAGTCCAGTGTTTCCCCCTCCCTCGCTTGATGTCATGGTGCTCATCTGTCCACTAACATAAAGCCAGGCACTCCAAGCCCAATCTAAATTACAACATTACAAAATTTAGTAAAGAAGAAGTAGGAATCTTCCATCCTCAAAGGCTAAGACAGCCTGTGGATGTTCTCTACCCAACCTCCAGCAGTTTGCTCATAAGGCTCACTTTCACTATAGCCTCCAGTGCAATAACTTTCAAGCATGCAAAGTATAGCTCAGTTCTTCACATTTAAAAATTTAAACCTTGCTCTTCAAATACCTTTGGAGTTTACAGCCAGAGCTATAGCTTTATAATACTGAAGAATGGTATGTATATAACTCAAAAGTAAGGCCTTTTCCACATTTTATTTTTAAAATGGGGCGGTGCGTCCTCCGCTGAGGATGTTTGCACTTGGGGGCGAACTGGGTCCGGACTACTTACTGTATGTCTGGACTTCAGCCCACTCCAGAACGCCCAGAACTGGTGGTTTGCCGTGCTATTGAAAGACCGATTTAAAGAGGACTTTCAATAGCCCGGTGCGCCCCAGTCCATTGCTGCACTAAGTGTAGATCTTCAGGCTCGCGCCAGCACAACACTGCAGATCTTCCGGGGGTGGGCTTCTGGCTGGCGAGCTTCTCCGGTTGGTGGAGAGCCTCCACCAACTGGAAGCCTCCATTTTAGTCTCCGGAGAGTGTGTAGCGAGGGCACGCGCTGCTCATGGGGGGGGAGCGTGCCAGTCCGGTGAGTAACGGACTGCCCCATTTCCCCCCCAAAGTGCGGAAAAGCCCTAAGCATCATTTAGTGACGTGGGTCTTTCTCATCAGGGAATGAATATAGGATTGCTGCCTTAATCTGGATCTAACTTACTCGAATATAAATTCATGTAGATATATATAATTGTACGTTGGGATTTTGGCTACTTGATAATTGTATGAGTATCTGTCACTAAATGAACCTTTACACAGAACTCTCAAGAGCTTCAAAAAAGTCTATTGTGAATATTTGTTTGTTTGTATGCATCTCTCCTTTCTCTCAATATGGCGAATAATAAAGTGTGCATGTGATTGTAGCCCGAATGTAAAAAACTGCGGCCATTGCCACACTATACTGTTATAATGTTATTGTTGCACTTTCAACATCCTGTGGAATTCTGAAAGAGCTTTCTGGCTGAGAATTCTAAATGTTTCTCCTTAAACTGCAAATCCCAGGATTCCATAGGATGTTGAAAGTAGAATAATAGCGCTATAACAGTGTAGTGCAGAAGTGGCCTTAGTAACTTAGAATTAGAATAACCTAGAATTAAGTTAATGTTGGCATTCAAATATAGGTCAGTAAATTAAGTTAAAAATAATCTTAAGTTGTTCCCTTTGATTAGAAAATTTCTAACATATTTGATAATTAACTTTAGTTATATCCTGTCACAGTGAACAACACCCACAGTATATCTCTAACTCTGAGAAATAAAATAATATTTTACAAAAAAAAATTGGACAACAAATGTTACATTTTATTATGTCCTATGTCTCAAATAATTCTTGTCATTGAGTGGTGGTCCCCAACTCAATCTTCTTTTTTATATTTTGTTCGGACCACCTTAAATACAGCCGAGTTCATTCTTGGCATCACTTACCTAGACATTAGTTGTGGACCTATTTGAGTCTTGTTATTTAATCTCTTTTATACAATTGGGTTTTCTTTATTTACTTTGTCAAATGTTTAATTATGAATCACGAAGCATTTGTAGTTGACTAGCCTACAAAAATACTGGTTTCAAGGGATCACAAATCTGTTGTTAGCCTTCACACCAGCTACAATATGGAAAATAAATTAGAATGTATTAGTTTGTGCTGTAAATTCTATTGAAATCAATATCAAAATTTGTTACCAACGAAGTCTCATTAATTTCTGTAAGAACTACCTGCAGTTATATCTAGATCTAACCCACAATGTTTACTTTGATTTCTTTTCTAGTAAGCGTGCACTTAGTAGAAAAGGTGACTTAAAGTACCACTACTTATTTTAAGAGAGAAAATTGTGATAAATAATGAAGTATTCCCAGGGTAAACTTCTTTGCAGGTAAACTGCACTGACAAAAGACAAGGCCAGGCTGTAGCATAAACACGCTCTTGGTGCCTAGCAACCTACTTGCTAGCCCAGCCTCTGTTTCTTAACCTGACAGCTAATAGGTAGTATCTCCCACATTCTCCCTTCCATGCCATTTTCTGGACTGGAAGAAGCCTAATCTTGGAAATTCCTTGGCTTGAGGTTTGGTAGAATTACAACATCATAATCAGTAAAACAGTGTCAGTAAAACTTTAATCATTTAAATATTTTGCATGCTTAAAGTCCATTCTAATTTCCTTCAGTCAGGTAGGAGAACTGTGTTGGGCACATGGAGTCACTGGGGTCCCAATCCACACCCAACCCCTGGCACATACCCATTTCTTGGGGCAGAAAATGGTCTTTCAGCTGGGGAAAAAAACCACAGTTACCTTTGGTTAAAAATACATTTAAATGATTTTAAAATGCTATTTCAGGGCCCTCAGTCCAAAACAGAAAAAAACACACACTCAATATTGGCCTAAAAGATGACCTAGAGCAGTGGCTCTCAACCTTCCTAATGCCGCGACTCTTTAATACAGTTCCTCATGTTGTGGTGACCCCCAACCATAACATTATTTATACATTATTTACAATGCCTCCCCCCTGGCAAAGGCCACCTTGCCAGCCAGGAATGGGGGGGGCGGGCAGGGAGGGAAAGAGGAGCCGCGCATCTCCCCCGGGAAAAAACTCCGAGAAGGTCCCCCCGGGCTCTGCTTCTGCTTCGCTCTCATTTCCACTGGGGGGGGCAGTGTGGGAAAAGTTTCCAGAGTGTCGACCCTGGCTGGGGGGAGGGACGAATCCCAGTGCCTTTGTCTTTTGCACCAGGTGCAGCTCGCCCCCCTGGAAAAGCACCGCCTTGTGGCCCCCCGGCCCTTCTGCAGCACCCCCCTCCATAGCGAGTAGGGCAGGGGCCGTGGCGAGGAGGGGGCCTGCCCCCCGTGCTGCCGCCGCCTCCCCAAGCTGGCCTGTCAGATGGGAGGTTCTCCCGGTAGTGGAGAAGGGGAGCGGTTTCAGAAGGAACGGGGGCAGGAGGACGCGAGCACATGGCTCGCGCTTGCGCACCACCACCGAGGAGGAAATTGAGCCTAAGACCACCAGAAATATGTATTTTTCGATGGTCTTTGGCGACTCCTGTGAAAGGGTCATTTGACCCCCCAAAGGGGTCCCGACCCACAGGTTGAGAACCACTGACCTAGAGTGATGTGACACTACTTACAGACACTCACAGTAGTGGTCTCAACCTGGAAACAGAGTGGTGCAGCCTGTGAGGCTGTGGAGTATGTCCGCCCCCGCTCTAAGTGCTTGGAATAGTAACAGGACAAGCAAGACCTGCAAAAAGAGAGGAAAAAATGTTGCAGTGTGTGGTGCTTCAGTTCAAAGTTTCAGTCAAGTAGCCACACTCACTTTCAGGATACTTCTTTCCATATCACCTTCCCTTCCCCCACCCCACCCCACCCCCGTCCCCCAGCTCCTCACCCCAATCTCACAGTGAGTATTTCACTGAGCTATTTTGGTTTTCTTTTGAGTGTGCTTTGCTCTGCCTAGCCCCCCCCCCTTTTGTGTCTGTCAGTTCTTTGTACTTTTTCAAACCTTGGTGCTCTCCCAAACCTGCTGATATCACCCTCTTGTGCATGGGTGGTGCCACCAAGTTACATGCAGATATGCACAGAGATATGCACTGTAATTAGATTTCACTTAATATATTTGATGTACTTTGTGTTCTTACATCTTTAGTTTTCATGGCATGTTGCCAGATTGCTTTGAGAATAAATAGTATTTATTGGTGTAATATTATAAACATTGTCATCTGTCTAGATTTTCATATAGAGGAAGTTTCAGGGTGAGGTTCAATAATTTAAGGAACAATTGGGCAAAGAAAAAAAATAATTTGTGAGCAGACATCTTGGAGAGCATCCTTCTTCTTCTTCTTCTTCTTCTTTTTCTTCTTCTTATTATTATTATTATTAATCTTTATTATTATTAATCTTTATTTCTATTCCGCTTTTCTCCCTGAGCAGACTCAAAGCAGCTTACAAACTTAAAAAAGCATAATGAAAAACTGTAATATACATACCACACACATGATACAGAAGCTGCTAAAATTGTGATCCCATTGATTTCCAATAGAGCATATTCTTCCATAAGTGGATGCATGAGTTCAGTCTTAATGTGCCAGCCAGACAACTTTCCAACTAAATATTTTGTTGACTTGTATCTCAGCTGGTAGGGTCTCATCTTATGCAATCTTATGTTACACTTACCTGGAAGGAAGTCCCATTAATACTGATAGGGCTTATATGTAAATAGGGATGCAGAAGAATGGTCTCCAACACTATTAAGCAACCTCCAGTAAAGCCTCATCACTTGGCAGTATGACCATGGTAGAGGTAAGGTCTCACAGGTGTTTAATTGCATAAGGAACTTGCCTGAGTGAGCTCCAACTTCATTTACCTAGGCAAAGCACACAAAACCTGTTTGGCATATAACAAGGTACACAAAGGCAGATATGCTTTTCTAGAAAGTTTAGCCCAGGCATACACGAAGATGCAAGTAGAGTGCTGTTGTATTTCTTTGTAGAGTAATAAAGGCTGGCAAACTTTTGTGCTGGATCCACATTCCTGCTCTCATCTGGGTCTCTGAAAACATTGTTGAGAGGAAAATCCAATATGCCTTTAGATAACTGTAACAAATGCTTCTGAAGGAATGAATCCCACAGCAGATTCAGAGGCATTGTTCCAACTGCAAGACTCATTTAGTAAATGGGATATATGCAAAAATCAACTTACCAATCTGAAATTGATTCCATGGGTGTGTTCTGGTTAGGTCTAGGTCAGAATTAAAAATGGCACACACATTCACCTGAATGGACTTGTTCTTTCTAATTCTGCTATTGCAATACAAGATTGGGAACAAGAGTTACACTTAAAGGATCCAATATAGACCCAGAGTCCTGACATCTGTTAAAAACCTTGATAAGCATTATGCATGTGTGCATGTGCTTTCAAGTCACCTGTTGACTTATGACAACCCCAGGAATTTTCTAGAGTTTTCTTGGGCAAGGAATACTCAGAAGTGGGTTTTCCCAGTTCCTTTCTACTTCTAGTAAAAAGCACAAACTCTGAATGTGACCTTCTTGTCTGACAATGATGCTCCTAGACACTTGATCTAATCTTGGTAAACCAACTACTTCTTACTGAAAATGTTTTCTTTTGTTCCAAAACTTTTGATGTGCTAATAATTAACCAACAGAACCTGGCACAATTCTTCTTCTTTGTATTTTATCCTGATTATTTTACTTAGCAAAGAGCTGTGTGAAGTTGACAAGGCTTCAGTCTTTGTCTCCAGTAACAATTTGGTCCAATGAAAGATATCATCTCAACCTAATTATGGAGGCTATGGGAGTCTTTCAAGCTCATCTGTCCCATGAATTTTGACCATGTTACTTCAACCTGAGAGAGCTAATAGAGCACATTAGCAACTGAAGTATTCAGCATCCTTGTTTCTATTGTGCTTTATATAGGTCTGGTCTTGACTCCTGCTCTGAAGATGCAGCTGGTTCAGAATATGTTATCCCATTTCTAAAGGGCCAAACATCCAGCTCCTATTGAATAATCTCCTTTTATTTCTAGGAGACCCTAGGACACAATTCAATATTCTGTAAAGACTCTGGGAGTTTGAAATATCTGTTCTGAGAGGCCCATCTCCTAATAGTCTACAGAACCAGTTTGGGAGTGACCTTTTTTTTCCTAATGTGCCAGGAATTTAGACAGTGTTTGGCCCATTGCCTACAATTGTTTAGTTCTTTCCTGGAAACTCACCAGGCATCAGTAGCTGATGGTTCATGGACCAGTATGGATCCACAGACATCCACTTTGAGTAGAACCCATCTACATCATTATGGTTAACTGCATCCCGATGGCACTATCTGTACACCACCTTAAACCACATGGAACAGGCAGACTACCAGTTTGTTCCAGACATGATTCAAAGTGCTGGTTATAACCTATAAAGCTATCAGGTCCAGGCCATATGGCAGATTACATCTCCCTATATGAGCATCTCTGGGCCCTGGGAACATCAAGACAGACCCTTCTCTCAGTCCCACCACCATCACAAGCACAGTTGGTGGGAACATGAGAGAGGGACTTCACAATGGTTGCCCCTAGACTCTGGCTTTCCCAGGGATGCCAAAACGCCCCCATTCTGTTCTATTCTAACAGGATTTTAACATAGAAAGATTTTTAAGAAAGGCCTAAGGGTGCTGTTTTAATAGTTTTTTATCTTTTAAATTGTGAGAGGCTTTGATTCGCAGTTTTGGGGGGAAAGTGGGATACAAATAAATAAAATAAATAATAATAAAGAATACCATTGATGGTGGTCTTAGTTGTAGAACACTTTTCTCATAGAAGTTTATTTCAGGGGTGGGCAATGGATGCTCCCCCAAGATGTTGCTGAACTACAGCTACCAGAATTCCTTACAATGAGCTTTGTTGTCTAGGGCTGCTGGGTGTTGTAGTTCAGCAAACATCTGGAAGGAGAACTTTGTGAACCCCAGCTCTGTCTAAAGGTGATAAAATGTCATTTAAATCTGAAATTTTCAGAATGTGGCCATATATGTGTTGGGTCTAGTGTAATACTGTTAATAGTTTTACAGAAGATTAACAACCACTTCAATTAAGTAAAGTTAGTTTTCAGTTTATGAAGAAAGAAGAAGAGACTTTCTAGATGTTTATTGAAGAAAAATAGACCAGTCAGTTATTGCAAAGGATCTCAACTAAGCCCAACAATTTCTTTCTTCAGCTGATACGGCAGTTGTATTTTTCCAGTACTAAAGCCTCACAGTCTTGTTGTTAGAAAAATGTGATTTCCACCCCAGTTGCTAACCAACTTTCCTAAAATTCCCAATATGACAGTCACGGGCAGGCTGATGGAGGGTATCCACCAGACTCCTGCAGTTCTCACCTTCCCACCAAAGCAATGCCCCATCCATTTGAGAACTGCTTGCATTTCTGCACCATTTCACTCTCTGAACTCTCTAATGCACTCTACATGGGCCTGTCTTTGGAAACTGTTTGGAAACCTTTGCAGATCCAAAATGCTGCAGCCAGAGTGCAGACTGGCAGTAGTTACAAGGAGCATCTAAGTTGTTGGGACAGCTTCACTGGCTATTGGTTTGTTTCTGGGTACAATTCAAAGTGCTGATTATGACCTATAAAGCTCTATAAACCTTACAACCTGGCTAACTGACAGACTATGGCCATTTCTGCACTAGACTGTTTATATAGCACTATTATTCCACTTTCAACCTCCTATGGAGTCCTGGGGTTTGCAGTTCAGGGCGAGGTCTTTAGAATTCTCAGCAGAGATCTCGTTGGGCTCAGTAAACTACAAACCCCAGAATTCCACAGGATGTTGAAAGTGGAATAATAGCGCTATAATGGTCTAGTGCAGAAATGGCCTAATCTCCCTATGGAAACCTACCCAAATAGGTCAGGTGAGGACTGTCTCTCAGTCCCATTACTGTCACAAGTATGGTTGATGAGGAAATGGGAGAGGCTTCTCTGTGGCTGCTTCCGGACTATGAACTTCCATCCCATAGGTGGCTGGGTTGGCTCCCTCTCTACCCTCTTTTCAACAGCAGGAAAGGACCTTTTTAATTAAACAGGCCTTCAGCTTTTTATTGGTGGTGATAGTCAAAAGGCTCTTTTAATGGAACGTTCTCTGTTTTTTAACTTCACTATGCTTTGAATATGTTTGTAACTTTTTAGAATGTTTTAATTCTCTGTTGAATGGTTTAACTTTTGCATTATATATAGTTTCAACAACATTTTATTTTAACTTACACTGCAAGCCACTTTGAGTCTCATATTGGGAGAAAGGCAATATATTTTATTTTATTTTATTTATTTATAATGTGAGCATTGACCAAAATTTGCATATATCATGTTTGGGGTAGAAAGAATTTGAGATTTCAGAAATTCACATGTGGGAGATTCAGAGACCGGCCTGTACCCAGTCCCAAGGCTTTGAGAGTTTGACTCGTAAAACTCTGGGTTTGAATCCGACTATGTTCAGGTATGTTAATAATAAATTAGGGTTGCTACCTCTTTTTTCTTCTGGGAGGCTCTCATTTTTAATATCCAGAAGACAACCAGGTACAAGATGGTCCTCTTCATACTGAGAATAAGTTTTGCCTATCAAATATGGGCAGAGAGCCAGTGTGATGGAGTTGTTTCAGTGCTGGATAACAAATCTGGAGACCAAGGTTTGGTTCTCCACTTGGCCATGGAAACCCACTGGGTGACCTTGGACGAGTCACACACTGTCAGCCCCAGAAAGCCCCGTGATAGGTTCTCTTTAGGGTCATTGTAAGTCAGAAATGACTTGAAGGCACATGACAACAACAAGCAAATCTGGCCAGTACAAATAGGAGTGAATTTAGAGTTTGTTGATTTTTGAATAATTTACTAAAGTTCACAAATTTGTTCATATTCAGGATGGAAAAAACTTGATGTTTTCAAAACATTTGAATATGGAAGAAGGTAAGATTGACCAGCTTCCCAATCATTGCTAGTATGACACTGTAGTATAGTAGTTAGATTGTTAAGTCCATTACCATTTCCACACTACACCGTTATAGTGCTTTCATCTTCCTTTCAACATCCTGTGGAATTCTGTTTTTTTTTTAGTTTCCTGAGGCCAAAGAGCTCTCTAGTTGAGAGTTCTAAATGCCCCTCCCTACACTGCAAACCCCAGAATTCCAAAGGATGTTGAAAGTGGAATACTAGCACTATAGTAGTGCAGAAATGGCCTTAGACTAGGACTTGGGAAATCCAAATTTACTTTCCCCTGACCTGTAACATCTACTAGGTGAGCTTGGTGTTACTTCGGCCCAGGCCTACCTGGTGATAGCACTAGATATCTTTTTTGATATCAAAACCATTCGGCCTTCCTCTGCCACCCCGCTCCACGTGTTTGCGAGGCCTCTCGACAAGCACATAAACAGGCGCGGCTGGTAATTGTTGGACATTCCATTCTCCACCTAGGCAGGCAGAACAGAGCCAGTCCGTTGCTTCAGGGACCTCCCTGCAAACACGCTTTTGCTTAAGCGCGGCACTAACAAAGGCGCCTGGCTCTGAGCCGATAGTCTTACAAAGCCAAGCTAAGCACCTTGGATTTGCATACTGGCTACACTATGGTTGATTCAGCGCTGAGCCGATCATGTTAAACTTGACCTTTTCCAAAGCTTTGTCCCGCTCCAAACTCACATTGTTCTCACCGAGTAAGGCATGGCCTGCAGTCACAATTCACCCCACAAAAACTCCCCGATTCCGAGACCACCTCGGATCACTCCGGACTTCCATCCTGCCTTGCTGCCGCTTTGTCTGGTGAGCTCGCCTCAGCGAACCCGCACTGAGCTTTCTTCCCTACACCCCAACGAGCTCAAACTTCAAACTTCTTCAGGACTATGAGAAAGGTGTCGTATCACCCACTTCCCCTGAAAATCCCCATTTCCAATTCTTCCGTTAGGTGTGTGATTGTGGTGTCTTTACTGTTTGTTTGTCTTTCAATAAAACATCAATTTTGCTATTTTAAAACTGTCTGACTGCTTGACTGACCTGACCCCGTAGACGCTGGGTTGCAAGATCCTGCTACGTTACCCTGCCTCTCGCTAGCTTTAGTGAGTGCTCCAGCTAATTTTCCCCAAAATTGTGTTATTGTGGTTTGGCATTTTGGGCGCCCCTCCTGGGACCCCCAGAGAACAGGGTAACATTGGCCCAGGCATTTTCACTCAATCTCATCTACCTCATATAGTTTATGTGGGGATAAAATAGAGAAGACTGCCATATATGCTACCTCCATTGGAGCAGAATATAAATGCAAGTGGTTAAAAAAAGTTGCGCCTTTTCAACATATTCTTAAGAGTAAAGCTACTGATTATTTCTGCACAGGATTGGCTTTAATGATCTCATTCTAGAAATTATTTTGATGATGATACGCTGTTTTGAATTTTTCATGGTTGTCATAACCTTACGTATCAGGACCATAGCATCTAAATAAACTGAGTTTGGGGAAAAGGCATATTTTGTGTGTCTGCCTTTATAGTTCTGAATGTTCTGCTCCAGGTAGGAGTTTTTGATTTAGAATATATTTAATAACCATAACCTGGTCAAGCTATTAAGCTAACAAAATTATTTCTCCTATGTAGTTTTATTTACACTCTTTGACTTGGCTTGCTTTATGAATTGCATAATTGCAGCTGTACCTAGCCAGAGGAATAGGTTGCACCACAGAAGGGAAGTACTTTATCGTCTACCATAAAGGGACACTCCCAACTCATCAGCATAGCATTTATCCTGGCCAGATACTCACAGTGTCCTCCCCTTCCTCTCTTTCAAACTCTCTCCTTCCTTTTCTCCCTGTCTTTGACACACAGCACCTTTGTGCAGCATATTTCAACAGCTTGTGATATTTCATCTTAGAGTCTGGGGAAAGGGGCAAGCGGATTCCTAACTTATAAAAATACTGAGGGAACAGTGCTTTAGTACTGTTTGTCCAGGGGAAAGTTTTTTTAAAAAGGTCCTATAGGCTTTGAAAGACAAATGATCTTAGAGTAAATCAAGCGTGAACTCTCACTAGAAGAAAGACGATTAAACAAGAGTCTGTTGTACTTTGGAGATACCTTGAGACTATGTGACTCACTGGAAAAGATGAAAACGCTTGGTAAAGCAAGAGGCAGTAGAAAAAGAGGGAGACCATACTACAGGTGGATTGATTCAATTGAACAAGCCAGGGCCCTGAATTTGCGAGACCTGAGCCAGGCAGTTGATGACCAGGGATTGTGGAGCCCTCTCAGTCACAGGGTTGCCATAAGTCAAAGTCAACTTGACTATAAATAACAACAAGGCTGAGAAAGACATAGAGCACTGAGGAAAAAGACAACGAACTAACTGAATTACTTAGTCATGTGCAACCCAGAGAATTAACACACACACACACACACAGAAAGAGAGAGAGAGTTTGATTCCTTTTTTTCAGACCATGGTAAGTCAACTGTCAACTTCTGAAAAACTTTCCTGAATATCTCAGTGCTGTTTTAGAGTCTACACACTTTTCCTCTTCTGTTGCTTTCACTCTTCACAGCTCGGCACAGTTCACATGCCTGGCAAAACAACTCACTCCCCTCCCCTTGCCAATAACACCCTGTCAGCAACTGGTCAGCGAGTCTGAGGTAAAAGAGTTTCAGCGGTGAAGTAAAATGCAATGCCAGCAATAGGCCCTGGCCCGCTATTGTACAAGCACAGTCCCGGGGACACAGAGAAGGGATTAAGAGATCTGTGTCAACAGCATGCTTGCATATATAAACAGTCCACTGGAAAAGAATTCAGGTTCACACATTCATTAGCACTGATGAAGTCATCTGCAATAAAAGCCAAGCTCTGCTCCGGCTGGTGCACGGCATTATTTTAGCTAGCCAAGGCTATTGAATCTCAGACTAGGACTTGGTCTGTGGGTTAGGAGTGGAATGAATCCACCCAGGAACACAAGATAAACTCCATAACTATCAAGATCTTGAATTGTCACAGAAAACAACTCAGTGAAATAACAAGGCGGATCACTGCGGTTTGATCACTGATCTCCAGATGAAGAATGGAAGAAGCATTACTGACGTATGTTATGAAGAACACTAGGTTGCTTATACAGCAATCAAGGACATTTTCATATTTCGATGAGGTGCTGTTAAGCAGAGCTGCTTCTTCTCTATGATTCTTCTTTGTTAAATATATGAAATCATGCAGTTAGCATAAATCAAGAGGCTTCCTACTCAGAGGTAAAGTCAGGACTGGAAGGATCCAAATCCCCAGGCAGGCTGCTCAGCTAGTGACCCACCAGGATGGGCCATTTTCACACTATACTGTTATAGTGCTATTATTCTATTTCCGACATCCTATGGAATCCTGGGGTTTGCAGTTTAGGGAGGGACCTTTAGAATTCTCAGCCGAAGAGCTCTTTGGCCTCAGTAAACTACAAACCCCAGCATTCCAAGGGATGTTGAAAGGGGGATAACAGCATTATAATAGTGCACTTGAAAAAATGGCCATGGCTTTAACAATTTGAGGATTGATACTTCATGGTTCCATGCTCTAACTACCTGGTGCCTCTGTTCTACAACAGGTGCAGCTTCCACACTGTCTTCTAAGGCAGCCCCACATATACTTTATTACAGTAATCTAGTTGTGGAAAATGGATTACTGAAGTCATGCTATCCTGGTTCACAAAGCACCAAAACTATCTACAGATAGCGCTGGGTCAATGACAATCCAAAGATGATGAATGAGCTCCAGACTCATTGTTTTTAGTCCACAGTGGGCTTTCCAGTCCACTGCCCATTTCACAGAAAGCAATTTGATAAAGCTCAGAGTTAAGTAACCTGGCCAGGAAAATGAGTGCAAGGCCAATGTGGATTCTGAGCTCCTAGTACGAAACGACATAATCCCCCTCATGAAGTACAACCAGAAGCCCTTTTACAGAGGGCAAACCTATGAAGATCAGAGAAATACAGAAATACCCATATACACATACATCTGGGAAAAAGAATACACACAACGTAGAGAAAATAGGCTGCCCTACCCTGCCAAAACTCTGCTCCTTGAGAAGCTTCGCACCAGTTTACCTTTTCCATTGCTTCAAAAATCAAACAGTACACAGCAACTGCCCACTATTATATTCTTCAAAAATGACCCTGGAGCTCATGTGATACTCAGAAGCATCGTGCCAAATTAAGATGGTGCTAGAAGGTAGCACTGGCCTTGCAGCCTGTCAGTCTCTCCATTTTTTGAAAATAAACTGCATAATGTTAAAAGCATTTTCTAAAAAATCAGGAGAGAGCCTGCTGGTCATGAAAGGAGATGTCCAAGGTCACAGCAGTGCCTATGGGCAGAATGCTGCAAAACCAGCTAAATGTCTGTAGATAGCCTCCCCTCCCTATACATCCCACAGCTCCAAAGCTCAACTCAGACATAAAGCAAAGGTTGGACAGACTTCTAAGAATGACAAACAGCTCTGGTGCTGTTTCCTGACTGAGAGGTATGTTACTGTTACTGAAAACAGATGTTGTTACAGTGCAATACTTCCCAGATGTTAAATGTATATAATAGAACCTGATGAAGAAGTTTGTTTTTAGAACCATACAGACACAAGTCTGATTACCAGGTTCATATGTGTGAGTGTTTCTCCATGTGCTTCACTAGAGGAAAGGATTATTATTAAAGAACCCAAGTGTCTACAGGGCAGAAAGCTCAGGGCACTTGGTGCACTGAACACTGACTGGCTATAGGCATATGACTCAGAATTGAAAGACTCTTTAGTCAAGAAAGAAGGTTTACGAGAAATGGAACTTGATTTGCAATACAGCCAAAGCATTATGAGTTCAGACCAATTCATGTAGTGAATTAGGTAATTACAAATTCCAGCATTACATCACTCATTATTCCTGATTATAGTGTGCTTAGATCTCCCCAGATACAGAAGAAATGCCATCCTTTCCTTTGAAGAGTCTGCATTCTGCTTCAGGTAAGGAAAATATAATAGTTTAGATTAGACTTAGATAAGGAGGAAACAATCTCAGGTGCTGAAAAGAACAGCTTTTATCAGTCCCAATGCATTCTAGACATATAGTCCTTCCTTGTGGAGTACGAGCAACCTATGCAAAAAGAATGGAATATAACATCCATTTTTTCCCCTGCATGTGTTGCTTTGCAACTTTGAGTTATTAGATTCATAAGGGCAGGGTAATCATAAGTCAAAGATACTCTGGTTGTAGGGGATTATGATAAGGCACATACACATTCTTCATGTCCTACTGGGAGAATGCTCATCTGTTGGCTGATTTCCTAGCAGAACTTCCAGGGAGATCTACTGGCAGAACTGCTGTGTTGGCTAAGATTTGCCATTGGAAGAGCTAAAGTGGGGGTGGATGATGGTGGAGAAGAGGCAGGAGCTAAGTTACACCAGATCCAAGTTATCTCCAGCTATCTCCAGCCCAGGAAACAGCCACTATGCTTGTACAAAGTTAGGCCAGTGAAGATAGTTTTATAAAGCTGAGAGATGTTTCCAGCATTTTTAGGCTGAGTGAGTTTGGATTTGGCACAGATTCAGCTAGTTTAGAGTCAGCTCAACTGCTCCTTGGCCATCTTTAACAGTTAGGATTGCACGCTTAGGCCATTTCCACACTACACTGCTATAGTGCTATTATCCCACATTCAACATCCTGTGGAATTCTGGGGTTTGTAGTTTACTGAGGCCAAGGAGCTCTCTGGCTGAGAATTCTAAAGGTCCCTCCCTAAACTGCAAACCCCAGGATTCCATACGATGTTGGAAGTGGAATAATAGCACTATAACACTGTAGGGTAGAAATGGCCTTAGCTAAATATACCTAGAAAATACTCATTGAAATTAATTGGATATAAGTTCATCAGGTCTCATTAATTTAAATAAGCCTATTTTTAATTATGATTAAATTTGGATCCAAATAGTATCTTGTTAAAGAACAAGAACACAAGAATTATACTCAATGTATAATTCTATCCAAATGTAAAGAGGGCAGGTGCTGTGATCCATAACAGTTTTTCTGAGGAGTAAGTTTGTACACAGAATTTCTCACACCTGTGTGACAAGTGTAATCTGCCAAAATGTTCCCATTCTGTAGAGCCAAAAAAATTCCAGACATCTTACCTTCTTTCACATCTGGCTGACTTGCCTCGTGTCTTCTAGCATGTTAAGAAGGAGCTTTGCACAGTTGCTGCTTCTTGGTTCCTTGCTTGCTTTTTGGTACTGCTTCTATGAAATTTTTACAGTGTTTGACTACATAACCCAATACAGTAGATTTTTCTAACCTCATTAGCTGAAATCTACTACAAATGTATTGCAAAGTTGTCCTATTCATTCCTTACCAGGCAAACTCTGTTCTTGGCTGACTTTTGTAGATCCTTCTTGCCAATACACAGAAATTTAAAAGTCCAGCCTAGTTTCAGCTGGACTTACACTATGAGTGTTTTGAAGTGGTTCCTTTGGCTGGAACTGGGATCAATGTTTAATTACGGGCTTATACTTCACAGTGGAACAACAACAACGAACAACAAACTTGAAGTGCACATTGAAACACTGGGGCCCCAATGTGTCTTTACTTGCAAACATGAGACTACTAAAAAAAGAATGAAAACATGAGGAAGAATGTGTGCCAGAGTTCAATCTAACTTTGGAATGTGCAGTGGGTATTGCTCCTAGTTTAACAGTCAAATTTCAATATCCAGCTGCAATATTATTTTTTTATGAAAAATTGTGTGGCCTGTCCAGCTCTGTCTTGATCTTTTTTTATCTCTCCTTCACTCACACACACACACACACACTTACATATGGCAAATCTGTCAAATACAGACTAGTATCTCTAGTTCTTCTCACAGGTATGTAGATATTTCCTCAAAAGGCATTTAAATCTGAGTGTCATTTATTGTATGGATGCAGTCACTTTTCTGGCTTGTATAATTTGCTTCTCATCGCTTCCCTTTATTCATTATTTAATAATTTCAGCAATCTTATTCACACCAATCAGGATGTAAATCCGACTGCACTCACTGGCTCTCATACTACTGAAAAAAACACAAAATTGTACTGTAGTGTGGTGTGGTATTGGGGTGTGTGTCTTCAAATCACCTGTTGACTTATCGTGGTTGTTGTTAAGTCAGAACTGTTAAGTCAGCTTTGACCGATGGTAACCCTATGTTGTCCCTCTTCAGGTTGTAACCAAGTTTAGTCCTGCTTAGTTTCCAAGATCAAAAAGGATCTGGTATCTTCAGGGAATTTTATGTTTATAAAAGCCAATCTAAATGTCTTTGGGACATATGATGGCAATCATATCATTGCAGCAACATTAGAAGCACTTTGAATTCAGCCAAACTGATTGTTACAACTGCTTCTTGCTTTAACCCTTCAGCAAATATAATCTATTAATTTAGCTTCAGAAGAATCCTAAATCTCTTCGTTCCCCTTAGGAAGATGCTACTCAGCTGTTTCATTTCCTCTTTTTTTCTAGGGTGCATGTGTGAAAAAGACCTAGATACCTAAATGCCTAAATCCAATTGCCAGTCCTAACTAGAGCAGATGCATTGAAGCAATGGAATTTATGTATAAGCAGACTAACAATTCAGCAATTGATTCTATGGGCTCAATTCTAGTTTGGGACCAGAAACTAGAATTAGGCCAGAATGAATTTCTCCTACCTTCATCTAAGGCATTAAAATAATTTTGTTATTTAAATTATATAGTTTGCTTATGATTGTAGTATAGACTCATAGAGTTGGAAGAGATCACAAAAGCCATCAAATCTAACCCCCTGCCATGCAGGAATACACCATCAAAGCATTCCTGACAGATGGCCATCCAGCCTCTGTTTAAAACCTTCCAAGGAAGGAGACTCCACCACACTCCAAGACTGTTGAACTGCTCTTACTGTCAGGATGTTCTTCCTAATGTTCAGATGGAATCTCTTTTCCTTTGGTTTGAAGTAATTGCTTCGTGTCCTAGTCTCTGGAACAGCAGAAAACAGGCTTGCTCCCTCCTCCATATGACAATCTTTCAAATATTTAAACACAGCTGTCATGTCACCTCTTCACCTTCTCTTCTCCAGGATAAACATACCCAGCTCTCTAAGTTGCTCCCCATAGGGCATGGTTTCCAGGCCTTCAACCAGTTTGCTCCCCCTCCTCTGGACACATTCTAGCTTGTTAATATCTTTCCTGAACTGTGGTGCCCAGAACTGGACACATTATTCCAGGGGGTGGGGCAGTCTGACCAAAGCAGAATAGAGTGGTACTATGACTTCTCCTAACCTAGACACTATACTGCTATTGATGCAATCCTGAATTGCTTTGGTTTTTTTTAGCTGCTGCATCACATTGCTGAGTCATGTTCTGCTTGTGGTCTATCAAGACTCCTAGATCCTTTTCACAAGTACTGTTGTCCAGTCAGGTGTCACCCATCTTACATCTGTACATTTAATTTTTTCTGACCAAGTGTAGTATCTTACACTACTCCCTGTTGAAATTCATTTTGTTAGTTTTGGCTCAGCTCTCTAATCTACTAGGGTCATTTTGAATTCTGATCTTACACTGTAAGATCAGAATTATTATAAGATCAGAAGTATTGATATAGTATGCTTATACTATATTAATACTTCTTCCCAGAAGAGTGTTCAGCTTTCAGTAGAACTGGGTGGATGCTGATCTAATTACAATGATCTGAGCAACTAAAACCAAGACTTAATTGCTACCTGTGTAGTAAGGAAGTCTTGATTTTGACCCATCCCCAAAGAAGAGGAAATGTAAGAACAATAAATTAATCAGCACATCTATATCATACGTGAGTGCCCAAAGCACTTCACAATTACATTTTATAATTATCACAGCAATCTTGGTGCAAAGTAGGGTGACATAAAGACGCAAATTCAAATACTTATCCCAACTACAGTAAACCTATGGAATTAATTGTTGAATGACACATATGTAAATCCCATTGATTCAATGTGCCTTCTCTAGTTGGCCTGAGTGTTTGGTTTTCGCCATGAAGTTTTCAGGATCTGACATAGCCCTTACCTGGCAACCCTAGGCCCAAGGAGACCTTTTAACAGCGAGATGGAGATGGAGATGGACAAGAGAATGTCCGGGACATGTCCTCACATCTTTCACCTGTTCTCACCCTTGGCAGTTGGATTTAGGTCCAGATTTTCATATACATGGTTTTTCAGAGTGAAAGATCTCTAGAGGACAAAGGGCTTCAGTAGATGGGGAGCGGTGTATAATTTTTTCCCCAATGTTAACAAGTTTCCTTATTCCCAACAAGAATTAAGTTGATCTGGAGTTATCCTGTGAATATGACAACAGTATCACGACACATAGCTAGTCAGAATTTACTATGTGGTTATGTCATTAAGGCCAAACTGAAGCTAAATACATTGCCCTTGCTGCTTGAATGTGAGGCTATGCCATAAAGGATACTAATAATATTTAACATTTAAATATGAAGAATAAGAACCTAAAAATTCACAAAATACATTGTGAGGGGCTGAGGGAGGTGATAAAACACTAATGTTATAGACAGGAACCACCAGATGCACTTCATGCACATTCCATGCATGCATCACCATATTAATGGAGTCATTATCTAAGGCAACAGTTTTCCAAGTACAAAATATAGCTGATTTGGGGGCAGGATGGGGTATCCTTCTAACAAAAGTATATCTGAATCTGAGCTATGCTCAGCAAAACAGAACAGCCACATCCATCTCCATTGGTAGACTCAATCTTCCATTATCTTTAACTATTTACAACATGTGTTTGTTTCTTATAGTCATTTCCTTCTGATGAGAAGACATTACTTGACATTTTTTTACACCTTCTGAGGCTGGTGGGTAAATAATTAAATTAGATATGTTTGTTACTGGATTTTCTTCTGCAGACTTGATTTATGGCTTTCACTTTGCTGGAAGAACCACTCCCAAGGCCTCTGCTTACCATCAAATACAAAGAAAGAATGGAAGATACAAGGACATTTTTGGTGCATTCTCCCATCCATCTCCATCCCACTGTTAATGGGTCTGTTTGAGCCTAGGATTGCCAGGGCAGGACTGTCCCAGGTCCTGAGATTTCAGGACCAACACCTGAGACCTAGGCCCTTTCTGCAACTCACCTTTTTGCGGAGCTGAGGTATGGGGATCTAGCGAGAGGCTGTCGCATCCCGATCCCTTCAGCTCCACATCTGCTGCCTGCCTGCACGAGAGCCCCTCCTCTTCCTTCTGCAGTGCAGCCTTGGATTTCACCAGGCTGTGTTGGGGCAGGAAGCACAAGCGCCATGGCTCCAGAGCGCTGCATGCACAGCAAGTGTGATCATGCACCATTTTCAGCTCACAGCCAAAAATGAAAAAGTGCATGATCAGTGCCTGCCAGCCCCTGGAGTGTCACATGATTGCGAGTGCATCATGTGGACCACTCCTTGCAGTTGCGTGATGCTCCAGGGGCCCTTTTGCATGGCAAATGCCGTGTGAAAAGGGCCCTAGAGATGTCCCTTTGTGATGTCACAGGAAGTATCCTGATAATGTTACAAGAGGCAGCCCCTGATTATGTCAATAAGCATGGTATTTTAAGCATCAACTATAGTTGCACAAAAATATTGCATGCAAATAAAAAAGGCCAAATCTAACAAATGAGGAAAATATAGATACACATACTTTACAAGGCAGTGTTCTTACCCTAAGATTCCTCTCACTCATTTTGTAGACTGGAGAAGATGGTCCAGTCCATGAAGTCTGGCAACTCTATTTGGGCCCTTAGAGATTAAAAAAAGAGAGAGAGAGAGAGAGAGAGGGAGAGAGAGGAATTGGTGACAAACAGTAGAGATTTGGAATTCTTCTTGAGAGATGCAGGTTGCAGGGGGCTTGTATCAGGCAGGCTTGGAACAAACAGCCTTGCCACAACTTCATAAAATATAATGCTGCCTAATTTCTTTCCTACTTATACCTATATGTGTATGTGCCTTCAAGTTGTCTATCAACTTATGGTGACTCCATGAATGTCATAGGGTTTTCTTAGGCATGGAATACTCAGAGGTAGTTTTGCCAGATCCTTCCTCTGGAATATAGCTTACAGCTCCTGCTGTTCATTGGCAGTCTCCCATCCAAAGACTAACCACGGCTGACCCTGCTTAGCTTCCAAGATCAGATGGGATCTGGCACCTTTAGAGTATATTTGAGGATACTTTCTTACTCACCCTTTCTCAGTTGTTTATGTGGGAAAGGAAAGATGGCTAGTATGACTGCCATGTTTATATAAGCAAGAACAAGAATTTCATATAGAACCTGGCAAATTATATTTTGCTTGGTATGTCACAGTTTGTATAAACTTGGTCTTAAACTTATGAATTGGTAAGCTGGTCCTTTGTGAATATGACTTAGAATTACAAGCTCAGTCAAATAAAAATTCAGAAGGCAGCTGTTCTGATTTCAACCTTTTTATACTGACTTGACTTTTTAAATGCATATTGGGAATATGGCATATCTAGTGTGATAGTCCTGATTAGTCTCTGATTGACCATCGTCTCATATGTTTTGTTTATTCCAGGAATGGAACAGCAAATTGGCCTGGAGGAGCAAAGGGAACAGATTGCCCCCCGCCAGACCAAGCTTGCCCTTCCCCAAGCCCACCCCTCACCTGATGTCATCCAGGCCTGCCCTTCCCATTTCTTCTTCAGACAGAGAGAGAGGGAAGGGAGAGAGGGATGCAGAGTTCCTTTCTCTGCACAAAGAATGCACTGCCATCTCCAATTTCTATGGAGAGTCCTTCCTCATGCCACTTGTGCTGCTAACGGGGAAATGCAAATGAGGCAATCCTGCTGCTATTTCTGATTAGAGGTAACAGAAGAATTCCACTGCCTTCCTTATTGGAAGGCAAGAGGCTTAGATGATGGGATGGATCTTGGGAAAGAGGCAGAGCTCTAGAGAGGGAAGGGGTACCCTCTTGGCCTCTAACAGATTGAATTCAAACTATTCAGGGGATAAAATTAGGTCCACAAACTGGACGTGTCACTTCCTAGTTTATGCAGTGACTAAAATGACATGGAATAACTAATGGCTTAAAGTAGGCAGCATCTTGCCTTTAGAAAGAAGGTAGATGTTATCTGACTGTCGCTGTTTAATCATGACAACCAGACAGATTGTGCCAGGAAACAAAAGAGACAGAGAGAAAGAGAGAGATAAATTAATAAATTAATTAAGAAATACACAGTTTTGGTACATATGAGTCTGGACTTGCTACAAATGCAGAGATTATAAATAGGCTAGATTCATAGCTTGGCTGGCCTAATTATATGTTTCCATAGCATCACTGGCTAGGGTATAACTAATCTCTAAGTAGTCAAAAAGGCAGGTAGACAAATAGTTCATGTTGTCCTTGGTTCAAATTTCACTGCCACAAGACATACAGTAGATGGAAAGAAGCATGGTGGATCAGACCTAAGGCCTATTAAAGAATGGGCAAGATGTGCCACGTAGCTCACATGAATGTACTCTCCAACATTTCACATATGAAAATTGGGACACATATAGCCAAGCAACATCAGAGTGTGGTCAAGATGGCAAAAGTTACTAATGAGGAAGAACACACAACCTAGGAGAGGCTGCTGCATTTTGCTTTTGCCTGAGTCTACAGGGAAAGGCAAGCCCCCTCCTCTCCACTGCTGAATTGAGTCCAAGCTATTTGTGCACTTTGAACTCAGTTTGCAGCAACTGAAATGAACTAAGGACAAAGGGAGGAAGTGAGATAAAAAAGACACTGGGATGTTTTGAAAGCAGCTGGAAAATGTGAGGCAGCAGAGGATTAATCAGGACTGTCCCTGCCAAATTGGGAGAATTGCAGGGTACGTATGTACCCTCTCAATCCATTTTTGATCTTCTCTCCACTGTTCCAAGGCCTCCTTTGGCCTCTGTGATTTCACACGTATGGACTGTGCTCTTTCTAGTACCTGAAG
Organism: Ctenosaura bakeri; assembly: GCA_948474755.1. NCBI lineage: Eukaryota > Metazoa > Chordata > Lepidosauria > Squamata > Iguanidae > Ctenosaura > Ctenosaura bakeri. The sequence continues at coordinate 303,033 of CAOLHI010001056.1, forward strand.
TAGCTATCTTACAGTACCAGCCAAATGAGGACCCTTTATCTCTCAGTATCTTAGTACCAGTTGTTCCGTAAAAATGCATTGCATGGTCTTAGGGGCAACTTTGATGTTACATACAAATTCAACATGCATAAATATGACTTTGAATGCTATTGCTAGAATCCTCCACAGACACCTAAAATGGAGGGATCCTTTGTCCATCTCAAAGGTCCAGGAATGTTCCCTTTCAATATTCCTGCTTACCATTTTTGTGTCCAGGCACAACCTACCCCCTTCATTAGTACTAAAGAATGAACCCATTCTGTGGCTGCTTGACTTTTATAGTTAAAGACTCCGGGTGTTCTACCTCTTCTTCCAGATTTCTTCCTTCGGACCCAAGGGAGATTTGAGGAAGGCATGTATCATGATAGTTTAGTTGATTTTCTCAGTTTAATTTTGTCCACCTGGCCTGTGCCCTGAAAAATGCCTGGCTGTATCTTTGACATGTAGATCTTTCACCTGGCTTACCATGTGCAGTTTTTAATCAGTTCCAGAGCACGAGCGTTTTTATTCCCAGTACAGCTTCTGTGTTTCCATATAGTATCACAAATAGGATAACCTGTGTTTAATCTGGGAATATAACCTCTAACACAGAAGCAGTTCAGTGTGGAATTATTGGAGCATTGTGCAAGCCTTCAGTTTTATATTTTTGGACATAACTTGTCAGAATTTCTTTTTAGCTGTTGAACTATTATACTTGAGTCTGCACTGAGTGCCTGAACTCCAGTGTCCAACCTGTATTCTAATATAATCTCCTTTGTTTCTAATGGAGTGGCCCACTCATCTGGGGCCTGGTCTCTTCTTATCAAGACACTGATGGAGAATTCTTCCTCTTTGCTTTCCTATGAGGAAGTATCTGCCTGCACTTCTCATCATATCTTTTCCTCTCTATTTGTCTTGGCTGGAAGCATACTTTTGTAAGGTGGTTGCATTTTCTGTACACATTGCGACATTTCCTCATTGCAGTACACATTTGGTATCTGTGATTGCCTCTGCATAGTGGTATGCACTTTGCAAAGGGATGTTTTCAGGCGCACGTTTTTTGGTATCCTGGTAGAGGTGAATTTTTCTCGTTCTTTTGCGTTCCTTGCCTCCCTGTGGTAGATTTTTGTGAAGGAGAGGATTGATGATGATACTCCTGCTAGGTTCAGAGTTTTTGCCTGTATTTATTTCAACAATGGGAACATTTGCAGTTTTGCTTCCTAAGACAATGGTTCTTGCCTCCATAATAATAAGCAGCTTGTGCCGTCTTGCCTTTTCTAAAGTCAGATAACAATCTTCTAGAAGTGGGTGGAGGAGAAGATTTGCAACTGGCCATCCAAACAAATATAGTCTGAAACCTAGTTAATGACTCAGGTCCCCAAAGCTAAAAGTTTGACTCATCAGTTTATGTTTAGTAGAAATATTATTCTATTGAGCCTTCTTATTGTTTCATCCTACGGTAAAAATTGTATTTTTTTATATTGCCCTTGGGTATGTAATGATTGTCATTTTTTTTTTTTTAAAAAAAAACTGAAAAACTATTCTGTATCTGCTAAATTAATTACAGGGCATGGAATATGTTTACTGCCTCATACCCTACTATGAAGAAAATTGGTTACCTTTTGAGAGTGTTCTTTTTCATCTATCCCGTGTGTGTGTGTGTGTGTGCGTGCATGTGCTTTCAATTTGCTTGTCAACTTATGGTGACTCCATGAATTTCACAGTATTCTTAGGCAAGGAATACTGGTGTCTTTAGAATATTTAAACCACCTTCCAACATTTAACAGTTGAAAATTGGGACACATGTACCAAGCAAACGCTAAAGTGTTACCCCAAAATGTGGGTGACTCGGGGTCCAACCATGATACCAGTGCCTGCATGAAACAAGGGGGAATATTAGCTCAAAGAGGAGGCCTGTGAGAGAGGGGTAACCTTATGAGATCTTTTACACCTATGTCTACCAGTACTAGTGCAGAGAAGGGTAAGGATCTGCCTTCTCCTCTCTTCTACCTGCCTGCACCCAAAGTTAATTGAGTACAGACTACTTTTACACTTTGAACACAGTTTGTGGATATCAAAGTAAACTGAGGACTAAGGGTGAAAGTGAGAGAAGGAGAAAGAAATTGGAACAATTTAAAAGCAGCTGAAAAGTGGGACAACAGAGGATTACTTGAGATTGACTCTGCCAAATGTGGATAGTTGAAGGATATGCTGTGCTTGTGGTTTCCACATCAGGCACCTTCCATCTTAACTCAATGGAGCTCCCACTAAGAGAGGGAAGCTGGGAACTTGAGCCATCCTATCCTCCTTCTGTTTCCTGCCCTTCATTTCCTTTAAATCTCCCCTTTTTGTTTTTCCACAGTACCATGTAACACAGTACTCTGTGTTAAAAGTGGAACAGTACAGAGGAGCAAAATATTTTTAAGCAATAGTTGTATGTCCAAATGGATATCCAACTCTGATTTCTGGATACCTAGTGGAGATAAATGGACATATACAATTTAATCAGTGAACCCTGTTTCAATGCCTTCTGCAAGTTACCACAAACCAAAAATAAAAATAATTCCCAAATATATATCTTTTGCAATCCCAGATCAGCTGTGTTTTTTAGCTTTGGTAAGAGCCTAGAAAAATGATATTTGCAGAAAACTAGGAATGAGTCTGTCCAAACATGGTCTAGAGCTTATTTGAATATCTAAGGTGTGGCAATACAGACAGCAAAAAAATCTTTTTTTTTCTCCCTTCCTCTGTTGAGTCTGTAAAGAGTTGCCCAATGGAGCTGTTTCAAGTGGTTAGGGATCTGTTACAATCTGGTTCACAGGAGAACCAAGACTACTTGATAGCCCACTGTGAAGAACTTGCCCAACACTTTGCCAATACAATCATTTGGATTTGCTCTGATGTCGATGCTACAATTGATACATACGGATCCAGTGGATGTAATCTTGGTTCCTGCCTGTCCAGCATTATTGGATATTTTTCAGAGCTATTGGATACTTTTCAATCTGCGCAGCCTGAAGATGTGGATAGGATCCTTGAAGAGGTGAGAGCCACTGCACATATGCTAGACATATGATCTTCCTGATAGGCCAGTGGGAACTAGATGAGTGTGTTATGGGAGTGATTAATACCCCTTTAAAGGAAGGCAGAGCCCTAGTAGGCTTCAAGGGGGCTGTTATAAGACATCTATGGGGGAGGAGACTTCCCTTGATCCAGTATTCCATTTCGGGGGCATCTTTCTGCATGCCATGCTCACTCAGCTTCAGGGCTTCCTGGATGAAACAGATTATCTAGAATCAATTCAATCTGGAGATGGCTTTATCACCTGAGAAGATGAGCTACACCAAGAATTGGACAGTATATCCCTGCTGTTTCTTCTGAACCTCTCTGCAGCTTTTGATAACATCAGCCATGGTGTCCTTCTAGGACACATGGTCAGGATGTGACTTAGATACTCTGTTTTACAAGGGCTCTGGTCTTTCCTGGAAGAGACTCAGAAGGTGGTGCTAGAAGGGCTTCTGTTCAACTTCTTGGCCACTCGCCTGTTGAGTCCTTCAGGAGTCTGCTTTGCCCCTACCTCCTTTATATATAAATATTATATTATAACATATTATATATATATATATATATATATATATATATATATATATAACATTACATAAAACTTCTAGGAGAGGTTGTTCAGAGTTTTGGGGGTCAGGAGGTCAGGTGTCACTAATATGGAGATGACACCTAGCTCTGTTACTCCTTTCCACCTAATTCCAGTTTAGATTTTTCCATGCTAAACAAGTGCCCACACTACAAAATTATAGCACTATGATTCCACTTGAATTACCATGACACCATCCTATTAAATCCCAGGATTTGCAGTTTAGGGAGGAGCACTTAGAATTTTCAACCAGAAAGCTCCTCTAGTACCTCTGACAAAATTACAAGCCCCAAGATTCTAGACGATGTTATCATGGCAGTTAAGGTGGAATCACAGTGCTGTAATTGTGTAGCAAGAAGGGGCCCCAAGGAGGTACAGATTTGGCTCCAGGACCTGAGATTCCACACCCCTGTTTTAAAATAACTACTGAAGACAGCATATACACAACTGTGTGTCACATATAGTTTCAGCCTTAAAGTTCTTCTGTATGGTAGAGTATGTAGATAGGCCAATAATGACCTCAAAGGACATCTGGTTTGTGAAGTAGGTAAATGCACACAAATAGACATCAATAGTGCTTAATCACAGCAGAATGTGGCCAGGCACCAGGGAAGGCTGGCATAGGCAAACAAACAGTAAGCCTGTCCAGGTCGGAAGGCAGGGGAACAGAAATTTGGACTGCAAACATTGCCTCTCAACTCCTCACCTCCTTGACAACAAACAGACAGACTGCAGTGTCTGTTATGTTTGACATCTTAGAAACAACTCAGAGCAACACAGCAAGGTTTGTGTTTGCTTTTTAGAGATCCTCTCTGTCCTTTGCCTCACTGTGCATCCACCACACTCAGATGTGAGCCTTCCAACTGTCCTGATTTTGCATTAACAGTCACAAGTAATTCTCTGTCATGTCACATTTTCAGCAGCTTTGAAGATATCCCAGTTTTTCTCTCCTCCTCCTCCTCCTCCTCCTCCTTTCCCCCTTTGTCCTTGCCTTACTTCAGTTGCTGCAAACTGCCTTTAAAGGGCAAAAGTAGTTTGCTTTCAATTAAATCAGCTACTGGAAGAAGAGAGGAGAGGCAGAATATTGCCCTTCCCCATAAGCTCAGGGAAAAGTAAACTGCTGCAGCCTCTTTTAGCTTCTGTGTTCTTCCTCATTAATAACCTGTGCTATCTTGACCATAATCTGAAGTTGTTTGTCCACATGTATCCCAGTTTTCATCTATGAAATTTTGGAAGATTTTAACTAAACAGGGGGATTTCCTTTTTTTCTGGGAGGTACTGCTCTAAGAGGGAACAACTGGGAACACAAAAAGTGAAGAGAGGTGGTTGTTTCCTTCCTGCCCACTATTTTACTGCTCTGGATGACCCTCTGAAAGCTTTGTTGCTCTCCATAAGGTTCCATTTGTTTGCAAGAGCTAAAGGGAACCCAGCCTTCTAGAATTTAGCCATTCTTTTTGTAATTCTGATGTTCCATGAAGACTTAAAAGTTGTTCAAAGGTCCTTGTGTATTCTTCAAAACTGTGCTTTCCAAATATTCACCATGGAAACTGCATCCCTGCCTTGCTTGCCTTATCTGTAAAGTCTTCCATCTTTCTCCTTGCAAATGGGGGCTGTAAATCCAGAGAAGACGATGCTTAGCACAGCTGAAATGGTCAGTTATTGTCTTTGACAATTGTTACCTACATCTCTCCTTCTTGCCAACAGATAAACTCCAGGACTTCATGCTGTTTTTTAACTCAAAGTTGGATTCTAATTCCCAGATTACATTAAACATGCTGAGTCATTGCAGTGAAAACCAAAGTATTCCAAAGATAATTCTGATTTGCAAAGTGAGCGGGGAAAAAAGCAGCTGGATCCAACTTCTGTGTGACGCATCAGAGCTGGTGTGATGTAGTGGTTTGAGCACTAGACTATGATCTTGGATACTAGTGTTCAATTCTCCTGTCGGCCATTGAAGCCCACTGCGTGATCTTGGGGACGTCACATTCTTTCAGCCCCCAGAAAACCCCATGATAGGTTTGCCTTAAAGTCCTAACAACAACAAAGTATCACACACTGCTGATGTGTGATATTTGCATTGCTAACATAGGTGATTCAGCCATCAGCTCCAAATATATATTATAATTCCATCTCTGACGTTGTCCCATCATCTCTTCTCCACCTCAATGCTCACAAAATCTTTCTTTGCCTGTATCACTAACAGGGGCAGTAGTCACTTCTGTGTCATCTGAAAAACACCCCCAAATGTCTAATCATATCATACAAGGTGCATTAGATGTGCAACATAAATACTGGCAAGATAGTTGTACCTGAAGTTTCTTAGTGGATTTATTTGGGGATTAGATCTGTTTAGTCTGGAAGTCTTGTCTAATTCATGAAGAGGCATAATTTTCTCCTCAGATCTGGATAATTCTATAGATGTTACAATTCCAAAGATGTTGGAATGCATCTGTAGAGAATCAAACTCAGAAAAACCCCACTTCTTCACATGCAAGTATAAGATGTGATCAGTCTACAGCAGGGGTGGGAATTGTGTGGCTCTTCAGAAGTGGGTGAATTGCCATGCCCATCAGCCTTAGCTGACATACGCATTGGCAAGATATGTTGGGAACTGCAGATGAACAAGATCTGGCAGATCACATGAGTCCTACCTTGATCTACGGAACTGAAAAAGGGTGCTTTTGATCTACAGGACAAGCTTCCAGTCACACGCTTCTAAAAAGGCCAAAGACCATGCAAAATGATCTGGGCTGTTAGTTTTGCTACTGAAAGGAGTTCCACTGCCAATGAATGAATGAGACAGCAGTGCTCTGTCCATGATAAAGAGCCAGCTGTCCACACAATGCCATACCCAGGCATGTAATCAGTTTGGGGCAGGCACTTGTTTGTTTCGTCTCAGGCGGCTCAGGCTGGGTGGAGTTCTACAAACAGTAAGCATCCAATGCCTCAGAGATAGCCCAGAGTGGGGCAGAGCTGGGAGGAGAACAGTGACAGTGCAGGCAACTGGAAGACTGTCACGGGGTGGAATCCCACAAAAGGGAAACATCAGGGCCAAACAGCAAGTGGGATGCAAGAAATGTTTGCTCGACTGGGCCACTGGAGAAGCCCTTGAAATATCCATTTGGTTTTCCAGACAGTTCCAATCACTAGCAACAGACTCAGGAGAATATACAGCATATACAATAAATTAGAAGGGGGCATTGTGTGTGAGGCTGCAACTAGGCAGGCAGGCATGCTATAAATGAAGAAAATAATAGCCATCGCTGCTGCTGTTGCTACAGCCAACTTTTTCCCCAATATTGGGACTCAAGGCAGATTTCAAAACCATTTGAAAATCCATTAAAAGATACGATATAAAAAGCATCAAAACAACACACCTTTAAAGGCCCTTTCCAGACGATTTCTAAAAACCTGTTGGAATAAGACAGTTTTCACTTGGGGCGAAAGGAGACCCAGGAAGGAGCCATCCTAGCTTCCCTAGAGAAGGAGTTCTAAAATTTGGGAACAGCCACTAAGAACCCAGAAGAGGTTGGTTAGTAGCTAAGTAAATGAGTGATTTAATTTAATATACTGATTATCCTTTTTGGTTGGTTGTGGTGGAAACTGCAGTCCAACATGTGTGATATAACTTGCTTCAAGAAAAAAGACAAAGTATAGCTTTCCAATTATTTAGGAGTTGTCCATGCAGGCAAATTCACAAAACAGTAGGGGGTGAGTACATAGAGAAACAATAATACACAGGGGAAAAGAAAAATACAAAACACTGCTAGTATTGTAATGCTGACTTTGTGCATCCACTTTTGGGTTTCAGTTCTCTCCAAGTGCTGTGGTTCTCTTTAACAGCATCTACGTCCATTGACAGTGTTCAGCTTCTTGCCAAACTATTCTGAAACCTGTGAAAGTTCAAGTGTTTGTCAGAGGTATATTAAATGGATCTTTGCATACTTATGCCACTTGAGCTTGTTGTTGTTTTGTGCCTTGATGTCATTTCTGACTTACAGCAGCCCTCAGTTGAACCTGTCATGGGGTTTTCTTGGCAAGATTTGTTCAGAGGAGTTTCCATTGCCTTCCTCGGAGGCTGAGGGTGAGTGACTTGCCCAAGATCAGCCAGTGGGTTTCCATGTCTCATTGGGGGTTTGAACCAGGTTATCCCAGAGTACAAGTTGAACACCCAAACTACTATACCACATTGGCTCCCATGCCAATTTAAGCTTACTTAGTTTGAAAGAGGGGCTGTTTAAGAGGGTTTTACACTGGATTTTTCTGTGGCTTGCTTGATATGTCCTTGTTAGTAAATTTCTGTCCTTTAATTTTGTGTTGTTGTCTGTTGTTCCCCACTCCCTTTAATTATTGTAATACATTTTTTGTGACTGAGTTCAACAAAATAATCCTGGTAATGGCACGATAATGTTCCAAGCTGGAAATGGTTGCTTTTCCAGTTTGTTACTGAACACTGACACTCATTAAATGCTATAAGATAAGCTATACTGCTGGTAAATGATGCAACAAATAGTCTACAGCACAGAAGCATGCCAGTCATTTCACTGATGGGCCCAGCATCCCTTCACAGCCAATGATTGAACTAGGCCCCTAAGCAACCAATTGTACCCAGACTATCCCATGGTCAGGCCCAACTTATTTGAAGAACCCTGTTTTGCTGCATAAGCCTGCCTGGGCCCCTTTCCATACTAGAGTGTTATAGCGCTATGATTCCACTTTCAACATCCTATGGAATCCTGGGGTTTGCAGTTTTGGGAGGGGCTGGCTGGGGAGTTTGCAGTTTTGGGAGGGGCCAGCCAGCCCCTCCCAAAACTGCAAACCCCAGGATTCCATAGGATGTTGAAAGTGAAATAATAGCGCCATAACACTCTAGTGCGGAAAGGGCTTGGGTTTTGAAAACTTCTGGAGTAGCCTTTCTCTCTGTCCCACTGATGTTAAAGATACATTTCATGGGAATGTGGCAGAAGGCTTTCTGGGTGGCTGTTCCCAGACTTTGCAACTCACTTCCTAGAGAGGTTAGACTGGCACCCTCCTTGCTATTCTTCCAAAGGTAGGTGAAGACCTGAAGACCTTCTTGTTTCAATATGCCTTTGAAGGCAAACTCCCATTCATCTGTTACTTTCATCTCCAGCACATAAACCCTATGATATCTGAATTTCAGAAAGAGGTTTTTGCTTCCATGAGAGTTGGCTCACCAGACTGTGGAAGGATCTATGACTTGACCAAAAAAAAGCGGGGAGGTCTCGCTCCACATGGTGGGAGTTCCTGAGGGTATTTGCCAATGAGGCTTTCCTCTTCTTTGTCCACAGTTGCTCTACCAAGACCTTCAGTGATGTCAGCGGCTCTGAGAGTAAAGCTTGACTATACAAAGAATTATCAAATATTCCTTTAACAAACTTTACACTTGCCCTGGGCTGCTTCTAGCATATGTTTTGAGGAAGGTCGAGTAGGGAACATATGTTCCTCCAGATCTTGGTGGGCTACAACTCACATTATCACTGACCCCTGATCATGCTGGCTAGGGATGATGAGAGTTGGAATCCAACAATATCTGGAGGGCCACTGGTTGCCCATTCCAGTTCTACAACATTGGTCTTTTCACTGTCAGATCAGCACCTACACTGTTTTTCAGTCAGAACTAAGGTGCCATATACTGGCAGTGCTGCCAGTAAACAAATTTAAAACAAACAAACAAACAAACAAACAAGAATTGGTATGTATGTAAAGGGCATCTCTTGCCTTTTTTTGGTAAGACTCTGCATCACTTAGTGCTATCAGAGAGCCAAAAATTATCTAATTAAAAGAAAACTTGGGTCATCACAACTGCACACCAGAGATTATGTCAGAAAGAATACACACTATATCTCTAGCAGAAGGCAGATCCTGACAGGCCTTACTCTTCCTTTATGACTGGTCTATCTCCAACAATGCACAGGAAAGTACACTGACTACAGTTTAGTTGAAGATGTAATAAGAGATATTTGGCCCTAGCTGGTGAAATCCAACTGATTGTGACTATACTGTATTCTGGCATTGGGGAAAGCTTTGAAAAATAAACCGGCCATATTGTCCTGATATCAAATGACAAGAGAAGTAACCCATGATTTATGAGCAAGCCTCATGGTTTCATATAGGGGGAAATAGTTATTCCTCCAGATAATTTAGCCTACAAGTCCATCAGTTGCAATCAGCATGGCCAATGATAAAGGATTATGGGACTTGTAGTCCAAAACATCTGGTTTTTCTATGGGTTTGCAATACTCTATGGTATTGCAATCACTTTGGAAATACCATGATTGTGCATAATCATCACAGTTCTGTAACGTCTCTATCATATTAACTGTGGACAATTATTTGTAGGCTGTACTCTGTTAGAAAGTCAGTAATTCTTTTTAGATATGAGATGATTAGGACATACAACTCAACTACCGGTGTTTGCAGATGCGTAAGCTCTGTTGGCTCAGTTACTTCCCATTATTTTCCCACTCCAACAAATATCATGTTGTTGGGGACATGCCATCATATTCATATTAACAGATGAGTGAACAGCCACAATAACACAAATGGGTGTTGAACTTGGTGTGCCAGATCTGCTGGACACAGCATCCTTCTTTCAAGAGATCTCAGTAACCTTGGTAAGGTTGATTTCTGTGGCTTTCCTTTATATCTGAAGTAATCCTCATTAAACCAAAGCACACTATGAAGTCGTAAAAGTGATGTGGTGGTGTAGTTCAAGTGGATCTTCTGAGGCTTGGTCTCGTGCTGTGTTACAAACTCATTTATTGGCTTATTCTATTAAAAGTATCAGTAAATTGGGACCAGTAAATTAGACCAGGGCCATTTCCGCACTAGACTGTTACAGTGCTATTATTCCACTTTCAATATCCTATGGAATCCTTGGGTTTGCAGAAACCCCAGGATTCCATAGGATGGTGAAAGTGGAATAATAGCACTATAACAGTCTAGTGTAGAAATGGCCCAGGTCAGACTGTCTGGCCAAATTTCCTAGTCTTACCTGCTCTGACAAATCATGCTTTCTAATTATTTCTCTAGCATATTTTTAGAGGTGCTCTGAGTTGATTTTTTCAGGCTTCATGCCATTGTCTTATTAGTTCTAAAAACAAATACAAAAAAGAGTAATGGAAAAGAAACAACAACAACAACAAAAAGGAAGGTGCTGCTTTTAAAACAGTGCAATAGGTGTTTTAATGTCAAGAGACTGCTTTCCTTTAAACCACAGGTTTCCAAACTGTGTGTCACGACATGTTAGTGTGTCACCTGCAGTGTCTAGGTGTGTCACGCGATCGTAACAGGTGGAGGGACTGCTTCTTCTGCCACCGCGGTGGGCCAGGGCCAGGTGAAGGGACTGCCTCTGCTGCTGCTGCCACCCCGAGCCGAGGAAGACCCTGGTGAGGGCAGCGGCAGGCCAGGCCTGCGCGGAGAGGTTGCTTCCACTTACTGAATTATTGTGTCGCGAAATGATGCATGTCTAAAAAGTGTCTCACCAACATGAAGAGTTTGGAAAGCTCTGCTTTAAACACTGTACTAAGTAGTAGGAAAACCACCTTTAAAAAGTAAATTTCCAAACTCTGCTTGAGCTTTGGAAATAGTTGCAGAGTGCAATTACCATGTCTTTCAACACCACTGTTTTGCACCAGGTTTTAGAAAACACCAAAATGACTAAACCAAGGGTATCATCCTTTGGGCATATTATGAGAAAACATCACAGACTGGAAAGAATGATGATGCTTAGAAAAGTAGAATACAGCAGGACAAAAGGAAGACTGAGTTACAAGGGGAGTGACTCAATAAAGGAAGCCACAGTCCCGAGTCTGCAAGATCTGAGCAAGGCTGCTATTGACAGGATCTCTTGGAGTTCTCTCTCTGATTCTTGCTTTGTGTGTTCAAGTTGATGTTGACATATGGCAATGTTATTGTAGGGTTTCTTGGCAAGATTTATTCAGATTAGGTTTGCCACTACATCCCTCTTAGACTAAGGGAGTGTGATCCACCCAAGGTCAGCTAGTGGGTCTCCATGGCTGAGCAGGGTTTCGATGTCTTGTCTCCTGGAGCTCTACTCCAACGCTCTGATCTCTACACCACACTGGCTCTCTCTCATTCAGACAGTCATGATAAGGTAAGGGCCAGTTTGACAGCACATAACAATAACAAAGCAATAACAAGAAGCAACCATGGTGATCAAGGTGAAATCCAATTTGGGATTGGTTTTGCTGCCACTTCGTGGCCGCAATGAGACATTGCATTTTTGTGAATATTTTCCAAGGAAGTAATGACTGTACAAAAAAAGCGAGGGACTGGAGAGCAGAGGGAGCAGATGCAAGTAGATGTCTGTTTGGGAGTGGGGAGTTACAGATCTGCTTGTTATGGTGTACCATTGAGAACACTGTAGATTTCTTTCCTCTTTTGGGATTTGAGGACAAAGCAAGCAACATGACCTTGGCCCAACAAAAAGCTGGATTTTAAACCTAAGTGTGGCTTGGTTTTTAACCTAAATACAAAAGGTTCAGTACAAAGAACACACCAGGATATGTGCAACTTGTCTTCAGCAGTGTAGATAGAGGGACACAGTACAGGTTGAAATGCCCTGATTTTGTACAGTACTGACCTTACCCATAACACAAAGCAGATCTCAAACTCTAGCTGCAGCTGAACAAAAGAAATGCAAATATACATTTTCATACAAACATTTTCACTGGGTTGGTGAATGCTAAAATATTAAGCTGAGAGAGAAGGTTACTGCTTCTGTGGTTTGATTTTTTTCTGTACCCCTGAAAGCAACACAAATGAACAAAATGTTCCCCAACATTTTGTTTACTTGTAATAAAAATGTAGAAAAGGTACTTAACTGTGCCAAAATACGTGTTTGTGTTAAATAGGCATCCCACACATACAAGCCTGTTTACTTGAGCATAGATGCATGTGTTGTGATCAGGACCCAGACTTGGGCTACAATGTATTTTAAAGCCAGTGAGGGCTCTAAAGGGGATGGAAGGAAAGGGCCCTAGTTAAATCCATACATCCTATACTTGATCCAGTTTTAACCAGATCATGTCCCCCACAGCTAAAGAGGAATAACATGAACAGTAAGAGGTCCAGAACCTACCCACTGAACTCTGACTAATGAGTCCAGTGCCTTTAATTACTCAGCTGCTGTATTTATCTAATATTATGGCTTTACTATTTTCAAAAGTACCCACAGGAATCCTACATAACACCCCCTATATAACACCACTTACTTTATTTCTTCCTTCCATTCCCCAGCTTCTGCATGAACCCAGGTGGGTGCAGCCTAGTTATTGTCATTTGAATGGCTTGCTAGAGGTTATGCAAAGAGAATCTTTGTCTCTCATGATTCTGATACTGTGCGGCCATGCAGATGCCGGATTGCAAATCGCACTCTGTGGCCAAGCCAGGATAGCCTATGATGAAGAATAGTGGGAGATGCAGTCCAACAACATCTGGAGGTCTACACAGTCTCAGATGCTACAAATTTGTACAAATTTATCTCTCCCCTTCCTACCTCCCTTTACAAATATGCCCATTGAATCTGGGCTGAGAACAACAGAAGCAACTGTTTAAAATAGGAATCAGAGAACTGAATTCCACAGGACATCTTATGGTGTTATGCAGCAGAGGCCAAAGCTTTCCTGATGCTTAAAGTGGGAAGGGAGATGTGGTTCCCTTGCCCACATCATGCAGGGATAGCAGCCAACACCCATGGCCACCACCCTCTATGGCTTGTTTCAGCTAACATGCATGCAGGGTGCCCTGCTGCCCCACAATGGAGGAGGCACCTACCCCCCAGCCATAGGAGGCAGTGCCACCTCTGCACCCTGTCCTGCCACATCATAAATGGGGGAGAGGAGAAGGTGGTGGCAAGGCCACGCCCTGTCAGAGCACCCAAAAGAGAAGGAGCAGCATTGGAGGCAACAGGAGCTGCACATTGCCCAGCTGTTTCCAAACTCTTGCTTTACCTAGAGCTGGCTAATTTAGTAATGACTGACTCCAAGGGACCCTCTGAGCCAAGGTACCCTGGGAGCAGCGAGCAGGGAAATTGCCTGTGCTGTGGTTGATACAGTAGCTCCCCAGAGCAGCATGTTCTCTCCTGGGGTGATGGTGGTGGCAGAAATAGGGAGTGGCACATTTCCAGCCCTCAGTACCCCACTGCCTGAGCAAAAGGCAGCTGCCTCTCCAGGCACCCTGCAGGAACTGTTTTCCAATACAGAGACACGATCACAAGGCTGGAGAGGACACAGCTCTTAGTGTTTGTGGCCATTCCCACCCTACACTGTTATAGTGCTATTATTCCACTTTCAACATCCTGTGGAATTCTGAGGTTTGTAGTTTACTGAGACCAAAGAGCTGTCTGGATGAGAATTCTAAAGGCCCCTCCCTAAACTGCAAACCCCAGGATTCCACAGGATGATGAAAGTGGAATAATACCACTATAACAGTGCAGTGTGGAAATGGCCTGTGTCTCAGAATCTGGGTTTTGCCAAACAAGTATAAAGGATGGAGGGGAAAGCACTTTAAAAGCAACTTTGTCAAGAAACAAATACCTCTGCACTGCTCCAGTTAAAAACAGCAAGAAGTATAACTCAGTGGAAAAAAGTGGGCTTTCCATTACAGAAGATCTCAAATCCAATCTCTGCCTTTCCTCTATTGTTATTGTTTTTCAAAAGGGAAAGAAAGAAGGACGCGTTTCCTAGGGATTGCAGAGACTTCTGCCACTGTTCTCAGATGGATAAACACTTGGACCTGGTAGTATAAGGTATCTTTCTAAGTTCATCTCCCTGCAGTGGTAGTTTGACCTTGTTCTTGAAGACCAGGCAGGAGAAAAACAGCAGTAAAGTGGGGGGAAGGTCCAGTGTCCCTTGCTCACAATCCTGTCCCCCACTTCAACAGCAATCCATGCTGGCAAACAGAGATGAGCAAGCTCTGTTCTTAGACTAATTTCATATGGGTGAAGAAAGGAGCGCAGGAGGGAGAAAGTGTACTGGTGTGGGGGGAGGGCACACAGCACGCAAAGTTACTTTTAAAACTAATTTCTTTCTTTTATTTGTTACTATTCCATTGCTTCACAGAATCATAGAATTTTAGAGTTGGGGGGGATTGCAAGTGCCATCTAGTCCAGTTTCCTGCCATGCAGGAAGACACAACTAAAGCAGCCCATCCAACCTCTGCTTAAAGACCTCCAAAATAGGAGAGTCCTACACCTTCTGAGGCAATGTATTCCACTGTCAATCAGCTACTAAAAAGTTCTTCCTAATGTTTAGGTAGAATTCCTTTTCTTGTAATTTTAATCCATTGGTTCGTGCTCTTGTCTCTGGAACAGCAGAAAACAAGCTTGCTCCTTCTACTTGACATCCCTTCAGATATTTAACATTAGCTATCATGTCATTTCTCCATCTTCTGTTCTTTAAGCTAAATATACCTAGCTCCACGACAAATTGTTCTTCACAAAGCTTGGTTTTCAGAGTTTTGATCAGCTGAGCCATCCTTCTCTGGACATGTTCCAGCTTGAACTGGTGCTCAGAACTGGATACAGCATTCCAGGTGAGTTCTGACCAAAAGAGTGGCCCTACTACTTCCCTTGATCTTGACTCTGTACTCCTTTGATAAAGTCCAGAATTGCATTGGGTTTTTTGGCTGCTTCATCAAACTGTTGACTAACATTTAGCTTGTGGTCTGCTAAGACCCCTAGATCCTTATCACTGCTTTCAAAGCCAGATGTCATCCATCCTATATTTGAGCATTCATTTGTCCAGTCTAGATGTAGCACCTTATCTTTATCCTGGTTAAAATTCATTTTGTTAGTTTTGTCCCAGTTCTCCAATCTGTCAAGGTAAATTTGAATTTGATCTTGTCCTCTGGGATATTAGTTAACCCTCTAATTTGGTGTTGTCTGTAAATTTGGTAAGTATGCCTTTTATAGCATCATCGAAGTTAATACCATAAACATGTTAAATAATGCTGGATTCAGTAGAGAACATTGAGGCATCCCATTTGTTACTTCTTTCCAAAATGAAGAGCAACCATTAGTGAGAAATCTCTGGGTTTGGCTAGTCAACTAATTACAGATTCACCTAAATGTAACACTGTACTAGCCCACAGTTCAACAGCTTGCCTTCAAGCAATTTCATGTGGAATCTTGTCAAAAGCCTTACTGTAAACAAGATATACTACATTCATAGCACTTCCTTGATCTACCAAGCTACTAAATCTACTTAAAAAAGAGATAAGATTAGTTTGGCGTGAGTTTTGTAAAACATAAAACATACGCTGGTACTTCATAATCACAGCATTCCTTTCTAAGTATGCACAGATCAACTGTTTAATTAGTTTTTCTAGAACCTTCTCTGGTATTGACATCAAGCTGATTGCTTGATAATTACTCAGATCCTTCCCACTCCCCACCACCCCTGCCACTTTCTGAACATGGAGACATTTGCTTTTCTCCAGTCTGCTGGGACCTCTCTTGCCCTCCAAGAATTCTCAAAGATGTCAGTGGCTCTGACATTACACATGCAAGTTCCTTTAATACTCTGGAGACCTGAATTCATTTAAAGCAGCCAGGTATTCCTTTACTTACCTCCTTATTCTATTCTAGGTTGTAGTCCTCTTAGTGCATGATTTATTCTATTTCCACCAGTAAGAGCACTGTATTCCTTTTGGGAAAAGACTGAGGCAGATACAGTATTAAACAGTTTAGCCTTCTCTCTGCCCCTGTTAGCATTTCACCATCTTTTCTATACAGTGACCCTACCATTTTCTTGTTCTTTTTCTTGCTCCAAACATAACAACCACTCCCTTTTTTTTTAATTATTTCTTGCAAGCCTGAGTTCATTATGACTTTCTTCTACAGGTACTGGCTATTTGTATGATTCTCCATTCTTCCATTTCTTGCATTTTTTTTTTAGAATCCCAGCTCATCTAAGAGTTCTTTGTACATCCACCCTGGTTTTTTTAGACCCTTCCTTACAATTGTACCTTCAATATCTCACCTTTAAGAAACACCGACGTATCATGAGCTCATTTGTTGTTGTTAACTGCCTGTCAAGTTGACTTTGACTTAGGACGACCCTGCAAATGAGAGATCTCCAAGGCACTCTATTCTCAGTTGCCCTGCTCAGGTTTTGCATGTTTAGGGATGTGTCTTCATTGATTGAGTCTATCTATCTGAACTGTGGTCTTCCTCTTTTTCTACAGCCTTCCACCTTACCAAGCATTATTGTCTTTTCCGTTTTATTTACTTAGTTATAATTTTTATACCAAACTTTCATCCAATACATAAAAAAATTAAGATGCCTATACATCACAATATTTTTATGCACATTTAATAATTTGTATTTCCTCCACTCCACCTTCCCACCCTACTTATATGTA
This sequence comes from Ctenosaura bakeri, assembly GCA_948474755.1. Classification (NCBI taxonomy): domain Eukaryota; kingdom Metazoa; phylum Chordata; class Lepidosauria; order Squamata; family Iguanidae; genus Ctenosaura; species Ctenosaura bakeri. Next base: position 320,107 of record CAOLHI010001056.1, read on the forward strand.
TATTTGCATTTTATATTTTCCCTACTTACTTCCTCCAACCCCACTCTTTATTTCCCCTATCTTACTTAGCTACCCTACAATCCTTATTTTGCGTTTTCCTCAAATCCAATACTGATTATTGAACACATCTATCAGAACCTACATTTTATGAAATATCTTTTTGTTGTGGTATTTCTACACCTATATTTAACCTACATAATATAAATATAAAAATTCAACCTTATTTCCTATTCTTAATCTCATCCTTAGCATAAAAATTACTTCTGTAAGTCCTATCTTCCACTCTATTTAACCTTATAGTTATTACTTTTTACCCATTCTATAATTTGTCTCCATTCTCTTTTGAATTGTTGGTTTGAGTTCCTTTTCATCAGGCCTGACAACTTCTCCATTTCAGTGATATCCATGATTTTTATCTTCCAATCCATTGATGGTTCTAGTTTTCCCTTCTAGTAGTCTTTTCATACTTTTCAAAGTAAGACAGCCTTAGGTTAGTTGTTTTGGCTTCTAGGAAGAGTTCAGGCTTGATTTGCTCTAAGACTCATTGATTTATCTTTTTAGGAGCCCACATTTTTAGGACCCCAGCACATTTAAGTACCATATTTCAAATCTTCCTATCAGCTTTCTTCAATGTCAAGCTATCACAACCATACATAGAAATGGGAAATACAATGGCATAACAATCCTAACTTTAATATTCAATGATATATCTTTATACTTCAGGATCATGTCTAGTTCCTTCATAGATGCCCTTCCAAGTCCTAATCTTTGTCTGATTTCTTGACTGCACTCTTCACCTGATTAATGACTGAGCCAAAGTATGGAAAATCTTGAACTGTTTCAATATCTTCATCATCTACTTTGAGATTATGTAAATCATCTGTACTCTTTATTTTTGTTTTCTTAATGTTCAGCTGTAGACCTGCTTTTGCACTTTATGCCTTGTCTTTCTTCAGTAATCATTCCAAGTCTTTGCTGCTTTCTGATAGTAATGTGGTGTCATCTGCATATCTTATTCTTTTATGTTCTTTCTTCCAATTCTCATACTTCCTACCTCTGAGTCTAATCCTGTTTACATATGATCTGTTCAGCATACAAGTTAAATAGATAGGATGATAAAAGGCAGCCTTGCCTGACCCCATCGCCAATTGGAAACCATTCCATTTCTCTTTATTCTGTCCCAACAGTAGCCTCTTATCCTGCATACAGGTTACACATCAGGACAACCAAATGTTGTGGCACTTCCATTTCTTTAAGAGCGAGGTACAGTTTTTCATGATCTACACAATCAAAGGCTTTGCGATACCTTTGAGCATTTCTGAACACCGGATCTCACCCAGTATTTCCCTCAACTTACTGAAACCAGCTTTCTTGCAGTCCAGAGTATGTGTTTGATTACATCTGGCTTACCCTTTCCTCTGTAATAATAAATTCCAAGAGGACATGGCCACTTCCATCCAGGCATTCCGCTATTTCTTCACCACTGCCCTATTAATCTCCGTTGGTTAGGATCAAATCCAAAATAATTGATCCTCTTGTTGTCTCCTCCTTTTGTATAATGAAACTGTCTGCAAGGCTAGTGAGGAATTTGTTCGACCTTGCACTCTTGATGGTGTATGACTTCCAAAAAATATCAGGGTGGTTGAAGTCTCCCATTGTTTTTACATCTCTCCTTTTTAAAATTTGGTAATTTGTTTTAGGAAGGCACCATCCAAATCTCCAGTCTGGCTGGGGAACTGCCCACAGTGAGATCACTGTTGTTTCTTTCCCTTTAATTTGTATCCAAAAGCTCCCAACCTGTTTTCCATGTTCTAAGTCATGAATCTCCTCACAATTGGACAGTTCTTTGTCATATAATGCTACTTCCATACTTTTTCTGCTTGATCTATTTCTTTGGAATAGGTCATATCCTTCCATTACTATGTTTAAGTCATAAGAGTCATCCCACCAGGTTTCAGTGATGATGGTTAAATCATGTTTGCCTTTCTGTGTTAATACTTCAAGTTCATCTTGGTTTTTCCCCCCTATACTTTGTGCATTAGTGTACAGATATTGAAGATCATGGTTCATTCTCTCCCAGATGATTTCTTGTTTTGTTTTTTGTTTTCTGTCCATAGTTGTGCTCTTGTACTATTGGCCTAATTCCCCCTGTGTCATTAAGGCTATTCTCCCCAATACTTGGTATCCTTCTACCTTCTATAATAATGTTTCCCTCTGCCATGTAACTCAGTTTAAAGGGCTCCTGATCAGATTTGTAAAACTCCATTGTCCATGTCCTTCTGCAGGAAGAAGCAATGAAATAACAGTCTATGACCTATAGTCTTTTAGCTTCCTCCCCAGGGCCTTGTAGTTCTTTGTTGAAGGCTGTATCTTGCTGTATCATTTATTACAATGTGGACTAGAAGAAAGGGATAATCATCTGTGGGTTGGATGAGTCTTGTCAGTCTCGCTGTTACATGTGAGTCTTTGCTCCGGGGAGATAGCATACCTCATGAAACAGTTTATCAGACCCCAAAACCACTGCTTCTGTTCCTCACAACATGGGATCACCTAGTACCACAACATGTCTCTTTTTCCTCTGGAAAATGATAGTAGCTCTTCCATTCATAGAACCCTTCAAAGCCACCTCCTTGACTTCAGATGTGCGATGCTCTTATCCTTGTTCTGTGCCTCATAATCGCTGATTAGGGGAAAAGCTTGGAATTGATTATGTAGCTCCAAGCTTGAAGCATGGTTCTTGATAGTTCTGCTTCTGTGTGTGACATTCCTCCAAGCATCTTACCTGTGTGTTTTGGAACTGTCACCTTTCCTTGATGTATCCCCCAGATGTTGCTTTTTAGAAGAATCTGCTGCACTCTTTCAAAGAAAGCACCAACCTCCTTGATAAGACAAAGTGTAGATACTGTGATCTCCTCCAACAGTGCAACCAGCTTGCATTTGCTATGCATACAGGACAGATTCTTGGCAATGCTTCTCTATAATGAAATTCTCACAAAACTGCCTATTTTCCTCCCCTGGTTTGTGGAGCTCCAAAGACTGAGGCAGGAGCTATACAGAGCTAGTGGCTGCTAGTTCCACCACCAACCAAGTCAGTGACTTAGCAGAAGTCTTGCCCCCTTAGAGAGAGCAAACAGCCAAAAACAAATAAAAACACCCACAGAAGCCTCTCTCTCCTCTTATTTCCCATTGTCACTACCCACTGTAGTGCTGAATTTTTTTTACTTTAGTTGTTGTTCTCTTTGTTGCTTTTCTTTTCTTTTCCATTACTTTTCTGAGAGGGGGGAAAAAAAGAATGACATAAAATTTGAAAAATTTCTGCAAAATGCCCTTAAGTGTAGCTTTTGAAATCAGCTAACAAGTATTACTCTTGCATGCACAGAATAACTCCCTCCCTTGTGCTCACTGCATTCCTTGTAAAATGAGAAAATGGAGTGAACGTGCAAATGTGTTGTTGTTATTTGCTGTCAACTCAGCATTCGCCTATAAAGGACATAAGTGCCTGAACTCTGGTTATCAACAGCCCTGTGCACACCTCACAGACTCAGGGCATGGGAAGCGGGGAAGAGAAAAGCCCTCTGCAAAGGATTGATTCAGACTGCTAGTAAGAGCAGCCTGCTGGGCAGGTTAGAAGAAGGAGCATGAAGGAGAGTAAAGGGAAAGCCAGAGGAAGACAGAGGGAATGGAAGGGAAGAGAGCAAAGAAAGTGGTAACTTCACCCAGTTTTGATTTCAGCTTCACCTACTATCAGCGTACAGACCTCTCAAAAGGTGATCACGAGGGGAATGCAAGTCTTGCCAGAAAGAAGAACCCTCACCCCTGTTGTTGAGCACAGGCCTACCACTGTCATATTTAGTTATACTGCAGTATTCCCAGCCTTATGAATCAGTAGATCCACCTTGTTACCAGGTACAGCGATCTGGTTGAGCCCAGTATGTACACTTTGTCCTGCTGCTGCTGCTGCCCACTAGGTGGCACATCAGGACTGGTAGTTTTAGAGAGTTCCAGCTATAGGTCTGCAGAATGCATTGCTCCAGAACCCCACTTTTTACAAAATAATATACATCTTTAAATTATCTATATTCACATTTCATAGGAACATACACTATTACATCTTATTCAGCATCAGACAAGTGGTCCGTCTTGTCTATTCTGATATGCAGTTGCTTTTTGGGGTCTTTTCAGGAAAGAGTCTTTCTTTCTTTCTTTCTTTCTTTCTTTCTTTCTTTCCATCCATCCATTCCTATACATATTCATCCCTGTATTTACATCCTGCCTTCTCCCCAAAATGGGATTCATGGCAGTTTACAACACAGAACAAATTACAAATGAAAGCACGTATAGTTTAAAACATACAAAAAGTTGGGATTAAAACAGACAACAAATAACACTAATTGAATACAAAGAACAATAGTAGTTTAGCTCACTAAAAAAACCCTTTCTCATAAAGCAATCAGACCTGAAGAGCCTATTAGAATAAAAGATCTTCACATGCCACAGACAGCAAAGAAGCACCCATTCTAGCCTCTCTGGAAATGGAGCTCCAGAGCCTGGGAGCAGCCATAAAGAAGGGCATCTCCACTGTTCCCACCAAAAGTGCCTGTCAAGATGGTGGGATTAAGAGAAGGACCTCCGTCCAAAAAAGAGGAGCTTGAGCAGGGCCATATGGAAATGCATAGCCCTTGATATACCTTGGACTCAAACTATATAGGATTTTACAGTGAGGTAGACTCGAGTTGATAGACTCAGACTCAAGTCAGACTTAAGTCACTTCAGTAACTCAAATCGGACTCGACTCAGCCATAAATGAGGCACTGACTCGACTTGAGACTTGTATATTTTTAATGACTGACTTGATGCCCTTGGTTCAGTTAACACAACACATTCATCCAGAAATCTTACAACTTTGAATAACACTTCGATCTCTTTTTGCCTACTGGTCACATGACAATCTCTCTCAAGCCCAAAGTGTGTGTGCATTTCTCAGAGGGGAACAGCAAGCAGGTTAGGCAATGGGCTTGAGGCAGGCTTGAGGTCTGCTCAGCAGCCTGTCCCTGCTGCATATCGGAGCAGCCTTCTAAAATGTTTCCTAAGAGCAAAAGACAAGACTTGCCCCCAGAGTGCAGGGAGCATTTCTCAAAGGGGAACAGCAAATATGTTACGCAACAGGCTTGAGGAGGAAGGATCCTTCTAAAGCTTTCAAAACTTCGGTAATGGGGAGTAAGATAGGATCCTATTCCCCACTTCCAAAGCTGCAGATGGCAAAATTGCAAATGTAGAGAGTCAACTCTGCTTAAATTGTTAAAACTGAACTTATTTCACTCTATCCAATAACTCTGGAATTTTTGTTGGGGTATAAAGTTGGCTTCCAGACTTGAGACATGACTTGAAAGTTTCTTCAAGGACTTGAGACTTGACTTGAGACTTGGAGTAAAAGAATACATCACTGGGATTTTGTAGGTCATAGTACTTTGAATTGTGCCTGGAAAAAGACTGGCAGCTAGCGGAGCTGTTGCAGCAAGGGAATTATGTTTCCTGTGAAGAGAGAAGCTGAATGAGATGGGTAGAGGCAGCCAAACACATTCATGAAATGTTGAGAAAGTGGGGAGACTATGAGGGAAAAGGGGGCTTGTTGGATGGGGACAACCTGCAATAGAAATGGGGCAATTAGAAGTAAGGATACAGGCAGTTAGGGAGAGAGGATTTGGTGGAAGCTGAGGATTTGGAGAGAACTCAGAAAGAATTGTTGCTTTGTATGAAACTGAGGTGTCTATTTTGTTTGTTATACAAAAAAACTCTTTTCTGTTTTTATTTTCTACATCTCTGTCTGGATGCCTTCATTCAGTAATTCATAAGAATTTGGATATTCATCTGAGGATCTGTAGACAACTCCTCATTTGGGTCTCACGACATCATGCAGACACCGTGCCTTCACCATTAAGTTGGTATCTTACTCTCTCTATCTGCCTCCGTCCCAACTTCCTTGTTACAACATCTTGTCTGATGAGGAAATTTGGAGATCTTGCATGTATTTTAGGGCCTTCTGGGTTGACATAATAAAGGACATAGAGCCTAATACCCTAAAGGCACTAGATCCCATCTGATCTTGAAAGCTAAGCAGGGTCAGCCCTAGGTAGTACTTGGATGTGAGACCGCCAATGAATATCAGGTGCTGTAAGCTTCAGAGGAAGAAACTGGCAAAACCACCTCTGAATATTCCTTGCCTGAGAAAACCCTATGAAATTCATGGAGTCACCATCAGTCAACAGACAACCTGAAGCCTATATACACAGACAATAATGGTTTTACACTAATATGGATTTTAGATATTTTTCTTGTGGCCATCACAATTAGAATTACAAGGCACAATAAGTCAAAATCAATTTAGTGTTGCTATTTCTTTTTTTTTAATTTTTATTAATTATATAACTAAATCACAAATACAAAACAAGAAAAAAAAATAAAACACCATGTGATATACATAATAGTGAATTAAAAAAAATTTTTTTTCTTTTTTTTTCTCTTCTCTTAAGCAATACTAACTTACATTGTTATTTTGCACCTTTACCCTTAAATTTATAAATCTGTTCAACTGTTATAATTTCACATTTAATTCAATATTTTTCACATCCCCTTTAATCTATTTCTATTGTTAATTCTTTTAACTTTTTTTTTTAAGAAAACATTGACATCACTTATCCAATTAAATCTATAAATCACAAGTTTAACACACACACCTACTAAGAATTACAAAATATACAACATAAAAGAAAAACAAAACTAAAACTAAAAAATACCCACCCCCCAGAGCCAACTTTTTATTTAATCCACTTTCCAAAATTGCCATTCTTCTTTTGACAGGGTAGTATTACTATCTCTTTTCAGAACTTTATCCAAAAATATTTTCCAAATTTCTTCAAAATCATTCCCTTTAACCAAACCTTTCATAAACCTAATTCTACATGTTAGTTTATCATTAATTGCAATTTTCCACACTTCGTTATACCATTCCTCTATTTGAAATTTTTCATTTGCTTTCCATTTTTTTGCTATTATTAATCTCGCTGCAGTTAACAAATTTGTTATTAATTCTTTCTTTACTTGAGTACACTCAACCTTATCATATATAGACAACAATGCAATATTTGGACATACTGGTATATCTGCTCCTATAATCTGTTTTATCTCTTTAAAAACCTTTTGCCAAAACTCCATTATCTTATTGCAATTCCACCACATATGCATATATGTACCAATTTCTTGACATCCTCTCCAACATAATCTTGAATATTTCTCATCTATTTGATTTAATTTCACTGGAGTCAAGTACCATTTCCACACTAGTGTTGCTATTTCTAAATATGACTATGGCTACTTTTAAAGCTCTGCAGTAAAGGAGGAAACTACTTTAGCCCAATGTGTCTACCTGACTGTCCTTCTCTGCAGCTAATTTTCTCTGACTCACCCACTGCATGGTTTAGCCTGAAATACTGAAGTACAGAGAGAAGTGTGGTGCTTCTTAATGCTGGAGCTTCCAAGGAATTTTCACTGGATTATAAACAGGCTAATCTATACAGTCCACATCAACTCTGGCAGAGATGGCAGCAGATGTTTAGTACTGATGGGCACTGAAGCCACAGCAAGAAAAATTCTTCTTAGTGACATTGGTACAGTGTGTGCATTGGCTCTCACCTTAATGGGTCAGTCAATGCACTCCAGGTTTTCGTTTGAACATTAATGGAACTGTGCCTATGGTGTTGAACCTATTCGGTTGATAGGGTTCAACACTTTGGATAGCTTCTTGCATAGCTTCAGAATAAAACCCAGTATAGACTGACCATCCCCCTGCCATAGATCACACTGGACACCATTGCATTAGTGGCAGGGAAAAGGAAAGCAAAAATATCAAGACACAAAATTAGAGCATCTTCCCAAAGCAATATAGACATGGAGGGTTTGGTCAGCATCTTTCTGGGTACATCTCACTGCTGTGCTATAGCTCAAAGAGTCATACATCCTCTGGAGTTTTTTTTTCAATCCTGCACTTTATGCCTGATTTGCCTGTTTAAGTACTTACCAGTATCCTGTGCAGTGTAAGTACTTGCTTGGCTTTTTGCCCCACCTGAGTCTTCAGAGCAGCGGGAAGTATCTCAACACAACACAAGACAGACACCACATGCACTTTACTTTCCTCAAACTGCTTTAATCCAGAATGCAAAACATGTCAGGAGTTGACCAAAGTACTCCCCTCTACTTGCCAGCAGTGGATTATGGTAGCTGGAGCCCTGGAGCAGTTCCAAAACCACCACCCCTTTATGCACATCTACAAGCTCTTTGTGGGGAGCAGGAGCTGGCTTTGTGCTGCAGTGATATGGCTGGCCTTATAGGAGTCTGCCAGTCTCTTCCAGGCTGAGAGGGAGAGTGCAGCTCTGGGTATTTCCTTCCCTTTGCATTTGTCCTAGATGGTATGATCAAGGCTGGAGTCGCAGAGGCAGCAACCACAGTCTCCTATCTGTCTGTTTACTTACTTTGCAGCTTTAAAATGGGATCAGATTGGGCAGTATGTACTGCCAACTCTTGTGTTGGGGTAGATTTCTCCTCTCATCAGAAGCATTTCTTTGTTTAATGGCATCACAATAAAAGGTGTGTGTGTGTGTGTGTGTGCATGCGCGCATGCCTAGCCAATAAGGGTCCTAGAGCATGTGCTCCAATTGCATCATCAACCATCCAGCCATTCTCCCCACTAAGGCTGTAGCTATGGGGGAGTGCAAAATGAGGGCATTGCCCTTCTCAAAAAAATAAGAATTCTGCTTTCCCAATGAAATTTTCCTTCAGCTCCCAAATTTCTAGTATTGCAGTACATTAAAACTTTGGTTGAGCATTTAGAAATACAGTTTAGACAGGTAGGGTTGCCAAGGAAATATGAACATAGCAAATGTAAGAGGTCTGGGTAGAAATGATTTTCAGTCTCAGTCTCTGCAAAGATGCTGTGACAGTGTGTGTATCCTGCTAACAAAAATAATGATTGGGACTTCAATTGGCAGGGCCAACATGAGAACATGTGCAGGGTGGTGGAGGAGCAACTGTGAGAGGACGAGGGCATTACTCCCCAAATAGGAATTCTGCCTCCAGTGAAATTTTCCAGTTTCCAGCTGTGTAGTAACTTAAAATTTCAGATGAACGTTTAGAAATACAGTTTGGGCATCCAAAGAAAAGAAGCAGTCAAAGTGATCAGTTGAATGTGAACACAGCAAACAGAAGAGTTCTATGAGTGAATGATTTCCAGTGTTTCTCTCATTGCTGTGGTAGAAATTTGGGCACTGAAGGAAAATTGGATCTTGTGCAAGGAGAAAGACAAGATGTAAATAAATAATAAATTTATGGGGGAAAGCAGAATTCTCACCTCCCACCATAGGTATACTTGCGGTGGGTGGGACCTGATTTCCAAGAACATTTTTTTTAAAATTTATTCACTTTCTTTAGAAAGATATCTATAGTATAACAGCTCTCCAAAATTTCATAAATTAAATACTGTGATCCTTCCCAATTCTCTGTGAGACCCAAAGAGATAGAGGTTTGGATCTATCCACTTTTTTCCCTGCAGGTTCAGCTGATACTGGTGGCTGGAGGAGAAAGACTTGCTTCCTTGCACCTAACAGTGTTAAGAAAATAGCAAACTGCATGCAGAATCACTGGGAGAAAGGAAAGATTAAAGCCTCTTTTGCTCCCTCAGAAATCCTGATACAGATGCCCTTTCCTTTGCTGCTAATGGTTCACATATGCATGTACATACACCACCCACCACCTGAGTTTCTCAGTGGAACTTGAAGCCAGAGGTTTGCTCACCCTTGATAAACCCACCCACTGTGTTCACTTACAGGAAAGTCACTGCCATTGGACAGAGATGGACATTATTCGGAATAAATGTGCAAAAGTTTGCACCATAAGTATATAATGTCTGAATTCCTTTGGAATGTCCTTCTTCGAAAGGGCAAAAAAATTGGTAGAAATAATTTTTAAAAAGGAAATGGCAGAGCCTGCATTTCTGCTAATTCACTGAAAGGTTTGCTAGCATCAGTCATTTGCGCACTTTGGTTCAATGTCCTTCCTCCCCTGAGTGACACTAAATCAATCCACAATAGGAAGCAAGCTAACCCAGAGTATTTGTGGCAAGCCTATTGGGCTTAAGCTGCAACTCTATAAAGCCAACAGCTTCAAGTTACAAGCCAGGAGTTGTAAATATTCCCACCATGCACTTGACACTGATTAGCCAAAACAATCTGCACATTCACATGTGGGTTGTCCTTGCTGACATCTGTGTCCCCCTCTCCTCTCCTTTGCCCCTTCCCCACTCTCCAACTCTTTCCTGGGGCTGGATTGATCACTAGGCAAAGGCAAGCAGGCAATGTTATACCTCAGGCGGGGAGCAGTGGATTTCAGATGGGATTACCCGATAGTAATAGCTTGCTCAGCTTGCCAGTTTTGACATTTACTAGGTGACAGTGAAGGGGCGTGCCCCAAAGCCCTTCAGGAATGTTAATTGGCTAAAGCTGTGGCCAATGCAAAGCAGCCTCTAACAGGACAGACCGCCTTGTCTGTTTGATATTAGGCATATTTAACATTTGCATTTCAGTTAAGTTTAATGGGGAGGCTGATGGTGGCTTTGCTTTTTGGCACATTACTTCACACAGAGGAAGGATGGCAGGAATCACAACAACTTTCAGAAGAGATGGGGTAGGTTTAATTTGATGCTTCCCTGTTAGGAGGAAAGCTTTGGCAGGGGATTTGCAATACCTCAGAGCCTCATCCCTTGAGCTATGAGCTGGATGGTTTGTCTTCTCTGTAGTTCTCTCCTATCAAAAGACCCCTCAAAAAATCAGGCCTCTTAAGCAAGCTTGTGAGGAAGGGAACAAATACAAGCAAAGATCCAGCTCAGCAAGATACTTTATTGAAAAAGACTTACTGAAATGACCACAGTTCACACAGAAGACAATCCTTTAAAACTCTTATCTCCTGTCTTTCCACCAAAAGGTTTCCAAAGTAGCTAATGGCAATAGAGCAAATACAATAAAATCTAGAAAAATCATGATACAACAGAACACAAAGTAAAAACTACAGCAATAGCAAAGTAGATAAAACATCAAAACAACAACAACCTCAAAATGGTTAAAATGAATTAAACCATACTTCTAAGACACAGCTACATATATATATCAGTGCTTAAACACCCTGTCTAAGGCTGGCCTCTCTGGCCCCTTTCAAATCATCTTAGAGCAAGCCATGGCAGTTTAAGAACCAACTTGCTTGGTATCAAGCTTTTTCCAGAAAGTGCTTTTGTTTAGGAATGTAGATGAAACTGTGGACATGCATCATCAGACTAGAATCATATAAAAGAGAGGTGGGCAACTCTTTTTGTCCTAACATACCCATCATTCTTTGCCAACACAGCCAACCGTGGGGATAATGGAAGCTGTAGTCTAAAACCATATGGAGGGTCACAACTGCCCATTCCTGCTACAAGATCTCCACAGCATGTATACATATTGGGAACTTAATTACCATTGACTATAGCTTTGTGGGACTACAGCCCTGGAGACCAGGGTTCAATTCCCTGTTTGGCCATAAAAATCCATTGGGTGATTGTTGGTGCATCACACACTCTCAGCCTGAGAAAACCTTATGATAGGTTCTCCTTAGGGTTGCATTAGCCAGAAACGACTTGAAGGCAAACAGCAGCAGCAGCAACAAGAACTTTTTGTATCTGGTGTAAATGCAATGGAAAACCTAGAGCCTGGAGGAGGTAAATCTTTTTTCTAATAACAACCACCACATGCCACTAGTCCCCCTAAACCATGGAACAAGGACCCAGAGAAACTACTACCCCTTCCAATAAAAAGAGGAGTCCCACTGTTATTCCTTGTAGAATGTGGTTGGTCCTACTTCTGAAAACTGATCTTTGTGGTTCTTAATTTTCTCTTTAAACCAGAATCAAAAGTGCACAGGGTACATGCATTTTTAATACAATGTCGAACTCATGTTATTGATAGATAGGTAGCATTCCTGGAAGCATTGGTGGTATCTTTTCTGAGAGTGCTCTTTATTGCTAGGGCATTGTAGTGCTAGGGAACTCTATTGCTACAGTGCTGGAGCACTCTTCTACTCACAGAAGTGACAGGATTAGCATTTCTGGGAGAAGCCTGTTCTTGAAGTGTGGTAAGCCTGTTGAGAAGCCACTCATGTTCTCCACGGCTTTCAATTTTGATTTAAAGAAACAGCTAATAGCAACAAACAGCTAGAACAACAACAGCAGCAAGCATCAACAAAGAGGTCAGATGGGTTTTGTGGAAGAAGGCAATATTAAAAGGGTCAAACAGTAATTATATTAATGTGTAATGTAATGCATTATATCCCACAACTTGGGAATGGTGATGTCATTGGCAATGTCCTATCCAAAGATGAGTAGAAATGTGTATTTCTCCTTATTACTTGCTACTAGGACCAACATTCCAAGCTCTGGGAAAACCTGCATGTGGAATTGCAGCATGTAGCTATCTTATATGTAGCTTTCATGTTAACTTCCGACATGGAAGTGTCTTTTATGTAGGAATTTGGTAACATGTTGCATGATCCTAAGCTCAGGTGTGAGAGAGTCTGTGTTTTTCAGAAAATCCTCAAGCTCAGACTTTGCAATGTATGTATGTGCGATTTCTCCCAAAGGTTCTGTTTTTCACTTGGCATTGCATGAATGACTGGACTCCCTATTGCTCTGGTCAGTTCTATGTTTTCTGTCCTTTCATTAGCTCAATAAAATTGTTATAGAACATAGAATGGAACAGAAATAATAGATATAGAAGAATAAGAATATTAGCTGCATCTGAGAGTATGCATAAGAACTGGAAACAGAAGATACAAATGTAATACCATTTGAAATTGGTTTAACTGTCTCTTCTCCCCATCCCATAGTCTACAAAAGTATCCTGAAGTATAGTAGGACAGCCACTTATGTATCACCATAGAAAAAGGAGACAAGAGGACATAATTGTGCATAAATGTTCATGTGTTAATTTAGACGCATTATTTAGAAATAATACTTTAAGCTATGAGGGAGCAACTTCAGCAAGTCCAAGATATAGTTCCACCCCCCTGCCATGATCTATGATTGGCTGTACCACTTCCAAATCCATGAATTTCCTATATTTCTTTCCAAATCCAAACAATTTCTGGTTTGGAAAATAACACACACACAGAGAGAGAGAGAGAGAGAGAGACAGACAGAGACAGAGAGACTTGTTTCAGAGGGAAATTGCTTCTTCTGAAAGCTTCCAGGAGTAGCAATTCTCTTTTCTTTTCTTTTTTAATCACTTTTTCTTCCTCCAGCAGTATGTTCAAGAGGGTTTGGGAGATTAAGGGGAGGTCACAAAAATTGGAAAGGGTGCACATTATCATATTTTTCCCACCCCAAACCCTAACATACTGCCAAGCCTTTTTGGAAACTAATGAAAGGCTGCAAATCAGCCAAAAAAGACATGATGTGGCATCACTTCCTGTCACACTGGGCAAGTAATTGTGGCCAGTTACCCATTCTTGATTTAGACAGAAATGAATACATCTCATCACAGAAGCACAAACCTGTGTAACTCCTCAGTCTACTGGCCAAGTCTTACCATGTTCTCCCTTCTCATTGATCTTTAAATAAAATTTGGGTCAGTCAGGAAGCCAGTCAGGATTTGGATGAATGCAGGAGACCTTCAAACACTGTCCTCTATAAGGAAGAATATACAGCTGCTCTAAAGTGTGTTGAGGAGTCTGTTGAAGAAAAAGCTGACTGTCCTCTTTCACCTAATGATACTTCCTAGCACTCCTTGGCTGGGGAACATCAACCACATGAATTAACTGTTTTTAAAATGGGCTTAAAAGTGTAGCTCAGAAAGACCTTCAGAAGACCTTGCAACAACTGAAAGTGAAGCCAATGGCCACAACAGCCTGTGCTTAGGATTACCAGGGATGGAAGCAAAAGGAAAGAAAAGAAAGCTCCTCTGTGGAGCTATATTTAATATATATATATGTATGATATAGTCAGAGACTAGCCTACCACAGGCACAAATATAGTGCTAGTCCTTGCACATGAGAAAAAAAAATCATTACTGGTCTCCCACATCATACAGCCTAAAAAGAGTTGGACTACACCACCTGCTATTCCTTGATGGTCTCCCACTGAAGTACTAATCAGGGTATTTAGGTTCCTAAATAAGTAAACCTTATGAGTTGTGAAACAATGCTGTTAAGAGCTAAAGTCAAATTACAGTGGAGAGAGTAGAAAACCAAGAGAAGCTTACAGAGTCATTGGCCATGTCAAAAGAAGGGCAAAGAACTATGAGCAGATGGCAACACATGAATGTGTGAAAGGGAGAGAAAAATCACAAAAAGTGAGTCTTAATTATGGGGCTCAATGGTATACTGGTGCTTTTTGAAGCTTAGGCACTCATCAAGACTGTCCTCATAGCCACACCCTGATAGAGATTCTACAAATGCAGCAGTTATTGATCCATATCACCAAACAGTCCCTCAATTTTCATATCCACCAGGAACAGGAAGCCTATGGTCTTAGAGTATGATCCTACTGGTGAAACATGTATGTCTACCAGCATACTGGCTTTGCTGGCTGGGAGCAAAAGTAGCTCCTTCTTCTCTGAGTGAACAAGGGTAGCTTCTGAGTACAGGTCCAGGGCTGTGCTAAAGGGCCGTGCCGAGGAATTGGCCCTCTAGCCTCCTGCACCTGGGGAAGCTGGTGTACTCTTTGCCTTTCCATTGACAATCATTATATAATTGGAGACTAGAGAGGGAAGCTGCACCTGGGGAGCCGCTCAGCTGCCTTTGCACATCCAGTGACAACAGTACTACATGAGAAGGTACTCAATATCTCCTTGCACAATGCTGAATAAAGCACTTACACTAGCATAACTGGGGTCAGGGCAACCCAACCCAACAGGATTTTGACCCATATCACCCATTCAAGATGTCTCCAGAATATTTTGTGTTACCCTGATTTCTGGAGTCCCTTGGGGGACACCTCAATGTGCTCCATGTGATGAGGAATGGAAATTAGCCAGAGTACAAGCAAAGCACCATACGAGAGGCAGGGTAACGTAGCGGGGTCTTTTTACCCAGTTTTTAAGAGGTCAGGCCAAGCCAAAAACCAAGCAAAATTATCTAATAAATGATTTTATTAAAAATAAAGACTTGTGTATGTACGCACTTACGCACTCACTCACTCAAGACCTAGCAAGGAATAAAAAGAGAGGAAATTGGATAGGGGGCTTTGGAGGGTTACAGCTGGGGAATACTGCACCTGGTCCTGAAGTCCAGAGGTCCAAGACAACAGCGGAGAGAGAGATCAGACTCAGCACACAGAGGGCTGAGGGGATAGCTCAACGGATGGAGTGATGGTCTACCGGGAAGCTGGGAGCGATCCAAAGAGCCGCTCAAAAACCGGGTCTATTTATGGGGAAAAAGGTACCTGGAGGGCTAATCCTTTCCCGGGGAGAACAGTAGGTGGAGGAGCTAGAACAAAGCTCCACTATGTCAACGTCCCTTGCATGATTGGCTTTGCTGGGGTTGTCAAAGCCTCGGCTGTATGCAAATCGTCCTCGCTTGATGGGCTGTTTGTCAGATGCGTTAATCCCTTCAAGCTGGCTCCTCGGGGGCTGAGGATCCTTTGTGTATTTTATGTTTTACATGTCTGGAGGTCTCTTGGGGCTACGTGACAATGGGTTTACTGGCCTGACCAGGTTTTTCCTGTTTTCAGCCGTTCGGCCATGCCTGCCTATGTGATCGTTCGGGGGACCTCTCAAGCATGTGGAGATATTTTTAATATTAAATTGTAGACCCCGGGATAGGGTTTATCTACCTCAGTAACGTTTGTATCGTGGCAGTGATAGTTGGTAGCAATATATATATCAGCTATTTTGACAATTGCAACTGAACCCAGAGGGGTCAGGGAAGCTGGAGGTGGTGGAGGTGGCAGATGATGTCATCATACCTACTGTTTAAAAATTCCTGGTGCTTTGACCTAGTGAGCCTTGGCTATTCTGCATCACTGATGGTAACAAAGAAATGAAATACTGAGATCCTGATAAGATACTTTCCAGCTTGTTTTGCTGGGTCAGAAATGGACATAATGATACAGAAGTTTAGCCAATCAGTTATCCAGTAAAAAATCCTCGCCCACCACTATTCTTTACAGAAAGCATCTTTTTGCATTTTCTCTCTCTCTCATTTTGTCTGTGCATGTGTTTGTGTGTGTGTGTGCTTGGGTGTGAGAGACAGGGAGAGAAAAAGAGAGAGAGCGCAAGCATTTTGATAAGCAGAGAGCTAGAGATGTAAAATTTCTGGAAATTTGGAAGTCATGGGAGAAATGTGGGTTTTTTTCTGAGTGTTTTTTGGGGAAATGGTAACTTTCCAACAATTAAAAAAATCAATATTAGCATCCTTTACACATTGAAAGGCAGTTTGTTACTTTAGGACAATAAAATGCATTATGTATAACTTGGTTTGACATAAAATGATCATGTTTGATATATTAAAAATACAGTTTATTAAAAAAATAGAAACTGAATTTACCTTGTATTTTTTTTAAAATAAACGGAGCAGAAGGTCCTAAACTGTTAGAAACACTTGAACTATACGGATCCTCTTTGGCTTTGCCAGTTTATGAGGATCATGCAAATAAAAACAAAAGAAGCCATCTACATGAATAAAACAAAGACAATTATTTTATCTCCTCTAGTCTTCCATAGTACCAAGCAGCCATAAAGCACTCATTCCTCTAAAAAGGTGAAAAAAGGGAACAAAAAATGAGTCAGGAAGGTAAAACACTGTACCTTCCTGCTACATTATTTTTAGAAATAATGTGAGGGAAATAAATGTATTATTTCATTACATATTTTATTCATTATTCTTTTAAAAAACCCATCATAATCCATTTTTCCCCATTTTTTCTGGAAAAAAGTCTTTAGGAAATGGGAGAAAAAGGGGTTATCTTTTATTTTTTTCTCCCACCAAGGCTTTCACATCTCTACATGCAGCAAAAACAGGAATTATCCAACATGTTGTTCTACCTAAATACCCTAAAGGCACCAGATCCTGTCTGATCTTGGAAACTAAGCCAGGTTAGCCCTGGTTAGTACTTGGATGGGAGACCACCAATGAACACCAGGAGCCGTAGGCTATATTTCAGAGGAAGAAACTGGTAAAATGCCTCTGAGTATTCCTTGCCCCTATAAAATTCATGGGGTTGCCATAAATCAACAGGCACACATGCACATACACATTACCCAACATAGTGAGTGGCAGAATGTTAAAAAAAATGCCTTGGCACCCTACCATCAGAACTTTGAGAACTTGCCTATTTTGATTGTAATTTTTAAAATCCCCCAGACAGTGGTAGCTGGTGGATTCTGGGAACTGTAGTTAAAAAAAAAAAAAGCAACTTTCCCCAATTCTGCCTACTACTGCTGTGGTTGGCCTTAGCTAAAGACATGATTGCCTTAGTACTGCCTCTGTCCGGGAGGCAGTAAGAGAGAGAGTTAGGAAACCCCACACTTGCATTCTTAAACACTCTCAAATATTTTTCCTCCTCTGTCTTCCCAACTGAGTCCAACCAATTTACCCAAGCTTGCAAAACCAACTTGTCAGACTGTTCCATTTGAATCCCATTGGGGCAGCCCGGGAGGTCTGTATTTTGGCCAAGTTTGCGTACAAAAGGCTACCATTCGCTTTTTGCTTAACCCTTTCCCCACCTCTTTCCAATTCTGCAACACGCATTTCAAAGGGGTGATTGGGACACCAGCCCCAGGGTCTTTTTCCCTACCCTGCTTCTGTTTTGAATTGTTGGAACCCATCCCCTTCTAGTTCTACTACAACGAGAAGGCAATACACTCTAGCCCAAAATGAACATAAATCCCACACAGAACAGAACCAATTGTTACTGAACCAAGTCGTTCAGCTTCTCTGCCTAATACATCTCAGGATGAATGCAAAATACACAGAATTCCAGCAAAATTCCCAAAATGAATGCAAAATACACACAAAAATCCAATACAATGAATGCAAATCCACACAGAATGCAGAACAACACACTACCATCAGAACTTTGAGAACTTGCCTATTTTGATTGTAATTTTTAAAATCCCCCAGACAGTGGTAGCTGGTGGATTCTGGGAACAGTAGTAAAAAAAAAAAAGCAACTTTCCCCAATTCTGCCTACTACTGCTGTGGTTGGCCATTTGAGTCCAGGTTTGCTGTTGCCGCCCAGCAAACGGGGGATCAAAATGAAACAAACAATTGGGATAATTGTTTCCTATTCCATCCCAGGGCAAGCATGATGGTTTTCATTTGGGTCATTAGCTCCTCATTGGCCAAGTGCAGGGCTTTCTCCTCAAAACGGATTAAAAGCCTCCTAAGTGCCTGCCCAGGTACTAAAGAGCTCTTGTGCTGTTGAAAAATTGAGTGTGCACACAACCACTCAGCAGAGAACTGTATGGCATTATATTATAATGTGCCATGGCCTGAATTGTGCTGATTAGCACATGAAAAACAATCCCAGCAGTAAGGAATGCCAGAAACTACAACAAAGGGGGAGGCAGAGTGAGGGGCGGCAGGGAGAGAAGGGGGGGGTTACAAAATAGGGGAAGCTGAAGGAGAAATATAAAGCTTGTGATTTGTTTGGCGAAAAATTTACAGCCAGCGAGTTCATAAAATCATTTGACTGCTAGGTCTGTCACTGCGGGCTGCCTCTTTTTATAGGGCTTGGTTTCATTTTTATAATTGAGAAGGGCTTCAAAAGAATCGTCGGCAATTAGGGCCCACTAGGGGGATGGAAACCAGATGCAAAGGCTCGTAGTCTGTATGGGCAGCCATGTGCAGGGCCATAAAATAAAGGCGGGAGGGGAAAGGAAGGAGGGAGGGGAAGGGTGGGGTCTCAAAAAAGAAAAAAGAAAAGCCAGGCCTTTCCATCTACAAATGTGGCTTAGGCAGCTTTGGCCTCCCTGAAGCCTATGGCCTGCTCTGGTGCAGCCTGCCAGTTCTTTGAGGGACTACCCACATCTACTGCTGTGCAGTTTGCTTTGGCACTGCTCAGAAGCACCTGAGGTGCTGCTTATTATCGACATGGATCATAAGTCGTGTGGCTGAAGCCTAACACACAGCTCACAATTACTTTTACAAGGATAAAACCATCCCTCTCCCCATGCAGGATGGGGTGGGGGAGGGAGAGAACTGAAAAAGAAAAAACAACAACTTTGGACTGAGTGTATTTCTTGCGCAACCCAGGAAGACTCACTGTGAAGAACTGGGCAGGGCCACGTGTGTCTTCTGGGTGGCGGCGGCAGCAACTTGTCTCTCAATTTCTATAGGAGTAAGGGGCAGAAGGGTAATGCTCAACTCTCAAAAGGACAAGCTTAATCCTTAGAGGATTTGTGGCATACATAATAAATACTGTCATCTAGTAATGTGTTTATATGTCTGAGAATAAACACGGCAACACTGGCCAGAGCCAAAGGAGACAAGACTCCTATCCTTCTCTTCCACCTCCTTTCCTTAAGCCTGCCTGGAGAGTTTCGTCTGTTTCTGCTCAGTCTCCTTAAATGCTATACTCCCATAATCTTTGCTCAGAAGAAGTATTTCTTCAGAGCCAGGCATTCAGAGGCATATCTAGTGTAAACAGCATCTAGTGCAAGCATGGAAGTTGCATCTCTACCTCTGGGGCTGCCTCCTCCTCCTCCTCTGCCTCCTCCCCCCGCTCCGCTAAATCTTTGGCTTTTTTGCACACACCCCCCTGCATTGGTTCCCAGGGCATGTGCCCTACTTGCCCCACCCTAGATGCACCTCTGCAGGCATTTGTGCCTGAGTGGGCTATCTGGACAGTAGCATTGGCCTTTTTCTTTGGCTGCTGCAGTTCTCCAGAAAGACTGCTTTCTGATTGACTCTGAGCAAGCCAGAGGACATGGGGGAAGCCCGGGAAGCCCCACTAGTCACTCTTCTACTGTGGCATTTGCCAGCCACACTGGCTATCCACTGACTTCTCTAAAGCATGTTCTGCTATGATGCCAGCATTATACCCTCCACAGATGAAAACGGGAATGTGTGTGGCCAAGCAGCATCAGAATCTGATCAAGATGGCAAAAGTTATGAATGAAGAATAATAGACTAGCCAGAAGATATCATAGTGGTTTGCTTTCCACTGAGCCTTACTGTGAAGGGCAAGATTCTGCCTCCTCCTCTCTTCTCCCTGCTCTTGATTTAACTGAGTGTGAACTACTTTTGCACTTTGAACTCAGTTCACACTGATGGAAGTAAAGATGAGGACAAAGGGGAAAGCGCAAGGAGGAGAAAGAGACTGGGGCATTTTAAAAGCACTGAAAAAGTGGTATGGCACTTTAAGTGAGACTCTGTCTCCCAAATTTGGATAATTGGAAGGTATACATCTCACTTCAAGGATGTTATAGTGGCAGGCCTGCCTGGAACGAGCAGGGGAATTTACTGTGTAAAATTCATGAAAGGTCTGGTTCTGGCTAGAACACTTTGCCCATTCTGTAAATGCTTTATTCCTTGATAATAGGATTCATATACATATATAAGTTTTGTGACTTATTTTGTAGGCTGTCCATGAGATCATGTCCTCAGGCTTTGTGCATATTTCTGGGTCTTGTTCTGTGCTTGGAGCATGTTAAATTAGTCTGAATTGTGGAAGATTAATAGTGTTGACCATGTATCATCTGTGCAGGATTATTTTCTTAACTGAGGGCCTTTCTGCAATACATTATTATAGGGCTATTATTCCACTTTCAACATCCTGTGGAATTCTGGGGTTTGTAGTTTACTGAGGCTAAAGAGCTCCCTGGCTGAGAATTCTAAATGCCCCTCCTTAAACTGCAAAACCCAGGATCCCACAGGATGTTGAAAGTGGAATAATAGCATTATAACAGTATAGTGTGGAAAGGCCCTCAGAAACCCATTGCTGATCCACTTGCTTGAAAATAACTTCCATTGACCTGAAAGGGAGTTGTATGAGCAGATGCCTCTAGAGCTGCATTGTTAAGAAGTGAATTGGTTGTAAGAGGTACGAATATGTCTACAAAACCATTGAAAGGAAGATCAGAAGTCACTTTTTCCTTCCCCCTTCTTATTTATTATCTTTCTCTGTTTTGTTCTTTTTCTTTATTTTCTTTCTTTTTGTTTTCTTTTCTATACTTCTGTAACTTTTTGTAACTTTCAATGTATTTTTAAAAATTCTTTTAATAAAATTATTTAAAAAATAGAATTGCAGTGTTAGAGAAATTTCAGTTCTGTTTCCTCCTACTAAAGTTATCAAGAAAACTAGAATCTTTATTTTTTTTTTCCAAAAGCACATGGTAAATAAATAACTAAATAAAATCTCAAACGCCAGCTATTGTTTCTTTGAACTTTACAGCTCTATAAAATGCTTATATTCCCTCTACAAGATGTTGGGAATTAGAAAGGAAGGCCCAAGCTTCTTTCGCCATGTTGGCTTTATATTATCCAGCTGTGTTGCACTTACCTAAAGGCTCAGGGCGGGTCATGTTTTAACACTAATGTTAAATAAATAGCCATTAAAATATTTCTCAAAATGGAAGGCAGGATTCAAGCTGCTCTAAACTAAATCCAGATATACTTCAGTCATTAAAGGTAGAAGGGAAAATACTGAGGTTATCCAACTCAAATACTTGCTTGTCCCTCTGTCTCTGAATCCATCCTTGAGAGATTCTCCGTTCCTGCCTCTAGGGAGTTTGGTTCTGTGTCTGGTTGGCTTAGTTAGAGGTAGCAATTTTAGCATGCCTATAAGTAGTTGCTGGTTTGCATGTCTAGAGTTCAGGCATAACTTGTATTCATGTCATTATCTGTTTGTTGGTCTTGGCCCCACCCCTCTCTTCCTACATCAGTTAAATCAGGTTTGTTCATTCCCCATTTTATATTATGCAGCTCTTTCTCTCTCTTCTCCATGATTGAAGAGCATGTATTAAAGAGGTTTTACCCATAAGATGTAATGAAACCTTTAGCATTTGTAAGTAACCTTACTTCATATGTTTTTAAAAGATGTCTAAGTTTGCTTTATTTCTCTACTAGACCTTGTGGAGGGTGTAACAGTGTGGGACTGTTTGTTGCTCACCCTCTGCCTGCCAATGCTAATTACTCTGCTTGTGAGATATATTTCTACCTCTCACATTCCCCAACAGGCTTCTCTACATCTCTTATAAGAGACCTCTACCTCAGCAATCTCCATCTCCTGATTTCAGAGCTCTGTCTAATGGGTTTTTCCCTCCTCAGGCTGTGCTCTCTCTTCATCCTGGCAGAAGAAAAAAGAGAAGCACAAATACATGTCACCAGTTAACAAAAAATGCAATCTCTCCCCTCCCCTCAGTTCTATTTTGGAGTTTGTCCCAAGTCTGGCTTCAGGGTTGTGTTGACCCTTGGGCAAAAGACCCTGAGTGAAGCCCCCTAACCTGGAAGAGACAAGAAATACAAACTGAGGTCTAAATCCAGCTGTCGGATCAGTGACTAGGTCTGTGGAATCAATGTGAACTGGGTGAATCTCAACATAAGTTCCATTGTTTCAGTGGATCTACTCTGCTTGGGACTGACAATTAGATCTAGGCCAGGAGTTAGAATCATGTGGTCTTCCAGATGTTGTTGGAGTGTGTCCACAGTACACAATTTTAACAGTTTGATTCCACTTTAACTGTCATTTCTCCATCTTATATTATTTGGGGATTTGTAGTTTGGTGAGGTACTTAGAATTTAATTTATTTATGAAAATATTTATATCCTAGCCTATGACTAAACACTCTAAAGGCACCAGATCCATCTGATCTTCAAAGCTAAGCAAGGTTAGCTCTGGTTAGTACTTGGATGGGAGAGTGTCAATGAATATCATGTGTTGTAGGCTATATTTCGGAGGAAGGAACTGGCAAAACTATTTTTTAACATTCCCTGCCTTAGAAAACCCTGGAGGTTTTCTGGGGCACCCTGGAGCACCATCAGGCCTTATAGAGTGTCACAGCAGAATAGGTCCTTTCCCACATCCTCACACCATGCTTTGCCCCCACCAGTGGGAAAGAGTTCTCTATTGGAGGGATTGTATCAAAGGGGTTAAGAATTAAATCAGTTCAGTCCCATAATGTACACAGGGATTTGGATTGCTGCTCCCAGCATTCCTTACCATCGCTTATGTTGTTTAGAGCTTCTGGAACTTGCAGTCCACTAACCTCTGGAGCACTGCATGATTCCACCACCATAATTTAGGCCTATAAGTTCTCGTAGGCTGATTTTTTGGGTGGACTTTGTGGAGTGAAAATGACAGCACTGTTAGTGCAAATGGGCCTTTGGTTAGTCTTGGAGCCTTCACAAATATTCTACTATGATACCCTCTGGAAATTGCCCTTGTTTCTTCTGTTTTTCTGATGGAGCCCTGCTTCTTCAGGCAGCCATAAAACAAGATTTCATAGTTGTGGCAGCTTCTCTGTCATTTCACATCCATGCTAGACAAACAGCAACAATGAGTAAACTCTTGTCTGTTGAGTTAAGGGTAAAGAGAAGAAGAGAAAGAGAAGCAGATTCATCTCTTGCAGCTGAATCAACAGCCATCGCCTCAAGTACAGCTTTGTAGAGGAACTGGCCCAAGACATTTTCTTACCTAAGATACCAGATGGCACCTCCCCTGCCTCCACTGATCAAGCCACTTAATGCCTAAGGTCAGCTATGTTATTTTTGACATCTGGGTCAGAAAATCTAACTCACATTTCTTCCTTTCCTAGCAATAAAAATACAACATCAATATAGTAAAAGAACTCATAATCTGTTGTCTTTCATGACCGGTTTTGCTTAATGAGGTGGCCTCTGTATTCTGCTTAATAGTAGGGCTGGCCCTGCTTCTCATATCCCTTGTACTTTGGCTCAAGTTCATGAATAGACACATGCCACATACCATCCTTCCAACCTTCCACAAATTTGAGGCTATATCTTTCATTACCCCTTGCTGTTGGCTGGGAATGCTAAGAGCTGTGGTCCCAAATGACTGGAGGTTGTGGAAAGTACCCCAATGCTCAAGTGCCTTCCTCCATCATTATTGGTCTCTTGCCATACTGTAAAGCAGGAGTAAGCAACGAGGGACACTTCAGATGTTGTTGAACCAAAGCCTCCCCCGTCCCAGATTATCATTGATCATGCTGGCTAGGGCTGATGGGTATTGATAGCTGACTTTTGGAGTACCTCAGGTCACTCCAGTCCTGCAATCAAGCCAAAACTCTTTCTTCAAGCACATGGACTTCTGTGATATCATGATTTTATATTACAATTGCCAGACTAAGATTTTACAGTAGGGCTTTTTGTTGTTGTTTTAATATTTTAAGTAGTTTGCTAGCTGTTTACTGTGGGTTCTTTTCTCAGGTGGAAAGGCAGTGTTGGAAAAACTGTAAAAAATAAAATAAAAATGTCAGTTATGAAGGTTGCCACCTTCATCTCTTGGCTTTTTCTTTCTATCTATCTATCTATCTATCTATCTATCTATCTATCTGGGCTGAACAACATTTTGCTTTTCCAATGGTTTTGGCTATAGCTCTCATAAGCTCTTACTACCAGCCATGTTGGTGGTGTCTAGTGGGAACTGTAGGTAGAAATGTCAGGAGGGCCAAAAGTCCCCACCCCTGAACAACATGGAAGAGGCAGCTCTTCTGCTACCTCTATGTCTCTCCAAGTGATGCAACATGCATGCATACCCTTCAGAATTGCCATAGCCTTCCATATTGTGAGAGCCAGTGTGGTATAGTGATTTGAGTGTTGGACTAGGACTCCTGGAGACCAGAGTTCAAATCCCTGCTCAGCCACAGAAACCCAGAGTGACCTTGGGCAAATCACACTCTGTCAGCCTCAGAGGAAGGCAAAGTTCCCTTTGAACAAGTTTTGCTTGGACAACCCCATGATAGGTTCTCCTTAGAGTCATCATAAGTCAGAGACAACCTGAAGGCAAATATCAACAAGAAGCATGCATATTGTACCAGATGTCTCTACCAAAGTATTTCCACATGCAGCAATGTGGTGGTGGTGTGTGAAACATCCCTGAATTTCAAGTAGCTGGAGAGGTGATGGTACAAGTGGGAGAAGCTGTTATTGTTGCTTCATCCCTGTACCAACAGATGGCGCAATTGGTCAGTTTTGGCATGACTTAAAACCTATTTAAAAAGAAGATAGGCTGCAATCCCATGTTTTATTGGGACAGATAATTCATATTGCTTTGCTACAGAACGAAGCTTTTATCTCAGGTACTTCAGAGGAAGTGTACAAGAAAAGTTGATTATTCCTCAACTGTAATTCAATTCAAAAAAGGAAAAATTATCCCAGGCCCTTTTGTGCAATCAAATCATGACTCAAGTGCATTTTATTCTTTGCACAGCAATCTTGCCAGCTCTGATCCTGTGCCAGTTACACCGTCAGGCAGAAGTGTGGAAATACATAGCCTCCATATTTTAAAAATCATTATTAAAAAACCTAAAGGTTTATGGGGAAAAGAAATCCTGTTGCTTCTGCTTTTATGCTGTTCATTGACATCAGGGCTAGATGTCAAGGGCCCTCCAGATGTTTAGGATCACAACTCCCACAATTTCTTGTTGTTGTTATGTGTTTTCAGGTAGACTCCCAAGTATGGTGACCCTATCTTAGTTTGTCTTGGCAAGATTTGTTCAGAGAAGGTTTGCCATTGCCTTCCTTTGAGACTGAGAGTGTGTGACGTGCTCAAGGTCACTGTGTGGGTTTTTGCAGTTGAATTGGGACTTGAACCCTGGTCTCCTGGATTTCTGCTCCAACACTCAAACCACTAAACCATGCTGTTTATAATCCTTCACTGTTGTCCATTCTGGCTGAGGTTTCTGGGAGCTACAATTCAAAATATCTGGAGGGCCAGTGTTTCCTCACTCTGACTTACATACAACCAGCTCTTTCATTCATATGTGCAAATATTTTTGGCCATACATGATTAGGTAGTGAAATTTTTTTTTAAGAATTCAGCCATTGCTTTCATTTAGACCTCAACTGTCAAGAGGAAAGTGTTCTAAGGAGTAACACTGTCCTGTCCCATCCTGTCCTGTCCCCAGGGCTAGCTAGCCAAGGGGATCTTTTCCTCTGTCCAGTTATGGTTCGCCTGTGATTCACCATCACATTATACAGTAGATTAGTGGTTGGTATGTTGCGTTTGATGTATCTGACAGGAGTCTGTAGGGGGATTTTCATCCTTCTCCAGGGTTAATCCTGCCTCCCCTATCACAGTTCTTTGATTATAGAGCCCTGCCACTCTGGCAGATAAAACTTTTTATTCATGAGGCGCTGGCAGGCATGAAATAGAGAATAGCGGATAAAGGGGCAGTTAGGCAATGTGGGGAGGGGAGGGAGAGATAAATGGGGAATTTCCATGGGAAACTGAGGAGATGGATCAGGAGAGAGAGAGGCAGGCTGCTCAAAAATACACATAAAATGGATGTCCCAGATACCACTCATCAGTTAGGGCTGTGTCCTTGTGTAAATCAGGGGTGTGGCCCACCATTTCATCGAGCTGTTTGGCATAATAATAACCTAGAATCAAAAGACTGGAAGAGTCCATCCACTGGGCAAGCACTTTTTTCAAATGGGCTACAGAGAAAAGAATATTTTTAGCTTCTCAAGCTGCAGATCTGTTTAGATCCTAAAACATCAGATCAGTTCAGGATTTCCTATGTTTTGTATAGATAGTAATGCATTTTTATTTCACAAGAGCAAATATGTATAAGAGTTGGACTGGCCTATTCCTCCTTTCCTTTCCTTTTCTCAAATTGATCTCAGCTACGGAAAAGGGAGGCCTTTTCTGGCTTTGCGTACGAACATAATTAATAGCCTGAATCCTATTGTTAGTTCCAGCTATAGCAGAACATTGAATCAGTGGGATTTATCTACGTATTGACTCACCACTCAACAACTGAATCAGTGGATCTACTGTACTAACCAACAGGATTCAGGCCAATATGCATGAAGAAAATGTATTTGCTTTTTAAAAAACAAAACAAAACACTGTGTTGCATTGAATATCAAGACAAATGGCTGGTTCCATGCAAATTACAAGAAGAAAAGGGCAGAAGTTGCTAAAGAGATTCAAAGGGTCAAGCCTTGATTCCTGTGTGCCAGTGAACATCAGAGCCCTATAATGAACATGCTCATTTTAACCAAATAAGCACAACTACTAGGATATGGAGCAAATAATTCAGAAGAAGTTTGTTAGGAAGTCATGTTTTCCAACAGCATATCCTTCAATGTTTCACAGATGAAAACCAGGACATATGTGGCCATACAACATCAGAGTATGGTCAAGACAGGAAAAGTTGTTGATGAGGAAGAACAGACAATCTAGAGGAGTTGGAGCACTTTGTTTTTGCCCGAGACCACTGGGAAGGGCAAGATTCCTCTCCCTCCTGCCGAGTTAGTTGAATGCAAACTACTTTTGCACTTAGAAGTTAGTTTACAGCAATTGAGATAGATTAAGGGCAAAGGGAAAAAGTGGGAGGAAGCAAGAGAAACTAGGACATTTTAAAAGCAGCTGAAAAAAAAAGTGGCACGACAGAGAATTAATCAATAGTGCCTCTGCCAAATTGGGACAGCTGAGGGGGTTTGCAACAGTGTCAGTGGGCCCATTTACACAAATGATGTATTCAAGTCTCTTACTCCAAGTCTCAAGTCTCTACCTTCAAGTCTCAAGTCAAATCTCAAGTCCTTGCAAGATACTTTCAAGTCAATTCTCAAGTGTAGGAGCCAACTTTAACAGAAAGAAAAAGGAGGTGTGGTGGGGTGTGTGTGGAAGTGAAATTTCAATAACTAAAACAGCAAGAAGAGATGATGATGATGATGATGATGATGATGATGATGATGATATTTATTTGTATCCCACCTCTCCATACGGATCGAGGCGGCGAGCAACATAAAATACATTATACATTAAAATACATTAAAAGCCACTAAAAACATACCCAATCCTCCCCACCCACCAACCCACCTAAACCAACCCCTTAAAATACACAGCAATTAACAATCCATCAATTACTGTTAGCAAAGCAGCAAGGCAATAGATGGGAGGCAATGGAAATGCTAGTCTGGGAAGGCCTGAAGAAAGTAAGCTTCTGGGGTGGGGAACAGGATCCTTCTTACTCCTCATTTCCCAAACTGGAGGCTTTTGTGTCAATGGGCTGGCCCCTCCTGAAACTGCACACTCCAGGATTCCATAGGGTGTTGCAAGTGGAATAATAGCGCTATAACAGCCTAGTGTGGAAATGGCCTAAGTCAAGTCACTGAAGTGACTTAAGTCCAACTTGAATCCAAGTCAGTCGACTCGAGTCTACATCACTGATTTGCATTACACAATTATAACACCATTTTCCACTTTAACTGCCATGGCAACATTCAGTGGAATCATGGAGGGGCATTTAGAATTCTGAGCCAGAGAACGGAAGTGGCTCACCAAACCACCAAGCCCCAGCATTCCATAGGATATTGCCATGACAATTAAGGTGGAATAGAGCACTATATTTGCATAGGGTGAATAAACCCATTCTTATCTGGTATGGGATTGACGTTTAGTCTATACCTTGACAGTGTACTTGAAGGCTTGAATCCAGATGCCAGCCCAGTATGTTCAGTGGATCTTACGCTCAAGCAAGTATGGACAGGTTTAGTAAATCTGTACCTCATAAATGTGCTGGTTTTCAGGAGACCTGAGATTTTTAGCCTGTTTTTTCTCTCTCCTGCCCCTCCAACAAGACATCATAGGAGCTGTTGAGAAAGCACTTCTTGTAGCCTCAATATCTCAAAACCTGTGGCAGTGGTGGTGATGATGGGAGGACATATGTGTGTTTTCTGTTTGTAAATGGCATGGATATTATTGGCAAGTATTTTATAGATTATAGCAAAGTCTTTGATTGTGTCAATCAAGAAAAATGAAGCATCTCTCTTAAAGAAACGGGTGTACTATAACATTTGATTATCCTAATACATAACTTGTATTCAGGACAAGAGGCCACTGTTAGGGCAGAATATGGAGAAACACAATGGTTTCCAGTTGGCAAGAGAGTCAGGCAAGGCTGCATTTTATCTCCCAATCTGTTTAACTTGTATGCTGAATATATCATACATAAAGCAGGACAAGACTCTGAGGAAGAAGGTGTGAAAGTTGGAGGAAGGAACATCAACAATTTAAGATATGCAGATGATATCACACTACTAGGGGACAAAAGCAAAAACCTGGAACGATTACTGAAGGAAAATCAAGGAAGGAAGTGAAAAGACAAGCTTACAGTTAAACGTTAAGAAAACAAAAATAAAGATGACAGATGATTTACATAACTTTAAAGTAAACAATGAAGACAGTGAGCTAGTCAAAGATTTTCTACGGCTTGGCTTAGTCTTTAATTAAAATGAAGACTGCAGTCCTAAAATTAGAAGAAGACTAGGACTTGGAAGGGCAGTTATGAAGGAACTGAACAAGATCCTGAAGTATAAAGATATATTGTTGAGCATTAAAATTAGGATTGTTCATGCCATTGTGCTTCCACTTTCTATATATAGTAGTTAAAGCTCGACAGTGAGGAAAGCTGATAGGAAGAGAATCATTTAAAATGTAGTGCTGGAGGACAGTTCTGTCCCTGGACTGCCAAAAGAAAAATACATGAGTCCTAGATCAAATCAAGCCTGACTCTCCCTACAAGCCAAGATGACATACTTTGGCCATATCATGAGAAGATATGACTCACTATAAAAGATAATAATGGTTGGCAAGGTAAAAGAGAGTAGGAAAAAAGGAAGATGGCATTACAGGTGGATAGACCCAATCAAGGAAGCTGCAGCTATGAGTCTGCAAGACCTGGTAAGGCTGTTGATAACAAGATGATTTGGTGCCTGTCATTCATAGGTTGCCATATGTCCACTTGAAGGCAGTTAACAACAAAATCCTTTCACTGCAGGAATCTTGAATGCTGGTTATAAGCCATTACAGAATTCCTTTGAAAATTGCAATCTGTTTATTTGTGTGACACCCACTAACATTTTTAACATAAAAAAATAAAATTAAAACACAGATCTAAAACAGGAAACTATAAAACACTAAACTTAACTGGTTAGAACATTAACTTACTAACTGACCAAACATTAACTTAGTAAAACCACCAAAGGGCTCTGATCCCCCACAAGCAAACTGTAATGAGAGAGAGAAAATAAGAAAAGACAGAAAAAAATTTATTCTACCATTACAGATTCACCTAAGCAAACCATTAGTAGCCACAGCCACAAATTATTGTATAATTAGATTCTTTTATTGCTTAAAAAGTCCATAAACAGTCTCCAATCTTTCAAGAAATCTTCAATTGGCTTATTCGTTAAAGCCCATGTTACCTTGGCCATTTGGCATAGTTCAGCAGCATTAACAATCCAATCTTCTGTCATTGGTGCGTCAGCTATTTCCAAGTTTGAACAAACTACATTCTTGTAGCTATGAGAAGCAGTTCGTATTTTACTGTCCAAATTTGTATCCATTAATACCTACACAAGCATTTCTGGTAACATTACACAATCTATCTTTAAAATTTTTTGAATCAGCATATAACTCTTAGACAAATAGCTTCTCTTGTATGAAAACTTATCTTGACATCCTCAGCAATGGTTTGAAACATTCTTAGACATTTTTGACAAATTGTTTGGGGTTAAATACCATTTATACATCATCATTATACATCATTTATACAGTTATATCTTTAGACCACATTTTCCCATTCCTCCAATTATGTGTGTGCACCAAATTTGGGCCCATCTTCTCCTTCATTCTCTGTCTCTCGTTTCAAAAAAGCATTTATACATTTTTTAAAGTACATCATCATTATTTTTACACATGAGCAATAAAACTCATTTTCTCTGAATTCAAGAACAAGATCTCTCTTATCATAGTTAAATCTATCTTTAAGTAGAATATAAGCAAAACAGCTAAGATCTTTACTTTCCTTAAGAAGCATCTCCCTTGTTTTAAAGGAATTATCTTGTTCAAAATAAAAGAGGTTCTCACAATGCAGCCACCCAAATCTTAAATCATGACCAAAAGTCTCTCATCTCTAATCACATCCAGTCTTTCAATGATACAAAACAAGACTCATAATAAAATTTGGTATTAGGCTTTCCTAGACTACCTTTTTCTGTTTCATTATACAGTGTTTTAAGTTTTATTCTGGGCTTTCTTACCTGCCATAGAAACCTGGAAATTTTTCTATGTCATTGTACGAAAGGTGTTCCATTCCTTATGATGGGGATTGACTGGAAGTAAAATAAAAGTCTTGGCAACACATTTGCTTTTATTACTGCAATTCAAATTTAATTTTCCCCATTTTTCTAAATCTCTTTTAATATCTTTCTAGACGTTTTCATAGTCATTTTAAAACAGTAGACTATTATTCTTCATGACTTTAAATCCCAGATAGTTAATCTCTGTTTTTCCACTTTAGAATTAGAAAGAGCAATTAATTCTCTTCTTTCCAAGTCATATTTTTCATCAACAATTTTGTTTTTATCACAATTCACTTTAAAACTGGAAATGACCCAAACATCTTAATTTTTTCCAAAAGACCTTTCAGTGAGTCTAATGGATTTTGCATCATATATCACAAGATCATCTGCATAAGCCCTCAACTGATTTTTTTTTTAACCTTCATTCCACTTATTCTGTCATCTTGTCTCTCTCAGTAGAGGCTTCTATTCCAACATAAACAACAAATGTGAGAGAATGTAACCTCATCTGATTCCATTTTGTATTTCAATAGGTGGTGTTGCATTGCCATTTGGCAAAATCTGAGCTTTTATGCACAGAATATATGGTCTTTATTGCCCAAATGAAATTTTCACCAAAGTCCATTCTCTTCAGTGCAGAGTCTGTGAGAGTTATCACAGAAACTTCTAGAGTCCTATGAATACCCTGGATAGCTAAAAAGACAAATGATTGGGTCCTAGAGTAAAGCAAGCCTGAACTCTTCCCTAGAAGCCAAGATGACTAAATTGAGGCTGGCCATATCATGAAAAGATGTGACTCACTAGAAAAGAAAATAATACTTAGTAAGTAGAAGGCAGTAGGAAAAAAGGAAGACTGCAGTACAGGTGGATAGACTCAGTCAAGGAAGACACGTCCCTGAATCTGCATGACCTGAGCAGGCGATTGGGATTGGAAGTTTCTTATCCATAGGGTTGCCATAAGTCAAGGTTGATCTGATGGCAGTTAACGACAACAACTGAAACTGTGAATCAGCGATCTTGTAGCACCTTTGAGACTGCTAGCTTTTGTAGACATGACCTAAGATTTGTTGTTGTTATATGCTTTCAAGTCAAGTCTGTCTCTGGGTTTTCTTGGCAAGATTTATTCAGAGGACTTTTGCTTTCCTCTTAGGCTGAGAGAGTGTGACTTGCACCAGTTTGTCCAGTGGGATTCTATGCCTAAGCAGGCATTCAGACCCTGGTCTCCAACACACAGCCACCACATCATGCTGGCTCTCACTGAAATAAGGTAGATGAAACATTTCAGTTTTTATATATGTATGTATCACATTGGCCCTTACAGCACAATGTTGTCATCCTGCCAGAGCAATGTTTTGCTCCAGATCAAGGACCCATGCCATCGCACAAAGTTGTTGCGGACCAGCTGCTGTCATATCACCATCTGTGGGAAACCTGCCCTTTTTCATTACTGGAAAAAATCCAGTAATGTCCTCCTTTCCCCCTGTGATCCCCTCAGTTGAGGGTGTGTAGTAAGAGCCAAAGCACTTGATCGCATTTCCTTCTGTAGTACAGCACAGGAACCAACCAATCGTGGGGGTGGGGAAAAAGTGGGGAGAGGGACTCACAATTGACGCTGTACTGCAGAGGGAAGAACAGCGTGCCTGACGCAGCACTGGGATCCCACTGGAATGATACACTATTGGGACATGGTGCGGCAAGCATCATTGTTATCTAAAGGTTTGTCCTCAAAGTCATGCTTCGGAAACTTATTGTGATGTGGCAATGACCCAGGGCTTTCAAGCAACATGCCACTGGAGTGAAAGTTTTGGCAGCTTCTACTAAACTAATGAGGCTTCAAGCATGGCCAAAGTAGTGGTGAACTGCATGTCTGATTACTACGGATGGACCAACCGAATCCTCGAATGCTCGGCAAGGATTCGAGATTTGTGAATTCAAATCCCTGTGCTAAAATAGGCAAACCGAATCTTTCAAATCCACCAACCAAATAGTTTGTTGGAGACTGGGACACCTGAAAGCCTGGAAGACCAGACACACATGAGGAGATGGCAAGTAGGTGAGTTTTTCCCATGGATTAATAATGGCCTTTGCTAATAATTTCAGAAATTACATCTAGGATTGTATTCTAATATATTTAAATTGAATATATTTAAGTTTAGCACTATTTTCTGTGCTAAAATGAATGGCATGTATAAATGCTGGGGTCAGTGGGTCTAATGCCTAGCCCAGTCTCATCCAGTGATTGCCACATGTAGGCCAGTGTACCTCCTTCCACAAGACCAGTGCCTGGTTTTAAACCTATAGCTAGAATAGAATGAGAAGTGAAATATCTGTCATGGTTTCTAATGAGCCACATGACAAACCACATGTAGCAGAAAGGAAAAATTGTTTTTAAAAATTGGCACCTCTGGGCCCGCCAAAGGCCTGATTGGCTGGAAGGTACAGTCTTCTTGAGATTTCAAGGACACCTGAAAGATTCCTTTGCATAGCTCCCTTACAAAGCTCTTTCATACACAATTCTGGGATTTGTAGTTTTACAAGGTGTCACAGCCTTCTCTGCCAAAGTGTACTGGTGCATCACCAACTACAAATCCCAGAATGCCATAAGGAGCTATGCAAAGAAAATCCAGTTTTAACCTGGATTGTCTCTGTACTGTAGTATGTGGCCCTGTTTACACAGGCAGGAAAATATGGGATTAATCCACATTTTCCTGCCTGTGTAGAAAGGGCCTTCATGTCATTTTCAATCTGGGGAGATCCTGAGGCAAAACAATGACAATTGTCCTGGCCAGATTCCTTCAGAGGGAGGTTTGCCATTGCCTAGGCTTTTGCAAAGGCTGAGAGAGGGTGTCTTGCCCAAGATTATCCTTCTTTCTCTTCCTTTTAAAACCCCTTTTTAAAAGATTTGACATTTGTGAGATTTGTGGATTCCCAGAACCTTCCAGGGATTTGGATCCGGATTCAGATTCGGTAAATTCTGTATTCGTCCCATTCCTACTGATAATCAACTTAGCTAGCTCCATCACCAGAAAGTTAACACCCAGGTAATGAATTGTTCCCAGCAACTTATGAGCACAAATAAAGTGTTCAGTACTTGCAGTCTTCCTCAGTGGAGAATCCTCCTGCAGCAGTGAAATCTCACATCTTTAAAGTATTTGAGGTATATAAAGGCTACCACCTAAATCAGAACTGTGCAAAGTGTAGTCCTTCAGATATTGTTGAACTGCATCTCCCAGCATTCCTCACCATTGGCTACTTTCAGTATGCCCAGCAACATCTGGAAAGCCCAGTACTGCTCTAAATCCAGTAATTAAACCCAACTAGAGTATACGCATTAAATTAATAGTGTGAACATTTATTAATTGGTCGGTCTGAGACTAACAGAGAGATTTAAGCCTATGTCCATTTCCGCACGGGGTGAGGGAATCGCCCCGCGCTGCTACTTACTGGATCTTCTGGCTACCCACTCCGGTCCAGGCTGCTCTGGAGCAGTGCACGCTCATTGCTCCGCACTGTTCCAGTGTTGAAAACGGCAGCTTCTGGTTGGTTGAGGGTCTCGACCAACCGCTGAAGCTCGCTAGCCTAAAGCCCGCCCCCAGCAGATCGAGTCTGCAAATCTGCAAAAGAGAGCAGGCTTGCAGTGGCACGCTCCGTGCTTTTGTAAGACCTGATTTTTCTGGTCTTTCAAAAGCATGCTGGACAACCACTTGGGGTCGTTCCGGAGTGGGCTGAGGTGCGGATCTACATTAAGTAGTCCGGACCCAGTCCGCTCCCAAGTGCAGACGTCCTCCCTAGAGGATGGACTGCACCATTTTAAATACCCCATGCGGAAATGGCCTATGTCTTTTTCTGGGTTGGTATAGACTGTTGTGTAACCAAAACCAGTGGTGCAGCTAGGACTGGATGTCAGGGTATGTGTGTGTGTGTAGGTACACATATGTGTGTGCATCTTCAAGCCATCTATCAACTTATGAACTTATGAAGTCTATGAATTTCATAGAGTTTTCCTAGGCAAGGAATACTCAGAGATGGTTTTGCCAGTTCATTCCTCTGAAATAAAGGCTGCAGCACTTGGTATTCATTGGTGGTCTCCAGTTGGGGGGGTGCGATGGAGATGGTATGCCCCTGGTGGCAATTTTTTTGGGGTGCTGCGGCTCCTTGCCTGCCCTCCTCCCATGCACCATAGCCCCACCCCGCCCATTATAGCACCGCCCCATCCATCATAGCCAAGCTCCATCTGTCATAGCCATGCCCCCCGCCCCCATGCACCATAGTCATGCCTCCATGTACCACAGCCCTATCCCATGCACCACAGCCCCACCCTGTGTGCCATAGCCCCACCCCGATGCATCATAGCCACACCTCTGTGTGCCATAGCCATGCCTCTATGCACCATAGCTCCACCCTGTGTGCCACAGCCCAACCCCCATGCACCATTGCCCCTCCATCTGCCCCCCCATGCACTCCAAGCTCTGCCACTGGACTGGTCTCCTATCCAAATGCTAAGCAGGGCTGACCCTTCCTAGCTTCCAAGGTTAGGTGAGATCTGGTGTTTTTTGAGTATCCTCCAATATTTCACAGATAGAAAACAGGACTTTTGCAGCCAAGCAACATCAGTGTGTAGTGAAAATGGCAAATGAGAAAGAACACACAGGCCAAGAGAGGCTGCAGTGGTTTGCTTTTATCTTAGCCTCCTGGGAAGGGCAAGTTTCCAGCCTCTCCTGTCCTTGCCCTCCTGCTGAGTTAATCGAGTATAAAATACTTTTGTACTTCCAACTCAGTTTGCAGAAGATGAAGTAGAAGGTAGGAGGAGAAAGAAGCTAGGATATTTTAAAAGTAGCTGAAAAAGTGGGACTACAGAAGATTAACTGGAACTGTACCTCCCAAATCAGAATAGTTAGAAGGTGTACTTTCCAATCCAAAGGATGTCCCACAGTGTTTCAGGAGATGGGTGAGCAGCAGATAAGGTCAGCACCATCACATGGCCCAAACATGAACATAATGGATCCTGCTGAGATTGGCCCTTCAGTGCAGCATCTTCTCTTTCTTATTATTTCTAAAAACAGCTGAGCAGGATGCAGATAGCTGCAGGTGTACATTTTATTACTTTTACTTTAAAGATAACATCTCTTTTCTCCAACAAAATGGTGCTTATTATTCCCAAGTAAATATGTTTAGCATGAAGGCATCATCATCAATAGCAAATTCCATTTTATTTCTGTAGAATGAACTGTGGTGCCATGATATAAGTGAGATTAAATAACAAAACTGCCTATAACCAAAGTATTTCATTTTTTGTGGTACCATGATATAAGTGAGGTTAAATTACAAAACTGCCTGTGACCAGAGTATTTCATTTTTTAAAATCAGTCTTGGTGTTTGTTTACTAACCTATCAGGAATGTAGAAGCCATTATAAGGTGTGGAATGTCAGTTCTGGGAGGGGGAGAAGATAAATGTTAGTCCTGTGCTTCACAGTTGAAATAATGCACATGGCTTTCTAAAGAGTCCTGCTGCTACCCCCTCCAAGACCATTAAGTCCAAGGCCTAAATTTATATAACTGTACCATTGTGTATAACCTATTACTGGTGATATCTTAATGGCCATTAGCTGTATCCACAGCTTTGGAAAGATATTTTTTTGGCCTCTGGCTATGCTGGCTGGGCGACTATAAAAGATTAGTCAAAAAAGTAGCTTTTCAAAGCTCCGGGTGTCTTAAGCATGATGTTTGGGAGAAGTCCCTCAACATAGAAAATATGATTGATGTATTATGGGAACACTTTGTTGCTTTTGACCAGCTTGCATTGTGTGGCTGGCATGGATCCTGCATTGTCCTAGCCTGCCTTGCAGATGGGCAGGAGACCACCATGGGCTGAAAGCCCACAAATGGATAGGCTGCAACCCAGATGTGTGGGTGTGTCTAATCCTGCACAGATGTGCAATGATGTTGTTTCTCCCTTCTGATTCTCACATTTGCTGGCATATACAGCCAAGTCATTCAGCTGTGGCTCCATTCACCAACTTGTTGACTCTCATTCTCCATGTACTGATATTGATCTGAGGAATTCACCCTAAGATATCCTCCAACATTCCACAGGTGAAAACTGGGACATGTGTAGCCAAGCAATGTCAGACTGTGGTGAAGATGATGATGAGGAACACATGAGCTAGGAGAGGCTGCAGCACTTTGCTTTTGCCTACTAAGAAGGGTAAGATTCCACCTCCTTTTCTCCTCTTTCCACTGCTGTTAAATGAGTACGAACTATTTTTGCACTTTGAACTCAGTCTGTCCTCAGCTTATTTCAGTTGCTGCAAAGAGGGAAAATGGGAGGAGAAAGAAACTGGGACATTTTAAAAGCAGCTGAAAAAGTGGGATGGCAGACGATTGATTAATCAGGACTGTCCCTGCCAAGTTGGGATAGCTGGAGGGCACACCCTGAACCATTTAGCTAATCAGGCTCAGGTGTTCACCACCATCACCTACATCCTCCCGCTACAACATTCATTGTAATCAAAGTTTTCATTTTTGCTTAAAATATGACGGTTCTGTTTGTTGTCCTCCCAGTTTGTATGAACTACTATACCCATCTTCCCCCATCATCCTGATGGGAATAGGTGTCTAACCACATCCCGAGGATCACAGGTTCTCCAGTCCTGGCTTAAAAGTTTCACCAAATGTTCAAAGCACGCTAACATTTTTTTTGCTCAGTTTGAAAATTATATTCACAGGCTCAAAGAGCAGTGAAGAAATTGTTAATGAGTGTACAAACATGAGGTTTGGATATGAGGATAGCCACAATTTTCAGAGCATTAGTTCTTTTATCACACGTGCACAATTCAGTTGTAAAAGCCAAGACTGGAAGAAGAAATAGTTCTGCTTTTGCAGCAGCCACTGAGTTTCAGGTTTTAATAAGCTTCAGCATTTCTGCATTTCTTTTTCTCTGTCTCCACTTTTGAAATGCCAAAAGGCACCAGAACAAACCAAGACTCAGAAAGTTTCTATAAAATAGTTTGTAAGTCTCTTAAATGCAGCTAAACTTTGTATTGCTAGAATAAGAAAGTTGGTTTAGTTGATCTGGCAAAGAGTGGAGAGGCACTCTGGATCAGATTGGTCCAGTCATATTTAAAACAGATCTTAGAAAGGTTCCTCTTTTGGACTGTGGCTAGGTTGTGCAAAAAGAATGCTCAAGAGGAATATAGGATGTAAAAAAATTGGGATTTTTATGTAAACGATTTGGGAGCTTGGTTCTTGTACTGATCTCACATTCCTGGGCTGATCATCCACTCTGGCTAGAGATACCTTCTTCTTTAATGCTTGACATATGTCTATCCATCTTAGCCACTATTTTCTATCTGGGAATGGTTAGTTGATTTTATATTTCCAGCAATTAAAAAGAAAAAGACCCCAGAAGCCTGAAGTCTGTCCATCTTTGTCTTAGATCTCAGCATACTATCAGAACAACTGGCATGCCCTTGTATGCATTAGAATGCACTAGCTCGAATTAATAAGAGTTGTACTTCAGCTGCCCATTTATTCCATGAAAACTGTGTAGAGGCAGGAAGTGCAAATGTTGAAATTAGTATTTAATCTAACAATATGCAGGAATTTAGGTCCTCCTCCTTCTCACTGCTTGTTCAAATGAAATGGTTGGGAACTGGGGAAGAAAGCAAAACCCATTCATAATATTTTTACTGGTGAAACACACACACACACACACATCCGTACACATTTCAATAAAAAGGGCAGCACATGCATTTTAACAAGGAAAATTTGTACATCTTAAGAGTTCTTTTAAAAAAATACAGGCATAAGAACAAAAGCTTTCATGTGAAGAAAGGATTCAAATTGTTCAAACACATGGAGCTGATTCATGCTGAATGTTTAAGGGGTGATTTCCGCTCATCCAAAGAAAATACTATGGCTGTATAAATCCCATTGTCAAGGATAGGCAAGAAAGGGATTTCAGAATTTTAAAAAAAGAATCAACCTGTTTCTCTGTGTGTTTTTCTTAAAGCCACAATTTTTCAGACCTGGGTCAGGAAAACTACAATGGACACTTGCTCTTTCAAATTTTTTTCAGAGTTGTTGCTGTTTGGCTAAAAGTATCCCATATATATCAGTACCCCATCGCTCTATCATATTTACTCCTCTGCTGTGCAACATCTTGATGAATCTGCCACAGGACCAGGGTGAAACATGCTAGATTCATTCTACTGAGCAATGGCTGTAGCATCACAGCAGAAGGCCTGCCAGTCTTTCTGTCAGAAATCATGCTGTGGCATTTATTACACAGGACAGTGCCTGGTCCTGCATCTCCAACAACAGCACATTTGAGCTTCTATTGGATCAATACAAGCATGGGTAACATCCATCTGACCAGACATTAGTGGACTGCAAGGATAGCCAATGGTGAGGGATGGTGGAAATTATAATCCAACAACTTCTGGAGGACCACATTTTCCTGAGTCCTGAATTAATGGAACATCCATCACCATGCACAAAGTGTGTTTGGCCTTCCTCTTTGCTCATTATAGTCCTTGTTTCATGCTAATGTTCTCAGATCGCAGGGGCTGACACTGAGTCTCCAGTTTTCATGGGCCATCTCCAGCTGGGAGTCAAGGGTATAAATTCTGCAATTTTGGGGGCTCAGCTCCAGGCAAGAAGAAAGGACTAGGTGCAAATCCCCAGCTCAGGTAGTAGTGTAGCATTTTGCTACAGACTACATGACTTCATAGATTGATTGATGCAGCTTCCAAAGACTCTTTGTGACGGCGCTATGCATTTACTTATTTAGCTTCTTCCTTCTCTCACAGTCCTTGTGGTGCCTGGGCTCACCCTCCATCCTGCTCTGTATCCACCTTCTGGCTAGAAGCAAGTAGGCCAGTTCCTGTCTCCCCAAGCAGATGAGCATCTGTGTTTGATACCTGAAGTCTAATAATTAATGACATCATCTGGGGTTGTCTCTAAGTCTCAGGTTTTGGCCTAGAAACCTTAGGGCCTGGGATGATCCTGCACTGGCAACCTTATTTCATGTATTTTGTTCTGTTTCTTTGATCACTTATAACTTTATAGAGATAACTTGATGGTTTCTGAGCAGTTTATTTTCTAGGAGGTACATCTGTCAGCCTTGGTAAGAAATTCTCTTGAGGGGCCTGTAAACCAAATGGCAGCGTTGACATTTTACATAGATAAGCAATTAAGTTGAATCCCCTAACAAGGTCTATTTGTAATTTTAGGGCATGTCTGCAGCTGTTGTTTTCCTTAAAAAAAAAAAAAATCCTAGAGAATACCAGGAAATGCTGGGATAATCTATTCCTTGTTCCAAGAATAGCATCTTTGAAGAGGGTCCTGCTTACTCTTTATCACATCTTGGGCAAGTCAATAACTTATGGGGCTGGCTAATTAAGAAGGGTTCAGACAATGCATGAAGGGGCTGTGGACTGCATGAGCTAGCCTTGTCCTTGCCAATGATACATTAGCTGGCCACCCCCCCCATTGTTTTTGCTTCTGGTGTTCATTAGAAGGGGCCCCACAAATGTACAAAGAGTCATGTGTGGAATGGCTCCATGTTAGGGTAGTTCCTGAGCCAACCAGGAATTGGAATAGCCATCCCTTCTGTGTATGAATGTTTGAATAGTAAGGGCTGTGGCCTCTGCATGCATCAGAGGGAAGGGAGGAACTACTCTGCACAGATCCACTGCACATACCGATGCATTCTGTGAATGTGAGGGGAAATTGCCTGAACTAACCCTCGCCACAGTACAAAATTCCTCCATGTAGGTGTGTAAACATGTTCACATCTGATGAGAAGAGTTTAGTGTGAAACATCTTGAGTACCCAGAGAGGAAGTATGCATCCCCATGATTGTGACTGCCCTTTTTCCACACAGCTGATACATAGCCATGCAGATGGATTTACTTACAGTGTTTGTGGATAGAGCCCAGCACTGCAGACAGTTCTTTCAAGTGTGGATTACAATCCAGAGCCAATTCAGCCACCCACTTGCATTGGAGCCACAAGCCTCCACTGGTAGTCAAACACACCCAGTGGGAACTACGGGCCCTTTCATGCTATACAACCATAATGCTGTTATTCCACTTTAATGGCCATAGGTCTGTGCAGTAGAAACCTAAGATTTGCACAATACAGAGGGATATTTAAATTCTCAGCCAGAGCTGTTCAAGGCCTTCCTGAAATTGCAACCCCCAGGATTCCACAAGCTGTTGCCATGGCAGTTAAAGTGGAATTATCATGCTCTAATGGCCCTAGGTGGGAGAAAGGTGCCCTAATTATTACTATTTCTCTTCCAACATGTCTGTGTTTTGGTTTTAAACTCAGCAGACTCTATCCATAACCACAATATTGGTTAAATACTATTCCTGAATCCCTAAGCCTGTCACTACTTGCAACCCTGCCTTCAAATCAAACAGAGTCCACCTGCTGGTATTTGTGGTTTTCCAAGCTCTTGACTACTTTTTCGTTTATATATTTTAGGGCAAGAAGTAAAGAATTATGATCAGGCTACTGCTACATTAGAACAACATGCTATATTCAGCTCAGTGGTCCTCAAACTGCTAATACAATATATTAGTGGCTGAGCCTGAAAATAATTCATTACAGATAGTGAGTCATTCATAAGTTATTCCTTTTTTGCCACACCTATGGCATAGACATGCTATACCGTGATTGCAGTGTGACGAAATAACTTCTCTCTTTTCCCAGAATAACTGTAACTATTTCTAGGCATTTTTTATAGTTAGATAAGTGTGTATCCTCATTAGTTAGATGTGTTTTGTATCATGAGCCAGGAGCATGTAGCAGGCTGATATTTTGGTTAAAAGGAACTAAAATAGTTATTTCAGTTATTTCTCAATTTATTATTATTCAAGCATTTTTTTGAAAAAAATTGTATATGCCAGTAATTAACTACTTTTATGAGCGCAGGTCTTGGGACTGTAACTGTTACTAATTATTTTTTAAAAATAATTTCCCAAGCTCTAAAGTCTTTTCTGCTAACATAGATAAAAGTGCTATTCAGAGTAAGGGTTTCATCTGGATTGCAAATCCATTACAGTTTTCAGTGAAAAGCAAAAAAGGGAGTGTCTTTATTTATTTACAAAGAACAGTGGGTGGGGTTGACATCATAGAATATGACCTGCATCTGTTGAATTCAAACACAATTTTTTTTGGAGTATAGAATAGAAACACATACTCATAATCACAATACGCAAGAAATAATAGTAATTCATTTCTTTAACCTATTATACTAGTTCTTGATTCTCTCCATCATGGTTCAATGTCCTTGTAGCTGCCACTCCAGCACCAGCTCTGGAATGTGTGACTAGTTTGTGCTAACTTGACCAATCTGGATTTTTCTTTTTTTTTCTCCTGCTCACCTTCTTTGGCCTCCCCCATTAACATTTTTTAAAAAGTCTTCATTCTCTATCATTCCTGCAAGGAAAGAATGAGAAGGTGGTTGCCAGAGGTGGACTGACAAAAGTGCTCCATGCCAGCCGCTAGACTCCTTGTCACCAATCTGATTGGTAGACTAAACAGCCGGGACCTAGTCTGATCTTTCTCTCATTCTCTCTCCTGTGTGAAGCGAGTGCTGTAGAAGGAGACAACTCAGGCTATCAAAGAGAAATCACCATGACAGCATTCCTGCTAACAAGGGGAGGGGGGGCAGGGGAGAACTGAGTATGTTATTTTCTTTCTTTTTTTAGGAATGCAATGGTTTGCATCAAAACTGGCAGCAACTTACAACCATAAAGGCTTGGAGAGTGGGGGTGGGGTGGGCGGAATTTGTAATACTTGTGTGCTTGGTGGCAAGGAGATGCTTTTTTTGAGAGAAAGAGGGAGAGGCAGACTTTTCTTGCTGTGCTGTAAAATACATGTTCAATAGTACTTTGCCCTGGTGGAACATGAGATGTGTTGCTGTCTTGGATGTAGGGTATTCTAAGATTGCAGAGTCCTCCTGTCACCTCCAGATTCATCCTTAAGGTTACTTTACAGTTTCATTTTGTCAAGAGGTCTAAGCCATCTAGAGAGCAGGTATATTGTAGTTGCTTGAGTGCTGGGCTAATACTTGGGAAGATCTGGATTTAAATCCCCACTCCGCCATGGAAACCCACTGGGTGACTGTGGGCAAGTTACACTCTCTTAGCCTCAGAAGAAAGCAATGGCAACCTCCAGTAAGCAAATCTTGCCAAGATGGATTTGCCTTAGGGTTGCCATAACTTGGAAACTTCTTGAAGGCATACAACAGTAACTATTACTACTACTACTACGCAATTCACAAATGAGTTTTGCCCTTCTATATACCTCAGGATCCATTACTGCTTTAAGCTGTCACATAGCATATGCAAGCTTAGTATTATGACATAAGAGATTCTGGAATCTTCCTGTCATCAGAAACATATTGGGCAGCATGCCGTTAGTTACATGAGCGTTAGTTACATGTATGGCTTACATATGCCTTTTGTGCCCCAACTAACCATCCAGCAGCTGTCAAGCCCTGAGAGGGGTTGTTTCTGCTGCCGCTTACTGATAA
This sequence comes from Ctenosaura bakeri, assembly GCA_948474755.1. Lineage (NCBI taxonomy): Eukaryota > Metazoa > Chordata > Lepidosauria > Squamata > Iguanidae > Ctenosaura > Ctenosaura bakeri. Next base: position 364,002 of record CAOLHI010001056.1, read on the forward strand.
GGAGGGGAGTAGAGGTATATCTAGCATAAACAGTGCCTAGGGCAAGCATGGAAGTTGTGCCCCTCCTTCCAGGGCCGCTGCTGCTGCCGCCGCCTCTGCCGCCTCCTCCTCCTCCTCCTCCTCCTCCTCCTCATCTTCTGGCAGGGCTTTTTCCACCTCCCTGGCATTAGTGCGCAGGGTACATGCCTTGCTTGCCATACCTTAGATATGCCTCTGAGGGGAGAGCAATTCAGAGGAGAAGCTGCATGTGGTCTGGGTTCTAAGGGAAAGAGGAATGCACTCCTTCTGTGATCACTTCCTCATTTCTTCCTCCTCCAAGCTGAGATCAGCTGCTTTTTTCACCATCTGAATTGCCTCTCCCTTCTCTCCTGGTAAGCAGCAGTGGTAGCAGGGGCCCTTCCTGGTGTTTGATAGCTTTTGGAATAGGAGGAAGACATGGAACTGTATGGGTAAGCCATCACGCTCTGCCTGCTTGATTGTCCTATCTCAGTCCCAGCAGCACAGCTGATAATTCAAACAAATCAAACTGAATAGCTCCCAGCTTGTTACTTACTTTTATTCAGTAAGCACAAGGTAAAAAGGTCCAATAGAATTCAAAAGCAAGCAAGTCCAGCATCAATCAGATTAATCCAGAATCAGGCACAGAGTTCAGCAAGAAACAGAGAGGTCAGATAAGCTCTGACAACTCCTGGAGGGGAAGGGCAGCAGCTATATAGGTCAGCCACCTAACCCACCTGTTGCCTGAGTAATTTTTGCTGGTTATCTAGTCTCTGAGATCAGCGTAGGCCCTATCTTTGTTGTCTGCTCTCAGCAAAGGTAGGTACTGGTAAGTTATCCTCTGTGCCAGAAGGGGCAGGACTCTTAGCTGGAGCTGGTACCGCCTCCTATTCTGTTTGTGGCACTATAACCTCTTCCTGTACAGCAGGTCTTGGTATACCCCTGTTTCAGACTCTGGCATGCCCCCTGTTTCAGACTCAGAGTCTATGATCTGGAAGCAGGGCATGACATTGATGTAGAATCTCTGCTTTTTCAGAATTAATCAGATGAGTAATTCACCTAGCTCCATATCTAACATATAATAGAGTGGCAGGTCCCAGATATAAAATGATGCATACAGCTGAGAGGAATACTCTTCCAGTCAACCAGAGGTGAGTAAAGTGTTGCCTGTGAGATGCAGTTGTGTTTTGTTTTGTTAAAATGGTTCTTTTGCCTCCTTGAGGTGGGGTTGCCGTGTCCTCCCCAGGTTATTTTCCCAGGAGAATGAGGCTTTTTGAAACAGGAAAGTAAAGTGGAAGTTGACTTCTGTTTTAATTCTTGGTTTTATCAAAAGTCTGCCCTGGACCTACGAGAGCCCAGGAGGGAATAGAAACATGGCATGACTTATCTTTGTGCCTCACAGAAAGTGAAGGGGCATTTTGAATTTAACTTTTCCCATGAACAGATGTTTCAAAACTGTCAGGAGTGGGGGCACAGTAGAAGAGAGCAGCCCTCCAAGGTCCTTTGGGCAGACAATTCATCCCCCAGTCTTTGGCAGTTGCCTCTTCCTGCAGTAAACCTTTAACTTTTATCCCTGATCTTAGGCATAATGGAACAGAACTTATTCATATGTAACAATCAGCTATGACTCTGTCTAGCAAAACTGGACCTTTCCACAGTTAAACTGTCTTGAGTGCACCCAGGTGGGTCTACTATAATGTTCTCCAGATCAGTCTCTATTTCAACAGAAGTTGGTATAGAATGCAGTGCCTCAGGCGTTTGTGGATGTCAAGAAATCATGTCATATCATTGTCCTAGATATGTTGGTTATATGTTCATTCCCAGGCTCATGAAGTGCTACATGTTTGAGATTAGCTTATTTAAAGAACAGTCTGCACCTGTATGAATCTGTCCAGGCCTTAAGATTGGCATTAGCAGCTCTGCTCATGGGCCCATCATGGCAAGATGTGAGAGCAGTGTGTGCTGGAAACATATCCTTTTGAGAGATGATCTTGCATTTATGGAACTCCCTTCTTAGAGATACAGACAGATTACTGTTTAAATAAACTAGCTATTTCACTCACTCACATTCTGTTACTTCAGTTTCTCTATTGTGGAGATTTCTACATTGCCTTTCTCCAAACAATTTCCCAGAGCAACTCCATCTTCTTCCTCATTTTCTTTCATTTCTCTCTCTCCTGATGTGTTGTTGCACATTCCCCTTCTTCCAGATTGTTTTCTCTTTTGAAATATATTCGGGGTAGCCATGTTGACCGTGTAACGAAATACAACAAAATCCACAATCCACAGAAGATTATGTACATTTCTTAAAACAGTATATTTCTTGGATGTATTGGCTTATACCTGAGATCTCATAGTATTAACAATGCACTTTCATATCAAATAAACAATATTTATGATTGCCTTTTTGGAGAAAATTTAGTTAGTATTATTTTCAAAGAACAACTCACAGTCATTTCTTTTTTTTTCTTGGGAGGCTCAATCAATCCTTTCTGCTACAAATACTTTTGGGCTTGTGTTTATGTGTGTCACTTAGCCAACCCTTTTCATCAAGTCTATTTGTAGACATTTTTTTCAAGTTTGTTGGCCAGGAGGCTCCCTGCTAAGCTGAAGAAGACAGTAAGAAACAGATGGTTGCTGTTGTCTGGAAGTAGATGTCTCTTATCAGTTTTAGTTCATAGGAAGAAGCAGATATCAGGTGAGAAAGGTTTGTTTATCCTCGGAGCCTTCAAAGCAAAATCATCAAGGGATCTTATCTGTTTGGGCACCTTCTTGTCTGGAGGGAACACATCAGAGATCTGAACATTGATTTCCTATGAATAAAAGTTGCATATTGATGGTGTCATAATGTGATGCCTTCCCACTCACAGTCCTTGGGTATGAGCCAGCCAAAGTTAAATACTTTTAAGACTTGATGGGATCTGATGTTGAGTTCATATCCTATTTTGTAGCAGTGATTAAATAATGGATTTGTAATTTAGATGTAAGAAGGGACAATGGCTTAAGTCAGCATTTCTTAAACTGCCTGATATAGGGGACTGGCAGGATTTCTTCCCTAGTGGGTTAGGGACTGTATCATTTTTGTGCCTGTTAGCTACAACTGTCTCTTTCTTTTCTGGAAACTTGCTGGAAACTGGTTGCCAATAACTCACAGACCAGCACCACGGATCATCACTTTAAGCAGCACTGGTTTAAACAACACCATATCATCAGCAACAAAGTTATACGTGTGAGGAACAAGGATGAGGGTATGTGGATATATGCTGACTCTAAGGTCAATAACAAACCATGGTTTATTAGCCCAAGGTCATAACATCTAAAGTATTCCATATTTTCTTCATTAGTGTCCTGGCAAAGAAACAGCAGCAAAGAGCAGTGTGTGTTCATACACACATCCAGACAAGGCCATCGCTGTCCTCAAACTTACAGTTCAGAAAAGCACAACACAAGAAGAAAGGAGATGAGAAGGAAAAAGAAAAACAAACTCAGGCACAAGTTCTTCATGTTACAAGGTTTGTTGGCCTAATGGAGTGGCTTTTGGAGGACAGCTGAGAGGAGTCAAACGTCTGATAAAGCTGGCATCTGAGGAGGACTGAGGAGGGCCCAGCTTTCCTTTCTTCCTCAGCTTAGTGGAATAGCAGCTGGAAGACAGTGGGAGGGAGGTGTAATGTTCTGGGAATTAGTTGGACCTAAGGAAGACCATTCATTTGGTTTTTGCTGGGGATGAGGATTAAAACAGTGATTTGATCAACAATGTAGGAAATTGTTGTGGTAACCCAAAGAGAAATAGTTTCATAGAATGCCTCTCCTACAGTTTGTGTTTTTCTAAACCATTATGTCTATTTTTCAGTACATTTAGTTAAAGCATAAGCCCCATTAAATGAAATGGAGTATTTATCTGATTAACAAGCTGCCATTAATAATAGGCTGCCTATTACGCCACGTGAGGGATTGCCCTGTTAATTTGAGATCATTATTAATGTCAGCCCATTAATCAGATATCCATCTCCAAAACAGCATGGGACACATTTGAAGCCTTTGGGTCTGCTTTAGAATAAGTCATATCTGAGATTTTTGCAAGACATTCCTAGTGACAAGAAAAATAAAAATCCAGCTATTTTTTTTAATAAAAAAGCCCCATAGCACAACTTCAGAAACATAAAAGTTTTATTTTCCATGCAAAATTGGATTGCATGTAATGACACACTCACTATGCATATTTTTCAGCAAGCCAGCTTCAGTCATTGCTGTTTCTACTCCACCTCTTAAATAAAATCAGCTACTGGAAAAATAATCTGCCCACTCTATAAAAGTGTTTCTCCATCCTGAAGATATTCAGCTGCTGCCTACTATAAGGGCAATCTCCAAGCTGTGACAAAAGATGCAGACTTTTTTCTCTTTTATTTCTCAGCAGACATTTTAAATTTTCCAACATTCAAAAAGAACATCAGTATGGGATATTCTTGGGGAAACCAGATGTTAACTGTTCTGTGTTTCTTCTTACATGTAATAATTTTGTCTCCTCAAAAGGGAGTTGAAACAAAGCAGCTGACTTCAAGGTGGGTGAAATGGCTGGGAAGTTGTCTCTTGTCAGTTCAATCATGGTATCATAGAGTTGGAAGGAGGCCTCATGGGCCATCAAGTCCATCCCCCTGCTCAGTGCAGTATCTCCAGCTAAAGCTTCCCCAGCAGGTAGGTGTCCAGCTTCTTTATGAAGATGTCCTGAGAAGGAAACCCTACCACCTCTCTAGGCAATTGGTTCCATTGTGAAACCACTCTTAACTGTCAAGAAGTTCCTCCTAATAATTAATCAAAATCTACCCTCCTTTAACTTGAAGCCATTAGACTTGGTCCTACTCTCTGGTAGAGAACAAACCTGCACCCTCCTATCTGTGCCATCCCTGTGAGTATTTAATGAGTGCAATCAAGTGATCCTCCAGTCTTCTTCTCACCAAGCTTCAACCTCTCATCATATTTATTTTTATCACCACCTTTTTCTAAGATCCGTAATCAAAGCAGCTTACAGCAATTAAGAAAGACATTGTTAAAAATCCACAAGAGACAAAGGTTAAAAACAAGATTAAACAATCAAAAAAATTAAAACCAGATTGAAACATACACCATTAACACCCGCACCCATACCAGCAAAACAATTGGCAATATCTAGTGTAACATGTCAGATGAGCCTTATAGTCACTCATCAAATGCCTGTTGGAATAGTAAAGTCTTTACTTCTCTGTGAAAAGAAAGTAGGGAGGGTGCCAGTCTAATTTCTCTGGGCAGGGAGTTCCTGAGCCTGTGTGCAAGAGCTCAGAAGGGCCCAGTAAGAAGAAGCTACTGCTACCACTCCTTACTTTGCCACTTTCAGTGCTGCATTTTTTGCTTAGCCCACATGTGCCAGTTTTCATCTGAAATGTTGGAGTCTGACTAAGATGGAGCTGTAGGAGTGTTGATTTGGAGGCTCAGTCAATTTCTTTGGGCAGGCAGCCCTGCAGCTAAAGATTATGATGTTCAAAGGCAAGGATTAGGACTGAGGGAAGTAATCTGCTTTTACAATCATTTTAAAGAGAAAGCAAGGCACCACTTTTTCAAAAAGACTGATCAAGTTCTTCTAAGAGGCACTTCATTTTAAGCCAAATACATGTTTATTTAGGGATGGATTAGGAACAGAGGCTTGAGTGTATGTATTGTGCCTCAAAAAACCATTGTCTCTGTTCAAACCACCCTACACCAGAGGATAAATATATACACATCTGACTTGAGAAGTTAGGCTGAGAGAGTATGATTTGTTCTTGGTGACCCAGTGGTTTTTCATGGCTGACCAGGGATGTGAATCTAGCCCAACACTCAGACCACCACACCATGGTCTTTTCCGCACATGGTTATTAAGGCTAGCCAATGCGTCTTGCCACGGAGGTCTTTTGCACCTTGGAGCGGACTAGGTTCAGTTTATTTACTTTTGTTCCATATGTAATTCCGACTAAATGTGCCCCCATGTGGTGGTAAAGTGTGCTATTTGAAAACTGGAAGAAATCAGTTTTCCAATTTTCCAGATCGATCCGATTCGTACTTTCACAATGGTGCGGACACATACATTCGCGCCAATGCTAATTGGCGGTCAGGGGAGGGGCCAGGGGGTAGTATGGACTTTTGCACGTATGCACGTACAGAATGACGTACTAAACCAAGCCCCCCCACCAAAAGGCCAATCACAGCTGACAGGGCGGAGTGAAGATAGTAGCGGGAGTGGCCAGAGCAGAGGCAGTGCGGATTCATGAACTCACACTCCTCCGAATCAGAATGGAACATATGCAGTAGCTGTCTGGAAGGAAATGAGGGATAGTCCGCCTTGTTTCGAGCACAGAAAATCCGGTAAGAAATGGCACGAACCGATTCACCAGCCTCATGCAGAAAGGGCCCTAGTTGGGTCCGTACTTGCCATACTACTTATGTTAAAAAAGTTTTCAGAAGAATTGCACACACAAAATGATGCTCCTCATGCCTACTTTATAACAGTATTTTACTGGACCTTCACCTAAGCCAGGCAAAGCGTCTCCTCCACTTAAATATGTTTACCTGCTTATTTGATCTTGTATGAAAAACCTGTGCCTCATCTTCATCTCTTTAAACACTTTTACATTGCTGCTTACCATCATCCAACATGTTTTGTGTTTCCATTACATTTTGCATTTCCCACTCCCGTATTTGTACATATGTCTGTCCACAAAAGCTTCACTCCACACACTCTGATGAAAGGGATTGAGTGCTTGTAACTTGTGTTAAAAAGTTCTTCCTAATTAGTCTCAAAACGATACTAGTTTTCTTTATTTCTTTTGACGTTGAAGCAGATTAACATGGCTTTAACATTTAATATGCAGTTCTTATACAGTTTGTTTTCTTTGTTAAATGGTCTGTGGCAAAAAATGGTTCAGTTTTATGAAGCAGAAATATTAATTGACAGGTGGGTTTTATTGATTACTGGAAAACAGTTTTAATAATATTCCCCCTGTTTTCATTTTTGTAATAATTCTATAAACTACTTTTTAAAATAATGAATCCAGCATTACAGCCAGTGTTAAGGAAGTACAAAATCGAATTTGAAATCCAGTGTACATATTGGGTTGGAATAATTCTATATTCTGATGCTAGGAGTTGGTCAATGCATTTGATGTTTGTTTCCTCATCCATTTCTGGGATCCAACAACCATACTGCTTGAATCTGATGGCTAATTGTCAACCACATGCCAGGTAGCACTGTCTCTTATTGCTGTTTTGAACACTTGGCAATCCTAGCCCTGTGGAAGCAGTTTAGTGGGAATATTGTACAAGGAGGTACTGAACAGCTTCTTCTATAAAATCCAGAGCAGGATGTTTGTAGCCCCATGTTACATTTATGTATATTATCAATATATTCTGGCCATGAAAACCATTTAAAATTGCAGTAGTAGGTGCTCTTTTGCTGGCTGTGAAGAAGCCCCAATGAATTCAGTGGGGCTTAATACTTCTGAATAACCAAACACTGCAATGTGACAGGTAGCCACTTTCTTTCAGAAGTAAGCCACATTGCCTAGAAACCTGCTGATGCACTACACTAGTGGTTGCACTTTTTCTGTGTTCATGTAGTAGTGAAGAGGGAAGGCAGGAAGAAAAAAAAGTCTGTTCCTCCAATGCCTTCTTTTCTCCAACAGCAGCTATGCCCATGGCCTTTTTCTTCCTGCCACCCTTGCCAATGCTGGTGTAGCTTCACTGGCATAGTATATCAACATAAATCCAACAGCTGGGGCCAAGGGGCACATACGTGTGCATAGTACAGAGTCTTAAAAGATAATATAAATCACAACTATCCTAGAATTAGATATGGAGTATATGGATGACAACTGGGGCAAGAGTTCTAGAGTATCAAACAAGTGCTCCTTCAAATTGTGTGGAGATGGGAGGCATTGATTCATAACATTTTGCCATTTCCCTTTCCGTCTCTCAGTCTCAGAAACAGGTCTATCAAGATGGGATGCCATTCAACCATCTCGTTGCCCTTCCTGTTCCCCCATACTACTCTCAGGCCATTTCTGCTCTAAACTGTTCTAGTGTTCTTATTCCACTTTCAGCATCCTATGGAATCCTGGCGTTTGCAGTTTGGAGAGGAGCCTTTAGACTTCTCAGCCAGGGAGCTCTTTGGCCTCAGAAAGCTACAAACCCCAGAATTCCACAGGATGTTGAAAGTGGAATAATAGCACTATAACAGTCTAGTGCAGAAATGGCTTCAATTTTGTTGTTCTTGTTGTGTGCCTTCAAGTTGTTTCTGAACCTATCATGGGGGTTTGTTTGTTCACAGGGGTCTTGCCATGACCTTCCTTTGAGGCTGAGAGAGTATGACTTGCTCAAGGTCACACAATAGGTTTCCATGGCCAGGAGGGGATTTGGACTCTGGTCTCTGGCTCTCACTCTAAATATAGGTCTGTGTCATCTCTCTCATCCAAATACCCATGCTACCTGAATCTTAAATCATGACCTTCAAGTTCCATTCCTTCAATAGTCATTCCTTCAACCATACAAAACAACAGGCCTCATAATACAATTTGATATTAGGAATTCCCAGGCCACCCCTTTCTTTAGCATCATACACTGTTTTAAGTTTTATTCTAGGTTTCCTTGCCTGGCAAAGAAATCTGGAAATTTCTTTCTGCTGTCGCACAAGAGCAGAAAGGTCATTTCTTATGACAGGAATTGTTTGGAAGTAAAATAAAAACCTTGGCAACATATTTGCTTTTTAATACTGCATTTCTCCCCAAAAGGGATAAATCTAACTTTCCTCATTGTTCTAAGTCTCTTTTAATTTCTTTCCAGACTTTTTCATAATTGTTTTGAAACAATGGACAATTATTCTTTCTAATTGCAACTCCCGGATATTTAATCCTCCCCTTTCTTCCACTTCAAAACTGGAAAGCGCAGTTAATTCATTTCGCTCATCTCAAGTCATGTTTTTGGTCAACAGTTTTACCACATTTCCCTTTAAACCTAGAGCATGTCCCAAATGCCTTCATTTTTTTTCAAAAGAAGCTTCATTGAATCCAATGGATTTTGTGTCGTTATCACAAGATCCTCTGCACAGGCTTTTATGTGGGTAGGCATTCATTCAAAAACAGTGTCTCTTATTCTACTCTTAGCACTTGATATGAAATAGTCTATTTTATACTTCAAGACTCTGAATGGGTAGACCAGGGCTGAGCATACTGATGGGCAGAATGATCCCTACCCCACTTCCCAGTGGCCTGGCTGGGAAGGACCAAGCCTGTCCTCACTGCAGCCCCAGCCCAGCCCACTCTCCCGAAGCCACCTTTCCACTCTGAGCCCCTGCAGCTGATCCTTCATCTGAGAATAAGCTGTTTAATTTCTGGCTTGGTACTTTTCACCTTCCAAAACCCATATTAATATAAATAGGCCATGTCAGGCCCCTCCCGAAACTGCAAACCCTAGGATTCCATAGGATGTTGAAAGTGGAATAATACCACCATAACAGTCTAGCGCAGAAATGGTCATACTTATTAGGCCGATCAAAACGGCAACAAAATATAGTAAGCTTTTGAGATCTCTAGAACTCTTCATCAAGATACAAGGAAGTCTGAAAGAGAAGACTGGGTTGTATGGCTTCTGCTGTGCTCTGTGACTTCTGGCAATATCTGGTAAACACAGAATCATTTTGATAGCATTGCTGTAAGTAAAACTGGTTCACCTCTAAGGTGCCAGAAGACTCTTGTTTTTGCTGGAACAGACTACCATGGGTAACTCCTGAAATTTCTGGATATATATTGTTTATAGCATCTATTGGTATGAGTATTGATGTCAAGGTTTGTTAAGCAAAATTTATCAGCTAGCATGGCCTAGTAGCTTGAGGGTTGGACTAGGACTCTGGGGGATCAGAGTCCCATATGGTAATGGAAACCCTTGGACAAGTCATTCTCTCTCAACCTAGTAACCTCCATAGAATACAAGAGAGCTAACTCCCAATTAAGTGTGATAAATATAGGCTAACCGTTATTCCCTTTACAATATACTATGAAGAATTTTTCAGAGCAGAACATGCTCATGTAAACCTGTTCAAGCAAAACTAGCAAGGAGCCTTTGTTGCCCAAATAGGCCAGAGTCCGTGAAAGCTTAGGTCAAATAAAATTTATTTGATGCCACCATACTCTTTTTTTTTTTTGAAGCATTTTATTCAGTTGTATACTTTATTCTGTTTACCTTTATGCACTTGCTCTTTACTGTAGCAATTGATAATGTTTAAAAAGAAGCCCAAAGGTTCTAAATTCTTCCCCATCCACCAGTTTTGCCCGGCAAGTGGACTCCCTGGCCAAGGATAGCATAGATGCACTGTGGAAACTGGAAGCCACCCTGCTTTCAGGAAATGAAATCTGCAAAGCTGAATAGGCCTGGAAGGATAAAATGCCTGCTTCTCCTAGCTTCCAATTCCCCCCCCCATAAAGTCCTTTGCCCTGGGTGTGTGTTACCTTTGCGAACTCAAGTATTTGACAAGAGAATATCTGATCCCAACAGACAGAACCATACCCTCCATCTATCCCAGTTTGGCAGGGAGAGTCCTGATTAATCCTCTGTCATCTCACTTTCTCAGCTTCTTTTAAAATGTCCCCTTTGTCCTCAGCATACTTCAAATGCTGCAAATGGTGTTCAAAGTGCAAACATTGTTTGTACCCAGTTAACTCAGGAATAGGAAGAGGAGGGGATGGGATCTTGTTCTACCCCATAGGCTCAGGCAAAAGCAAACTGCTGCCACCATTCCTCGATTGTCTATTCCTCCTTGTTCTTTACCATCTTGATCCACTCTGATGTAGTTTGGCCACAATTTGCACCTGTGAAATGTTGAAGGGTATGTGGGAGTAAATTGCCCTCTGGGACTGTGCAGTGTGTGTTCACTTCTGAGGTTACATGTGACCAAAGTGGCCCACAATGGAGACTTGTGAGCTAAAGGCCAACTCCAGTTTGTGGACTGTCTGCTACATTTGGGAAATAAGCAAGCTGAGGTTCCTCTACCAACTAGATCATGGTGCTTGGTTGTGCTGAGCTATTAAGAGGCTAAGAAATGTCAGAGAGATGCACAGCACCCACTGTCCTTATCTCCTCTCCCCCAGGGGAAAATGGCTTCTATAAAAGCTTTCTGTGTGGGGGCATTGTGCGTGTTCCCTGGGGTGATGCCTTTGTCCGTAAATCATGGCTCTCCATGATTTATATACTGGCTTTCACAGGTTAGGTAATTGCAGTAAACAGCATAAACAGAACTCACTCAGGCTGGATTTATGGGCAGAAAAGAGGATTCTTTAACCACCAGAGAAGAAAGCCACTTTGTAATCCATTTTGTGCTCAGCCCTCTCTTTGCACAAGAGGGGTGTAAATATTTATTCCCAAACTGGAAAGGGCAGGAAAATTAAGCCACTTTTAAATATTGTCTCAATAAGCACATGATTAAAAAAAAAAAAAAAGACATTGAAGAAATCAGCATGGATTACTGTAGTCCAGGAAATTATTTGCTGTGGTCTAGTCATGTTACTGATTGACTTATAACATCTGTTCAGACTTGTTTTTTGATATTTGATAGCAATATCAGACCCTGTCCAGCCAAATGCTACCCCTTCTATCCTACATTACTGGTTGTGAGAAAGGTAACGCTAATTAACTTTGGTGCTAGCCTGACTTGCAAAGGAGAGCTCTGTTCTTTCGTCCTAGGCAATGGATGGGGAATGTGGGATGGGGCAGGGGATAAATGTTCTGCCCTGTGGGAGAATAATTTCTTTCCATCTTTCTTCCATCTTCTCTCCACTGCTTCATTTTAGAAGAGGGCAGATGGTACATTCCAGGCTGGAGTTAGGAAGTACACAGAATGGATAAATGTAGCTAGAAATAGTTGGCCCTCCACATTCACTAGGGTTATGGTCTCAGGACCCCAGTAAAAGTGGAAAAACCACAAAGACCAAAATGTGTGTGTCTGTGGGAAGGGGGCCGAGGTGTGGTGGAGAAAGTGGGTACCCAAGGTCCAAACCAGGTCATGGGAAGGACAGGGGAAAGGGCTGGCTTGGCATAGCAGCCCTATACCTCTTTCTTGCACATCTTCCTCGTGTATGTGCGAGGCATCAGGGAAGGGTTTGTGGTGCTGAGAAACTGAGGTGTGAGCTGTCTTTAGCTGACCAGGCAGTGGCTGCTGGTGGTGGTGGAGGATGAGGAGGAGGGTCAGAGGAGATTTTTTAAAAGGATTTCACAGCCTGATCGGAGCAGCTCAAAGGAAAAGTTTCCCACGGAAAAGAGGCACCTGAGGTGGAGGACAAGGGATTGAAGAAACCCACAATTAATCAGATCTGTAAATGTTAATCCCATGAATATGGTGGGCCACCTAAGTGTCCTAAGAAAGGAATACTAAGTGCATGTATGAGGGAGAGGGTGAAGTTACAGAGCAGCAGAACAATGCTAAAGAGAGTGTAGACTTGCTGTACCAGCAAGAGGAAGGTTTTTGTGTGACGTTCTTTATTTTGGACAGCACTGCTAGTTCTTGCTTGCTGGGTCCTAGTCTGCCATCAGAGCAAGAAGAAACAAGGCCCAGCATAACCCCATGTGCCAAATTAGCATGACTAACAGCAGTCAGCACTCAGTTTGTCTCAGCGAGTAAAACTAATTTCTAAAACACTGTTGAGAACATCTTTTTAGATTTTTCGGGTGTGAGTAATGTGATCTTCCTCCTGTGTGTTCAAAGAGCTTTGTGAATTAAGAAACACCAGATGCTTTCCCAAGGTTAATCTCATGTGTCCATGTGATTACAGACATTTTAGTTGTTGCTATTATTATTTTGCTTCTAGAATAGGTGAAGTCTGTGGACAGAAATGTTTCCTCCACCAAACCAACAGAGAAATAGTAACAAGCTGGAAAGAAGAATACAATGACAATTCCATTATCAAATGCAAAGCCTGCCTGCCTGACCTCCCTCACTGGAGAAGAAAAAATAGGGGCGTGCTTGTCAAAGAGATGACCAGCCTCAGGATCCTGGGGTTCTTTTACTTCCTTTACATGACCTAAACCTGTCTTATTTGTGGGCCACTGTCCTTGGAGCGTTAGAGGCATGGCAACTGTCTGCAACTGCCCCCTGGAGACTTCTTGCCAATGGACTTCCCTTCGCATCTTCTGAGGAGGTAGAAGTGCTATAGTATTAAATTCTGAAGTGCAGCTCCTTATCTTGATAATACTCATAGTGCCCCTTCCTCATTTTTTAAAAAATATATCACTTTTCATCTCCATTAAAAGCAGTTCTTTTGTAAAGCTAATGGGTCTTATCCATGTAAGGCCAACCTCCCGCCCCCCAATAGCTTGTATGTATGTATGTGAAAGCCAGTGTGGTGTAGTGGTTTAAGCATTGGACAATGATACTGGAGACCAGGGTTTGATTCCCTGCTCAGCCATGGAAACTCAGTGGGCATATCACACACTCTCAGCCCCAGAAAACCCTGTGATAGGTTCGCCTTAGGGGCACCATAATGACTTGAAGACACACAACCACAATAATATATGTATGTATGCATTTAATTTATATCCCATTTTTCTCCTAGCATGGGATCCAAATCAGTGATCCTATGATAGGAGAAATAACAATATAGTATTGCTGGGGGGGAAGTCCATTTTCCTTCCAGCTACTGTAGGGATTGCAACTAAACTTAGAGTCAATAGGGGTCAAAGAGGAGTGGACAATGAGGTCGCAGCCCCTGCTAATCAAAAATTCCTGGTACTTCAAACCTGAAACATGGCTCTGCTACACCACTAGAAGACAGTTCCCAACATGTAGCAGCCTTTCCACCCTCCTCTTTGGGAACTTCAGGGTGCTTCCTGAGTTGTCCTATTGGATCCCCTCCGTATACATCCCACTGTATATTAATAGAGCAAGGACATTCTGAACTCTTTTCACCTGTGCTTCCATACTGAAAATGTATAGAAAAGAATGCCCTGCTGGGTCAGACCAAAGACCTGTTTAGCCCAGAATTCTATTTTCCACAGCAGCCAGCCAGATTTTCTCAATGAGCAAGAACTGTATGTGAAAAATAGTGTTCTGTTCTTTCTGCATTTTCCACTTGCAAGTAAAAAGCTTTGCATGGATCTGTTGTACATTGGATACAGTTGACTGTATAAATGCACAGCCTCACTTTGTTAATTTGTTGCTATAACTGAGCTATTCTTGGGACATCTTTCCACACAAGGTCTGGTACTGCTGGACTAAGATGTGAATTTACAAACATCTGGAAATATACCACTTCAGCTACAAAATCAGAAATAACACTACAGTCCTACGAATAAGAGTGCCAGTTTTGAGATTTACAAGTCTATAGATATCGTATATGCTTAAAAATTGTTTCCTAAAATTTAACAACATGGTCATTTCCCCATTAGGTAGCTATTTTTCCTGAGAAGAAAACAGGAATGGTCTGCCTTCACTACATTGTCCACATCTTTATTTGATTCTGTTTGAAGGAAGATTACATACTTAAAACACTACCATTTAAATTCACAAATTGCTCTAAATTCAGGATAGTTGCCAAAAGCATTGTTTTTAATATATTTTAAAAAAATCTCCCTTTCATCTGATTCCTGAGAGCCAAGTTAGTTATTTTATTACAAACATAACTTCCACATTCTTTTAAAAAAGAAACATTTATAGCCCTCTGGAAACCCATCGAAATTTCTGTCTGAATGAGAATCTCCAATTAATATTTGTGATATGTTTGTACTTGCCCGGAAGGGGGAAAAAGAGGAAAAGTTTTGGAGGGAATGACCAAATGCTGTTTCTATAGCAAGTGATCTAGAAGCTCTTGAATTCACAGTAGTATGTTCATTTAGATTGAAAGACTGTAAACAGTCTGTGAGTACTTGGAAACCAGACCTGGATCAGGAAAAGTTTAGAATTTGGCTACATACCCTGGTTAAAAGAGGAGGAGGAAGAGGAGGAAGATAGCTGTTTTGTAGACTTGAGTTGATTGACTGGGACTTAAGTTGGACCTAAGTCACTTCAATGACTCGACTTGGATTTGATTCTGCAATAAATGAGGTACTGACTTGACTTGACTCCTGACTTGTATATATTTCGTGACTGACTTGCTGTCCATGATTCAGTAACGTAACACATTCATCCAGAAACCTTACAACTCTGAACAATGCTTCCATTTCTTTTTGCCTACTGGTCACATGACAATCTGTCTCAAGCCCAAAGTGCGGGCACATTTCTTGGAGGGGAAAAGCAAACAGATTAGGCAATGCACTTGAGGCGAGTTTGAGGTCTGCTCAGCAGCCTGTCCCTGCTACATATCAGAGGAGCCTTTTTCTAAGAGAAGAAGGCAAGACTAACCCCAGAATACAAGACACATTTCTCAGAGGCGAACAGCAAATGTGTGAGGCAATGGGCTTGAGGAAGAAGGATCCTTCCTTCTAAAGCTCTTGAAGCTTCAATAATAGTAAATGAGAAGGATCCTATTAATCACTTCTGAAGCTGCAGATTTCAAATTGCAAATGTGGAGGGGGTACTCTACTTAAATGGTTAAAATTGACTTTATTTGACCCTGTCCAGAAATTCTGGAATATAGGTTGGGGTATAAGGTTGGCTCCCTAACTTGGGACTTGATTTGAAAGTATCTTGCAAGGACTTGAGACTCAATTGAGACTTGAAGGTAAAGACTTGAGATGTGACTTGAGACTTGGAGTAAGACTTAAATACATCACTGGAGAACAGAAATATGAGAAACCTTGAGTGATAGATGATACCTAGGTATCATAAATAAGTGATGGGACTGACTGATGAAATGGAAATCAGGAACTGCTCATTGAAGAAAGCTGATAGGAAGAACAACTCATTTGAAATGTGGTGCTGGAGAGAGTTCTGTGGGCTACTAAAAGGACAAATGATTGGATTCTAGAGCAAATCAAGCCTGAACTTTTCCTAGAAGCCAAGATGTCTAAATTGAGGCTGTCATACTTTGGGCATATGAGGAGAAGACATGACTCACTAGGAAAAACAATAATGCTTGGCAAGGTAGAAGGCAGCAGGAAAAGAGGAAGACCACATTGCAGATGGATAGACTCAGTCAAGGAGGTCCCTGACTCTGCAAGACCTGAGCAGGGCTGTTGATGACAGGGGGACATGGAGGTCTCTCAACTATGGGGCCATCATAAGTTGAGATCAACTTTATGGCAATTAACAATAGCACAGTTCTAGCTGGAAGTAGCCAACAGGGTTCCATCCATAGTTTCCCAAAGTAAATTTTCCAAGCTCTGGATTGACTGAGGTAAGCAGATCTCTATCTTAATGTTGGGTGAATTCCAGAGAGTCATGCAAGATGCAAATATGCCACTTGACCTAAAAATAGCAAGTGATTGGTGATAGGAGTAGCAGCAACTGTAGGGATGCTGTTTTTCCGTCCAAAATCTCTTCACACATGCAATGTGAGCAATGAAGTGGCTAGAATTGCTGATGACAGAGTTACTCAAGATGTTAAAAAGCTGAAAGAATTGTAAGGAATTTCCTGGTTAATATCTCCAAATTGGAGGAATAAGAAAGTAAAACTGAAATTGCAGAACATTGCAAAAAAGTTTACAGATGTGTGCACTGGAGCAAAGAGTCCTACAGGCACATATATGGGGTTTGAGCTGGCAGTAACATACCAGGAAAGGAATCTTGGGCATGTGGTAGGTTGCTCAGTGCAGTTGCTCGAAAAAGGAGTTAGAATACTGTCTACAAATCTGGTTGCTACATCTCTAGACAAATACTGAAGCACTGGAAAAGGTGAAAAGAAGGGGCAAACAAATGATCACGGGACTGGAGTTCAGTCTTCTATGAGGAAAAAGTTGCAACATCTGGAGGCTTTTTATTGCAGAGGGGGAATTTTCCTGTTTTTCTCATAACATTAAAAACCAGGCCATCCAATGAAGCCAAACAGCAGGAGAGTCGGAAGAAACATTTTATGTGTCTTCATGAAGCACATAGCTGAACTATAGAATTTGTTCCTTTATTGATCAACACATGCATAAACAACATTAAAAGATAACAGGACAAATTCATTAACATAAGCTATCAATGGCTAAAAGTCATGATGGCTGTATGAAGAAGATGATCACGGATGCAGAACTGCAGGGAAAGAACAGTTAGACAGGGCTGTTGGTTTTGTGTCCCACTTGAGGAGTGATCTATTTGGAGACTGAAGTAAATAGGATATGAAACTAGACAGCTGGGGTCTGATCCAGAAAGTCTATTCCCCATGTTTCATGTGAGCACTTCCATTCCAAAAGTATTAAAACTGCAATTATAAAATTACAGTGGCTCTTCCACTTTTTTTTTCCACAAGGATTTGGGGCACAGAACTCTCACAAAAGTGGAAAAAACAGGAATACCCCCTCCTGCAATCTACCTCACATTCCTTTCTAGGGCTCCCCCTCCCATTCCCTTGCTTTCTGTATGGCAGGGCAGTGACAAGGGAATGGGAGGGAGAGCTCTGGAGGAGAGAAGGAAAGTTTGAACAAGCCTTCCTCTCCATTCCCTTGCCTTGGTGCGAATTCTCAGTGCCAGGGCCAGAGGCAAGGAAATGGAGAGAGGCTCGAGAGGGGAGAAGGAGGGTTCACACAATCCTTCCCCCTCCGATTCCCTTACCTCTAGCCCTGGCACTGAGAACTTGTGCTGAAGCCAGAGGCAAGGGAATGGGAGGGAGGAGCTCCAGAGGGGAGAAGAAAAGTACATGCATGCCTCCCCCCACATTTCCTTGCCTTTTGTCCAGGTGCTTGTCTTCCTTCTCCACACCCAGCAAAACACATAGGAATGGGAGGAGAAGAGTGTGGGGTGGCATGTGCACCTCCTGAAAAATCAAATCCATGGAAGTCAAACCCATGTATGGAGTGAGAGGACTGTAAATCCTTCAGCTTCTCAGTTTTAAAATATTAATCAAAGGCTTCTCCAGATGAGGTAAAATGTTGAGAGGTTACTGGAAATTGCAATTCCTCCCCAAACTTGTGAAAATGCAAAAGCTTATGGGAAGAAAGAAGGGAAAGCTGCACCATCCCATTGTTACTCTGGCTTCTGGGGGTCCCTGCGGGGTCACTTGAACTTTATAAAGGTTGGAGACATTAGCAGAGCACAACTTGGCAAAATGGAGGGCAGGGCAACACAGCAAGATCTTTTATCAGATGTTTACGGGGTCAGACTGCATGAGAAAGAGAGAAGTCAAGTGTCCTTTTAAATGGTCTTTTATTTGGCAAAACTGGCAAAACTGGCATTCACTCACACAAGCACACAAGGGCTACCGAAGCTGAGAGTCTTAAGAAGGAAACAGATTGAGGGGACACAGCGAATATACTGCACCTGATCCTGAGGGCTGTTGTTTCAGGAAAACACAGGACAGCTTGTCAAACAAAGAGACAGATTGATAGAACCAATGAACGAACAAACGTACAAATGAGTCCCAGAAAGAAAATGAGACAAAGTCCACCAAAAACTCAAAAACAGAGCCCAATTATAGGGCAGAACATCCCTGGCAGGGGGGAGACCCTTTTCCTGGGAAAGGATAGAAACTGGATTATGCAGATGAGCCTCGGCTTTGTAGTTCCTGCGATTTGTGATCGCTAACTTCCATCAGGAGACCCGTAGTCTCTCAAGTTGCAGTCAAAGTTGCAATCGGCCCTTTTGAAATGTATACATGCCTTTTCCAAGGTCTTCCTCTGGATACATGACTGGGGCTACTTGGTCCAACCTACACCAAGAGTTCTTTGGACCTGAATATCTGCGTTTCCATCTGGCTAACCTCTGGCTGAACGGACATCAAAAGATTCTCTTTCCTGATATAGATTCTGTTATTAACTAATAGATATTTCCCTCCCGCTATCAAAGGATTGGGATCATCCATCATGGGTTACACCATAATGACTAACAAGCTCCACTGACCATCATGAACTGCAAACTGTGGTCCCAGTAAGCTGGAAACATTGTTGTCGTTTTTTAAACAGATTTATGGGGATGTAAGTCATGAGGTCTCTATAAGTCAATAAACAACTTGAAGGCACATGCATACACAGTGCATGAGTGCATCAGTGAACTGGCAGTTTTACACCATAACTTTAAGAAAAATAGATAAATTCAGAGAGGAGAAAATTTGTCCTTCATACCCTAGATGCACCTCAGGAAACCATGTCCTAGTTGTTTAAAAAAGACTGGAAGAGACCTAGAGTTCATCAAAGAAATCACTGCAAACAGTTCCCACAAAAGAATGAAATTCATTGATGCAGAGGCAACAACAACTGGCAAAAACCAAGGATGTGTAGTGAGAGAACTCACAGTTCTTTAAACTAATCTGGAAGAGCAGCAAGTTTAACTAGAACAAAAAAATAATATTCCTGGTGAAAAATTAAGGTGGGACACTTAGGAGAACCTCAATATTTTCAGAATTATTCCCCCCTCAAAAAAAAAATCTGTTCAAGGAAGAAAAACAAAGTGGTAAAAATATCTCCAGAGCATTTCAGTGAAGACTAGAGATGCTCAGGGGCACAGAATGCTGGCTGTTGGGGTGGAAATAGAAAACTATGAAGGAGCAAAGCTGGATAGTATGGAGACAACCATGAATAAAAATACTCAACATGACGATGTTTTGTTGCACAGTCACTCTTGTTCCATCTGCTTCTCATGTGAATGCCATTCCTTATGTAGCCCAGAGGACACAATCTATGCTGATGATGAAGGACATCAGTGGGCCTCCAGATTTGCGGTGATACAAAAAATGTCTTTAGGAAAAATAATCTCTAAGGAAAGCTACTGAAAAAAATAAGGACTATTTATTCCCATGCAGTGCAATGTACTGGGCTGTGATAAGGACAGGGGAGACGGCATGGAATAGAACAGAATGGCTGGAATCCTAGGCAGGCAGGATTTTTAATGCAGAATCTTTATTTCTGCATTAAAAATAGTCCAATATCCTACATCTGGGTTGTACAGTATGAATCTCCACACATGGAGTTATGCACTGATTGCACTATGCAACCCTTTATCCCATGGCAGTTGCACAACTTGAATGCACACCTAACTGTGGAATCAAATGCACATGTGTGCCCATGTGCATCTGTATGCCTAATGGCTCTGTAGGTGCAACTATGCTTCAGCAATATTGAACAGAATCCATATGTTCAGTTCACAATTCACTGAATACACATCAGACAAAAATGTCCAACCACTTCCATAGGGGAACTTATGCCTGCATCACCCACCAAGCAGGTCTCTAGCCATAATCTTCACCTAGTGTTAATGTTGTGGGGGGGGGGGCTGCATTGGATCCATGGATCAATATATTGCTCCAAGGGCTGCCTGGACTGCTAAAAATGCTTCCCAAAGGAGAAACAAAACTTGAGGTAGGCGGAAATCCACTTCTAGTCTGGAAAAAACAGAGGGTGCTTTTATATGTTAAAACAGAGCACGGGCTGCTGCTACCTATTTTAAAGATGAATTCCTGCTTCTGGAGGCTTTCACATGTGTCAGTTCAATCCTCTTGGGGATGACAAAAAGGTCATTCAAAAACAACCTGAGAGGACCCCATTTGGCCCTAGGGCCACACTTTGCCCATGTAGTCCTTGTAGTAGTCCTTCAAATGATCTGGGGCCAATTCACACTACAGAATTATAGTACTGTGATTTCACTTTAGCTGCCATGGTTCCATTCTGTGCAACCCTAGAGTTTACAGTAGGCAGTTATAATTCTCAGCCAGAAAACTCTACTGCCTCTGAACAAACTGTTAATCTCGGGATTCCACAGGATGCGGCCCATGCAGTTAAAGTGGAATTGTAGCACTACTACTGAGCAGTGTTAAAGAGCCTCTAGTGTATATCTCTGTACCCAGAGGCAGCATTTGGAGTTTGGGGGTGGAGGATTTTAAACAGGAAAAGAACTTGCAGAAAAAAGAATGAACCGCCTTGCTCAGTGCTTCATTCATGATCCCAACACTGCCTCCATTCCTATAGATTCATCTGTCACTTTAAATAACTGCAAGAGGCGCAGTCACGGGTTTTCTGACATTTTATGTAGATATGCCCTCCATTTAAAACAAGCGTTTGGAACGTTTGAGAAATGTGCCTTAGCAGAATCAAGCAGGAAGGGGAGGGAGCTGGAGGCTAAGGAAGAAAATAGTCGCCGAAAGTCAGCTATAGGCTAAACAGGCTCCAAATAAGTGGTTACTTTCTGGTGCTCCAAGACAGCCAGCACACATGTGGGTGCAATTTTAGGGAGGCGAGCCCCTGTGAGGATAACTCTGTGGAGCTCAAAATACCAAGTCTTAGTATAAGCTGCATGCCGGCCAATTAAGCTCCCTCAAATCCACTACACGACAGGTTAAGGGTCGTCCTGCGCCTGTGAGTCTCTCCACACATAGCCTTGCACTCTCTTCAGCTATCAGGCAAAATGATAGGCACTGCAGGGCCAACACGTCATCACCTCAACCAACACACCTCTTACCTGTCAGGAGCTTGGGAATTGGCAGCATGTCACAGGCAGCAGCTGATGGGCGTCACAGCCTTTCCCCATTCCACTGTGAAAGAACGGCAAGACCAGGTCTAGAAGCACTGTATGATTTCAGAGCAAAGGACTGCAGTTCTGCCTCTGGGATTCATTATGTCCCCATCCCCCCTCCACCCCAAGCATGGACCCAAGAGGCAATTGCCAGTCAGCTAAGAAAGGTATTGATTTTTAAAACAGCAATGTTGTTATTGTCTGTATATTTATTTATTCCAGGCATTTATGTATCACCTGTCAGCCTGCCAAAGCATTCAATGTACTATGGATTGAAACACTTAAAACAAGACAACAAACTAAAAAATGCTCTGGATAAGTACTTAAAAACAAACATTCAGAACAATTTCAAGGACCAAAAATTCCCTGTTTTAGTATTGACCCAGCTACTATCATTTTTAGCTCTGTAATGGTAAGACACTTTCATTAATTCATGTGGATTTTCATCTATTTGATTTGATTTGTATGTATTTTATTATCCCATAATTGAAGAAACACAAAATGATAAAACCAGAAGCAGATAGAAAAATCACCACAGGACCTTTTTGGTAGCAGAATTCTTGGTACCCCTTTCTTGGTACCCCTAAGTTGCCTACAGAAATATAGGCTTAAGGGACACAAAAGTAAACAATACTACCCTAGCCACACACACTGGCACTTGATTTTGGCAACACATATTAATATAGCATATTATAAATACTAGAGATATGTTGCCTAGTACTGGGTGGTTGGCCTACCCTGTTCATATAGTTTCTAATAACAGTTGAATCATACATAAAATAAGACTACAGTGGGGGGGGAAGTGAATAGCCTTGATAGTCTTCTTTTGTTAATATAATTTCTTTTACCTCATTTTCCTCATAAGCTCAGGGTGGCTTATACAGACACTTTTAGGCCATTTCCACACGCAGCAAGGGAATCGCTCCCTGCCACTACTCACTGGATCTTCTGGCGGTCTGGTCCAGTCTGGGGTGAGGAGGAGCAGTGCGTGGTCGTAGATCCGCACTGCTCCGGCGTCCAAAATGGCAGCTTCCGGTTGGTCGTGGATCTCAACCAACTGCTGAAGCTCGCCAACCTAAAGCCCACCCTCCGCAGATCGCAGGCTCGCATTGGTGCGAGCCTGCGAATCTGCACCGGAGAGCAGGCGTGCAATGGCGCGCGCTGGCATTTTGAAGGACCGGAAAAATCAGGTCTTTCAACAACATGCTGGAGGACCACTTGGAGTCGTTCCGGAGCAGACTGAGGTGCGGATCTACGGTAAGTAGGCCGGACCCAGTCTGCTCCAAGGTGCAGACATCCTCCGTGGAGGATGCTCTGCACCGTTTTACTTACACCATGTGGAAATGGCCTTAGTCACTTATTTATACAGGCATGTGCTTCATAGTGTGATTCTTTTGCATTCAGTAGGACATATTGCCAGGTAAATGGTGGTGGTTGTTTGTTGTCTTCAAGTTGACTCATTGGGCTTTCTTGGCAAGATTTAGTCATTGGAGATTTGCCAATGCCTTCACCCAACACTGAGAGAGTGTATGTAACTTGTCCAAAGTCACCCATGGATAAGCTAGGATTTGAATCCAAATATCCCAGGGACCTAGTCTAACACTAAAACCATTATACCATCGTGGCTCTTCAGTGGGTTCCCATGATTGGAATCCAGGTCTCCTGAAGTCATAACCCCAGCATTCAAATTACTATACCATACTGGCTCTTCAGTGGATCAGAGCCTAAATTTCTCCAACAATCAGCAGGGCTTCAAAATATTTTCCTCTACTGGGCTTATAATCTGTTTTATTGCTCTTTTCCAACCCCTTGATCTGATTCCTTGATATACCATGGTGGGATCACTTCTGGTTTCTTTGTGCACGTGCACATACACATACACACACACCAGAAAATGAATTTGATTGATTTTCCTTCCAGATCAAAGGTTTGTTCAGAAATAAATGATGTAATAAAGCAACACCAACATGCATCACTTAGGTGTTGTTGTTGCTGAACTATGTTCAATTATGTTTCTGTGTAGAGAAACAAACAAGACACGGTTAGTCAGTCTGGAGAAGCAGAGTAACCAGAGGGTGGGCCACTATGCTGAAAAGTTACCTTGTCAATATCTAAGCAAATCATTGTAGCAGAAGGGTGCTGAAATCTACAATCAAAGCTAGGATGAGGATCCATCTGGGTTTCATCTGTAGCAGGGGAGAGCTGCATCTTTCTTCTACCCCCTCCCTCTCCCCATGTTCCCCTCCGTTTGCTGCTCTTACCAGTTTCTAAACAAGCATTCCAGTGGGCTTTGGAAGGGAGAGACTGTCTCGAGCTCCCAGGAAGCCACTGGGCCTTAGTGGAGCCAGCCTCCTCCTCATCCATCATTCTTATCAGTGCTCTCTGGCAGGGCTGCAGGCCCTGGCAGCAAAGGCCTGCTGGGACAGAACAACTAGGTTTGGTTGGGAAAGGTGGCCCTCACGGAGACAAGGAGAGCACATGGGAGTGATAAGCCATGCCACAAACAAAAACAACTCATCCTCATCGGGAACTTCAAAGCCTGCGGGCTTTAAATTTATGTGACTTAGGAACGCATGAGGCTCTATCAAGAGTTTGATAGGAGGATATTGCCAGAGGAAGCTTCGGGGGAGGAAGGAGAAAAATTCTTTAGGGTTTGTAATGTGTACTTCACAGATTCTGCAGGGAGCTGAGACAGCTGGCACTCTGAAGACTTGACCAATCTCATTTCAGATGATTGGGATCTCTAAGACACCACCTTCTTTTTAAATGTCAATTTCACCCCATATGTTGTATATTCTTGCAGCACAGATAGTAACTAGAGTAGATTCAACTGAACCCGCTGAATCTATTGTAAAATGGTGACTCAACTCATAGGTAAATGGTGTTGTTCCTATGGGTCTATTATAGTTGGCATGAGGGGGCAGATTCAAGACTAAAGTACGTACTTCATCTACCAGTGCTATTCTATGTTTTCAGCCCCAAGCAGGGGGGAAAAAGTGAGTAGGCCAGTCCTCTTCAAATCACAAGATGAAAAAAAAAAAAACAAACAAACTTGTTTTTGAGACTTTTTGATTTGTTTGGGAAATTCAAAGTGTCTGAATATACAGTCAGCCCTCCCCAGTTGCAGGTTTGACTTTCACAGATTTGATTATTTGCAAGTTTCTTCATCCTCTGCCCCCTTACCTCAAGTGCTTCTTTTCTGGGGCAATCTTCCCTCTTGGCAGCTCCTCTCAGGCCATGCAGCCCTTTAAAAACCGACCTCTGGTCCTCCTCCTCCTCTACCACCAGCAGCTGCCTGATCAGATAAGGACAGTTCATAGCCCGATTTTTCAGCATCGCAAACCCTCTGCCAGTGCCCCCATACACCCAAGGAAGGGGATGGGCAAGAGAGAGAAACTATAGGGACACCATGCCAACCCAGCCCCTTTCTTTCTCCGTTCCCTGACCTGATTTGGACCCTGGGTGTCCGTTCTCCCCACTATTCCTCAGCCTGCTTCCCACAGACACAGACAGACAGACAGACAGACAGACACACTTTGATGTTTGTGATTTTTCCACTTTTGTGAGGGCTTTCCCCCCAACCCTAGTAAATGTGGAGGGCCAACTGTATTTTATTTATTATTCAATTTATATCTTACCTTTCTTCCAATATGGGACCCAAGGAGACTTACAATATGAGGTGAAATGACATAAAACTAAACAGAAAGGGCATAATGCTGCAGTAGTTACTGTAAAAGTACCACCGAAGCTCTCTTCAGACCTTCCTGAGCTGAAGATGTAAGCATGTACCCAGTGTTGTACCTTTGCATCTCTGATGGTCTCTCCTCACATTAAAAGCAACCCTAGCCCTCTTTAGGGATTCAGAAGAGAATTTAAAATGAAAATGTGAGGGAAGAGAGAGTGCTAGCCTCATCTTTCATCACCATTCTTCTTAGAAGGTGAGTGTCAGTGTGAAGAAAGTCTCTATTATACATGGGGAAATTTCTACAAGCAATCTAGAATCCACCAAAATCAGGGTTCCCAAAGATACCTGGGGGACCACACTCCTACTGTAAAAACGGCCCTTTCCACACGTGGAGGAAAAAACGGGCAAAAACAGGTAAGTCCGTCTCCGTGTGGAGCAGCGTGTTTTCGCTGCTCCACACTCGTCGGCGTCCTGCGGCGTCCAAAATGGTGGCTGCCGGCTGGCGGAGGCTCTCCACCAACTGGAGAAGCTCGCCAGCCAGAAAGCCCGCCCCTGGCAGATCTGCAGGCACACCCTTGCGCGCGTCTGCAAATCTACACCGGGCGCTGCGACGCGGCTGCACGCAGCTGCACCCCCCGTGCCTTTTAAAAACCACATGAAAAGTGGTTTTTAAAAAGCACGTGGCACCGCCACTTCCGGTCGCCCTAGCATGGATTGGGGTGTGGAACTACACTAAAGTAATCCGCCCCAATCCATTTTACAGTGTAGATGACCTCCGTCAGAGGTCACGCTACACCGTTTTAATACCCCCGTGTGGAAAGGGCCAAAGTTACCCCATATGTCTCTCAATACCCTCCAAGGTGTGTGTGGAGATGTTTCTATTAAGGCTTCCTTGGGCCATTTTTTTTTCAAAACAGGAAGTGACCAGAAGTTGCTTCTAGTTTATTTACATTTTTCTTTTAAAAGGCCCGGGAAGGCAAAATGTAGCAAAAATGCCCCCACACCTCCTAGAAGGCATTTCGGTGTACTTGGGGCCTTTCTCCCCCTTCTGGACAGGCCTGGGGGGCACAAAATGGCCCTGGGGTACCACATGGGGGCCAGAAGCCACACTTTGCCCACTCCTGGTCTAAAATCTCTAATATAGAATCCATCCAGCTCAGGCTTCATACATAGAAGGCCCTAGGTTCATTTCTTTGGATCTCAGCATCTGGGGCTGCTGTCTGAAGACAGCAGCATTTGTCTCATAATGTAAGAAACAAGGAACATATGAAGAGAATTTATAGAGCCTACATTTTGCTCTACCACCCAAATCTCCCCTGCAAATATCTGCCTTCCAAGGGAGTTTATCTATCATCCTTCTCCTTTATAAGCAGAAGTCAGAAAATTGCAGGTGAAAATTGTCTGGGGCTAGTAGGTATTTGGGGAAGAGAAAGAGAGAGAAGAGTGGGTGGGAGAGAGAATTAATCGTTCCATTCTTGTCCACTTGTTCTCCTTGGAAACACCACCTGCATCTGGGAGTGTGAAATGCAGTGCTGTCTAGAGAACATAGAGAACCACTGGCAGAGCATACAGAATGCTTCTGTTTTAAAGTGCTCACTTTTCTTTTTTCTTTTTTTTGTTTTTTGTTTTTTGACAGAGATAGAGATCTGGGGAGAGAATGAGTACATTTTGATTAGAAAAAAAAATACAGACTAAAGTCCTGTTGGGATTCTATGTTTGTATGACCAGGCTTTGTACTGGATTGCATAAGGAGTTCTTGGAAACCTCTTGATACAAATGTTCCCCTGCATTGCCAAACAATCTGTGATGCTGCCAGGAAGATGCCTGTGGACAGATCTGCCCTCTCCCCACCAGTCCAATTGCTTCCATTCCTTCTGCAATTTTGCACAATCATACCTATACACCATCTCAATAGGATTCCAACCATAATCATCTGCTGATTGTACTTCTTTCTATACACTGGTAATTGATTTATTCTTCATATGGACATGCCACTTTGTTCAGCTGCTATGTTCTGATTCGCTGGGGAAAAGTTTAATTTGTGTGTGGGAGGATGTGTTGAAGACTTCCCAAAACTCCCCACACCCAGCTCTTCTTAAAGGCACAATATTTTTCAGCCTTCGCAAACAAAACAAAACAAAACGTATTCGAGACATCTGAAACAATCACAAAAACCTCTTACCAACTTTTTCTCTCCCTCTCTTTTCTCTGTAGTAAAAATGCATACTCATTCATGTGTGTCTGTGCACGTGTATGTGTATACACACACACACACACACACATCTTTCCTACTACAATCATATTTATGAAAATAATATGTTCTCCTCTGTGGTTTGTATCAGCTTTTTAGGTTTGTAATTTATCTTGCCATAGTCTAGACTAGAGTCACTTTGAAGCTGTTTCAAACAGGATGAGAACAAGCAATTTTTCCAAAGTGGTTGGATTAGAAAAACTGGTCAGCCATTTGTCTTCCTGATAAGACTTGGGTCACTGTACTAACCAAACTGCAGCTCTCCCAGGTTGTTTCTCAACATGGCAAAGAAATGGAGGTGTCTTCCCCACTACCGTTTCCCTCAATCTCTCTCTCTCACACACACACATTTACACATTATCTTTCTTTTTCTGGTAGGGAAATGTAGAAAATCCAACCAGCTGAAATTTCCACTTTCTTTTACCAATCTGTAAAATTTTTTGGAAAAGCTTAAATTCAGTAGAGAAGATTCTCTTTGTATTGTAATATGTATTGTTAACTGTAAGTTATTCGGTGAATGTTGACACTTACCACATTTTCAAAAAGGCATGAGCAAGCCAATAAGTATATACTTAAAGGTCTAGGCTCAAAGAGCTCACGTAGTATTGTGGCTAAATGTCTGAGCAGTGGGGTGGAAGTCTTGATTCTAATCTTCACTGATTCATTGGGTGGCCTTTAGAAAAATCAAAGTTCTCAGCTTGAACTATCCAATTCTACCAGGGTGACAACTGTACTAGGATAACACTGGCGTATCTTATAGGACTGCCACAGAGATATGTATGCACAAGGCATTAAGCACTTAGTGAAAATGCTGTAAATACCAAGTCATTATTATACACAGAAGGCTCTATGCCATTGGCAATTGTTTACATTTGATTGTTTATTTCTGAGCTCTAACAGTCCATTCTACAAAGTAAACAAGGAGAAAGGAATCACTTAGAACATTGTATTTCAGGGAGTAGAAAGGCTACAAAAAGCCTGAAATCAGATCAGGGCATTGGTTCCACTTTGAAAAGATCACACGTTTATCTACAGCTAGAATCCATCAGTGCAGAGAACCAAAGCTAGGGTGGACAGCAAAAAAGGCAAATATAGAGCAAGGAGTTCAGGAAAAGCAGAGTTTGCCACTTAGTCCTTCTTCAGGGCATTGTAATTCCTGTGCGAAACATCAATAGTGCATTTTATGCAGCCAACTTAACAGATCTGGGGAAGAATCAACAAAAGGGGTGAGTGGAGTTGATTCTGCCTTCCTGCTTCTTCCTTCAATAGGTGTAAACTTTTTCTAAAGTTTGCAGGAACTTCCCAGAAGGAGCAGACTATGGTCTAGGGCAGGAGTGGGCAGCTCTAACAGGTCTAGGGACCACTTTTATGATCTGCAACCTTTTGGGAGCCCCATGGTCTATGAAAAGGTAAAACAAAGACACCAAAATGGTTGGAATTCCACTTCTTATTCTCAAAAATGTTAAAACAGTACAGGAAATCTTTGCAGAAAAAAGCAGCAATTCACCCTCTTTTGGGCCAGAAAAGGTCATTCTGGGGATTCTGGAGGTGCCAGGTGTCACAAAAACAGCTTTGCAGGACCACATATCCCCTAAGGACAGTATTTGCTCACCTTTGGTCTAGGAGATGAAGAAACCCAATCCCTCTTCCCCCTCAGCCCCCCATATCTCATCCCATCAAGATGTGATCATGGCCCTTTAAAGAGGCTTTGATGAATTCCATACCATCCAACAATTCAAAGAGGAACACCAGGATGTATGTGGCCAAATAACCTCAGAACATGGTCAAAAAGTTATTAATGAGGAAAAACACACAAGACAAGAGAGGCTGCAGCACTTTACTGCCTTTACCTGAATCTACTGGGAAGGGCAGGATTCCACTGAGTTAATAGATTTCAAGTTATTTCTGCACTTTGATCTCAGTTTTCAGCAACTAAGGTAGGGTGAGAATAAGGGAGGAGAAACTGGGAGATTTTAAAGGCAGCTGAAAAAGTATAAAGAGGATTGTTTGGTCCTGCTAAATTAGGACAATTTGAAGATATGCAACCTGATTGGCTGCTGAGGGGGTGTGTGTAAGGAAGGGGCCGGCATGTCACCCTCCACCAGTTGCCTTCTAATGAGTCTTCTCAGGCTCCAAGGCTAAGGTGTGAACTTTAAAGAATGTGCTCAGTCTTTGAACATAGTTTTGAAAGAAGTAGCCTAAATCAGTGTCCATGGTATAATATACAGAATGTACCCTAGTTGCTCCAAACTTCAATTCAAACCTAAGCCAATGTGATGTGAAAAAAACAGGGTCATATTTGCTATCCATGAGAACAGAATGTTGTGCAAACACTATCCTTGTGCTTGTGGCATCTGGAATGATATGCTGTCTACTCCCTGTGGTGAACTGATTTGGGTTGGGGAGGACCATACTTCCCTTCATTAATGTCCCTGTGGGCTAGATGATGTCAAGAAGGTACTGATATCAAGGATATTGCTGTACCCACCCATCCCCAATGTCCCTGGTGGCAGAACACACTCAGTTGTGGTTGACAGAATTCATCAGACCCAGGGCTTTGAGCACTTCATTCTTAAAAGTTAGGAGTTTAATTCCCATGTATTTATCAATCTTGAGTCTGACTTAGGGTTACCATTTTTTTCTTTTTGTCCTGTTCATATTGAACACCTATATGGCACACATGAAGAGACTGTTGTAGTGGTTTGAGTGTTGGACTAAGAGCAGGGTTTGAATCAATGGAAATTCACAAGGTAATCATGGGAAAGTCACACTCTCTTAGCCTTAGAAAGCAGCAATGAGATCCCCCCCACACACACACCTCTGAACAAATCTTGCCAAGAAAACCTTGTTGGTAGCTTTTTCTTATAGCATTACTTGCTACAGAAACAACAGCTGCAATGGCAGACAGGTAGGGTTGCCATGTGAAATAGGGCTCCTTTACCTTTTAATGGTCACTAGAAGAAGGCTTTTCAGCAGGTGTTGCTTAAAAGCTCAGTGCAATATGGTTCTTGGGAGCAGCTGTATTTAATTGAATTTAGCCAGCACAGATGAGGAGAGAAGTTGTTTCACCTTGTTTTCCAAAATGTGTGAATTTCTTCATATTTAAAATGGAAGGCATTTGTATTTTTTTAAAAAAAATTCAAATGCATGGAAAGGAAAACTGATAAGATTTTGTTCATCCCTGTGCTCCACTCCCTGACACCCACACCTGAAGG
Source organism: Ctenosaura bakeri (assembly GCA_948474755.1). Classification (NCBI taxonomy): domain Eukaryota; kingdom Metazoa; phylum Chordata; class Lepidosauria; order Squamata; family Iguanidae; genus Ctenosaura; species Ctenosaura bakeri. Next base: position 394,715 of record CAOLHI010001056.1, read on the forward strand.
GTAAAGGTTGTTCTGTGTACCTGCATGCCCTCTGCATGTGTTTTAGAACTATAAAATCCCTCCCCTGTTGCTTTGATGGGGTGTAAGGGGAGCAGGGATGTGGTGGAGGAGGAGGTGTGGGCCATAACATGTATTTCCCACTCAACATCCCTGTGCCTTCAAGTTTTTTCCGACTTAAGGTGACCCTAAGGTGAACTTATCACAGGGCTTTGTCTTCACATAACTGTAATCATGTGAGGGCACACCACCTGAAAAAGGGCTACAGAGTCTCTCATCAACAGAGCAGTATAATTAGAGTAACTTGTCAGACATATCTTTTTCCACAGGCTAGCAGAAGATGTTATTCTACAGAGGGTGTCAGTCTAAGCAGCTTGAAGGCCTCCTTTTAAAACAATAGCCTGAAGAGAATTCTGTGAGCCAATAAACATCTCAGATTCTACGTTTGCAAATCAAAAGCTAAAGGGGGCCATCTGGGAAAACATGTGTTTCCGATATTTTCCACACAAATGCTGCCTTTTTAAATATTATAGCAGCACCATTCACCTAGTTGAAGCCGCCAGAGTTTATGACCATTCCTTCTCTTTTAAGAGTTTGCAGTAACTTGTTAGCAAGCTCCCAGGTCTACAAACAAAATCTGCCCATGGGTCTGTTTCCCCCAAGATGCTCACTTTGGCACCAGTTAGCTCCCACTCACACTGACCTCTAAGGAGAGGCAAAGTGTCTCATGCTTAGTTGGGTTTTAGAGGACAGCAGAATGTGGACATTATTAATAGTCAAAAAGAAAAGAGGAAGGAAGACAGGTACCTGCCAAACCCTGAAATTCTGCACTGCTTCTGAGAAATTAAAATAGGAATAAGAATTAAACAGCGAAAGGGGAATTGCCAAACTGTGTTCCGAGAGCTGCTAATTTACTCAAAGGACAAAGATACCAGAAGCCTTTCTTTCTCAAAACTCACTCAAGCTTTCAAAACTGTATGTTGAAATTAGAAATACTATGACATGGATAGTCCTGACTTTGGTATTTAATGATGTATCTTCACACTTGAGGATCTTGCCTTATTCCTTTATAACTGCTCTTTCAAGTCCTAGTCTTCTAATTTGTTCATTATAGTCTCTATTTTGATTTATCACTGAGCCAAGATATAGAAAATCTTTAACTACTGTATTTCAGTGTTGTCTTAATCTACTTTAAAGCTATGTACATCAACTGTGGTCATTATTTTTGTTTTCTTAAAGTCCAGCCCTGCACTGTCTTCCTTGACTTTCATCAATAATTGCTACAAGTCAATTTTTCATAGTAATATGCTGTCATCTACATGTCTTAAATCTTTCCTCCTCCAATTTCTATGCCTCCTTCCCCCAAGTGTATTGTATTCCCTGTGACATATTCTTAGTTTAAATTAAACAAGGTGATAAAAGGCAGTTTTGTCTCACCCCGTTGTCAATTACAAACTACTTCTGCCCTGACGGTGGCACCTTATCCATTATAGGTTATACATTTCTTACTATGCACCTTCAACTCATTTTTGCCTTATGGTGACCCTAAGGTGAACCTATCATGGGGTTTTCTGGGGCCTGAGGGTGTGTGACATGCCCAAGGACACCCAGTGGGTTTCCATGGCAGAGTGGGGAATTGAACTCTGGTTTCCAAGGTCGTACTCCAGTGCTCACACCACTATACCATGCTGGTTCTAGGTTATACATTAGGGAAATCTAAAGTTGTGGCAACTGATTTCATTTAGAACCATCCATGGTTTTTCATGATCTACACAAACAAAGGCCTTATAATAATCTATAAAGCACAGACTGATTTTCTTCTAAAATTCTTTGATGTGCTCCATTATCCAATATATGCTTGTTATATGATCCCAACGTCTCTTCCTTTTCTGAATCCAACTTGGACATCTGTTACTTCTTGCTCCATATACAGTAAAACTTCAGCTCACATAGGAGATGAATATAATGGTCCAATGGTTACTACAATCCCTTTATTGGGAACTGGAATATACAGTATATTTAACATTCCCAATCTATGGTCTATTGTTTTGTTTTCTGCATTTGTTGGCAGATTTTTCTTAGATTTTTTGGGCAGAGTTTGGCTGGATTCTGTCTCCATAGCATGAAACCGTTCTGTTAGTATGATGTGTGTTCCTGGTAACCTCACTGCCTGCTTCTTCTTCTCTTCTTCAATATTCTTTATTAATGTCAATCACATCTTGACATCTTTTCTCCTATAAAATTGTGTCTAAGCACTATGCATTCATGGTTATAAAATATAAGGCATTTTCTGTTTTACATTTGTATCTCCTATAATGTAGGGGATATCAAGGCTCTCATCCAGATGCTTCCCTCCACCCTCTTCTAAAGTGCAGGTAGTAATTCTGGGCCTTTCTGCTCTACACTGTTATACTGCTATTATTCCACTTTCAACATCCTGTGGAATTCTGGGGTTTGTAGTTTACTGAAGCCAAAGAGCTCTCTGGCTGGGAATTCTAAATGCCCCTCCCTGAATTGCAAACATGAGGATTGCATACGATGTTGAAAGTGGAGTAATAGCACTATAACAGTGTAGTGTGGAAAGGCTCTCTGACACCTGTGCTTTCATTAGTAATACTGGACCTCTTCCCACTTCTCAGGGGCTAACCCTTCCAACTGTCCTAATGGAAAAGAAGAGTCGGTGGGTTGTCTTACCATCTTTTAACAGAAGTTTCCAGAACCCATTGCTCTGTGAGAAAGTGTAACAGAAAGTCCATCTGTTCTGGGATGATGCTGTTACTAGAGCCTTACCTGTAGCAGTGGGAGTGACATGAAATGGTCCAATTCCAAATTGGTTCCACAAAACTGACACTCTAGTTTATAAGACTGCCAGCTGAATTAGAGAAAGACTGAAGAAAGTTAGGTTACAAGGAGAATTTTTGAAGACCTGTTTAGGCCTGTTGTTGATCAGTGAGCAGCTCATTTCCATCCAGTGAGGTGGATGAGATGAGAAATATAATTGGGAATTCAGCTCTTTGTGATAAAAGCATGAAATCTGGCACAGAGCTTGCTTTGTCTACAAGATATTGTTTGTGGCTCCTGAAGACATTGGCGGTCATTTTTTAAAATGGGCAGCCATATAAAGGTGCACCAAAAGAGAAAATGAAGCTGAACCTATTTGCTACACATTTGTTTGTTTGTTTGTTTTTTTTTGGCTATCCCACCTTTCTCCCAGAACAGCACCTGGTTAGTATTAATCAGTACCACACTTTGTCCCAAAATATGTTAGCCAGTATGATGTACAATAAATCTGTACATTAATAAACATGAAGTTTAAGTTCCCGTTATATTGCTTTTACTTATCATTAAAAGTGAGTAAAAATGGAGTGCTTTAGTTGTGTATTTTTGCAAGGTAAGGATTTAAACTAAATGACTCTTGCATTCCCTTCCAACTCTCTGATTTTGATTCTAGTATCTAAGTTTCTGTGCTCTCTTGCCTTTTTAGAAATTAATACCTTTTCTGTTTTACTCTGTAAGTGCTTTCAAGCAATACAGAGAACATTCATATCATTTGTCAGTCCTTGTATCAAAGGGAATTCAAAAATATGAAACTGAAATGAATCAGCACAGAGGTGCCTTGGTCATAGTTCCATTAACTTTGACATTGGTATGTGCTCACTGTGGTTATACATTTTTCTCTGGATGTAACACAACACATTAATTTGTATTAGAAAAATCTTAAGACATTTATAGATACACAAGTACTTTGAAATTATATTGCTGTTGGTCAATGTGGTCAGATCTTGCATGCTTCTAATGTTGATAAAAAGACTTATCACTTGGGGCTGGAAAGATAAATCTTTATCATTTACCATAATGATCTGAAAATGTTACTGCTTTAGCTACACATGAGCATGCATGATGTAGATGCATACTCCAAGAAAATGTATACCGACATATAGTTGGCTTTCCTTAATATATATGCCTTGCCTATGTTCACATCCTAAGTACTGCACCTCTTTTGTCTTCCTTCCCTTTTCCCCTCTTCCTTTCTTTTGTTTTCATATTTTTAAAAAGTGCTCTTTTTAAAAAAAGTTGAAATTTGTTTTCTTTAATATTTGTCAGTTAAATAAGTTTTAATTAAAAAATAAGCACAATGGTAGTGTCCTTATCCACAACTAAGGCCATTTCTGCACTAGACTGTTACAGTGCTATTATTCCACTTTCAACATCCTGTGGAATCCTGGGGTTTGCGGTTTAGGTAGGGGCCTGTAACAGTCTAGTGTGAAAATGGCTTGATTGTTCCAGTCAAGCCTATCATGTCTTTGCTGAAACCCTCCTCCTCCTCTAGAGAAAAACACTGTGGTGCATGGAAGCTGGGCCTTTTTGCAACAGCATCGCTTCTTACAATCCTTCTTCTGATTGCAGGACGTCATCTTCTGGCAGCTCTTAGCTGCTCCAAGCAAAGTTGTCCAAAGTGTTCATAAATGTCATGAGTTTCAGAAAAATATTGCACACAATTGCACCAACTTAGTTCTATCTTTGAGCATTTCTTATTCCATGAGTTTGTAGTTTTCCCATAATTGCACTGCAGTCAAATCACTGTGGAATCAATTCTTTTTCTTGCTGGTGAAAAGCTATTAATGGCTTCTAATAATGCTACTGTCCAACTATTGCCTCTGGTGGAAATGTCTCATTCTGCTGCCACTCCAATATTAGCAGGTCAGGTGGTTCCATGTGAGTGTGGTTCCCTTTCCCTCTTCCTCCCTGTTCTAGAGCAGGTTGATACCACTCCACTTCTGGTACTCAAGCAAGGAGGATATCATTGTTCATAAAGAAACAATTCTAATCTTCTTATTCCATTCCCCATGAAGTTTTTACATTTACTAAAAAATTTTATGCAACTGTGCAATTGGGCAATTGCACTACTGTGGGAATAAAAGCCATTTTAGGCAGTAGAGACTACATAACTGCAGGAGCTGAGAAGTAAAAAAATAATAATAAAATTAAATATAAATAAAAAAATAAAGTCAAATGCACTTGCACTACATATGCCAGACACCAACATTTCCAGGCAGGAAGGCAGGGCAAGGGGAGCAGTGGTGGACGTGAATCCCTGGAAACATGCAACACTAAAATGGTACCAAAGCACTATTGCTGTGAAGGGATTGGTTCCATAACAGTGTGTTTTTGCTTGCAGAAACAGTCCTGTTGGCGTGAGACAACCAGCAGATGTGATATTGTCCTCAGGCCAACCCCATTTAGTCGATGCTGGAAGCTCTGGTCTCAGTAGGATTACCTGTCCTCATACAAGAGATCTTTGGCAAGCGGCCCTCTTGGTATAAGCTGGTAAACTAGTCCTAGGAGGTAGAGTTAACTGTATGTTATTTCTCTTTACAAACAGCTTCTTTCCACTTTATGATAGTGCTGGTGCTTGTTTGGTCATATAAAAGGATCACAAATCTTCAGTGCAAGAGAAAACATCTTCTGGCATGATGCTGCTGAGAAATGCATTGGTTAATTCGCAGAAAATGGTGTAAACAGATCAATCAAGGAGAAAATACTAATAGAACACGGCCTCAAAGCCCAGAAAACCCACAACAACCTATATATCAATCAGTCTTCTTATCCTATCCAGTTCCTGCAGTTCATGTCAGTGCAAGGAACAAAGGCAACCCGTGAGCCTTTTGAGGTTTCAGATCTACTGACATTTCATAGACTACTATGTACCAAAATGATTATGCATAGGGTTGCCAAACTGAACTGGTGAGGGATCTTGTACAGGGAATAACACAGCCAATTTCAGCAGGTATTTCTTATCACATAACCAGAAAAGAAAAAAAAAGCTATTCCCCAGTTTTTCTCTTGCAACCGTACATCCCAGCCTACTTTCACCTGTCTTAAAAACTGTCTTTTTTCAATATAAGTCAAATGAATCTTCATCATCCCCATTCACTTTGAACTTCTTAACAAGTTATTCAGACTTACAAAATATAGAAATGTCTCTACTCCGTACAAAATATTATACAGAATTAATTCTCACTTGAGTTACTTATTTCTAACATTATTAACGGTGCAGTTCTAAATATGCTTGTTCAGGAGTTAGTCCCATTGAGTCCAGTGCATCCTAGTGGGAACATATAGAATTTGCAAGTGGGTAAGTCTTATTGAGAGATAGGTCAGGGTGATGTAGGAGTGAGAGTGATAGACTAGGATTCTGGGAGGCCAGGATTCAAATCCCCACTGGCTCATGGAAACCCACTGGGTGACCCTTGTGTAAGACACACATTCTCAGCCCCAAAGGAAGGCAAAGGCAACCCCTTTTTGAACAAATCTTGCCAAGAAAACCTAGTTTGCATGATGATTGCCAGAAGCTGAAAATGACTTGAAGATGCACAACAATAACAAGTCAAATTGAAACAGGTGAGATGAGTTATTTGCAAATTTACTAAACTTTTTGCTTTCACTGAGATTCAAGTATGACTAAGGCCATTTCCTCACTAGACTGTTATAGTGCTATTTTTCCACTTCAAAGGCCCCTCCCTAAACTACAAACCCCAGGACTCCATAAAACATTGAAAGTGGAACAATAGCACTATAACAGTCTAGTGCGGAGATGGGCTAAATTTAGCTGAACAGAAACCTCAGAGGAATCCAAGATGTCAAGTTTTTAGGGCACTCGTAGAGAAGCTTTACAGATAAAAGGATTACTTGGTATCTTTCCTGGCAGCAAACACATGCTATGATAGAAGTCAATTTACACAATAGAACAATGCAATAACATTAAGATTCCTGCGAAGTTTAACTTTATAAAGAAGGAATTCATTTGTTTTCACATTTTGTCTCCTTGGAGATCATTATGATCGTCTTAATATGTTTATTTACATCATTACTCAGAAGTATTTTCCACTGAATTTAATGGGGCTTACTTCCAGGCATAAGCATATAGGACTGTAGCTTTGCCCAACTTTTTCTATGCTAAAATCTTAGCAAGATTTAGTGGTTTGAGTGCTGGACTAGTACGCTGGGACCTCAGGTTTTGAATCCTCACTCAGGCATGGAAACCCATTAGGTGACCTTGGGCAAGATACACTCTCTCAACCTCAAATTCTGCCAAGAAAACCCCATGATAAGCTTGTCTTAGGGTCATCATAACTCAGAAGTGACTTGAAGGCACACAACAACAGCAACAAAGTCACAATCCTGGAATTAACATTTAAAGCCATACATGCCGGGGAGGGGGCTGAGTGGCGCAGGCTGACACTTTAAAAACTACCTTCTGTCATACAAATGTCCTTGGGCTCTTCCACTATCTAATGGGAATTTCCTTGGGGTATAACATTGTCTGAAATACTAGGATCCACAGAGTAGATATTTTTCATTGGGAATTTCTCACTTAGTGGAATTACTTCCATTGCTGGCTCATTCCTGGTCTTCAGAAGCAAAGAAATTTGTGTTTCTACAGGCTTTGTGGACCTTTTTCAAAACAGAAACAAAAAAAAGGGGGGGGGGAAAAACCACTTTGAGAGGTTAGCATCTGCTGGAAAACCAAGAAACAATCTTGTGACACCTTAAAAACTTTTATTTGGCTTAAACTTTGATGGGCTGCAGTAACTCAACTGCATGTGATGCAGATGGCTGCAGTCCAAGAAAGCTCATGCGAAATAAAATGCAGTCTTTATGGTGCCATAACACCATTTAAAAAAAAAAAAAAAGTTTCCTCATCCTGTGTGCATTTTGAAAATATTTTCCTTTTTTGAACCTAACCACCCAGCCAGTTTTTAATCAACCATTACATAATTTAAGATTTTAAGATGTGCTTTGGATACTACAAAAAGCCTTTTCTGAAAAACGGGCTTTCAACCATCTGCAGTGTGCAGTTCTATCTCCTTTTGGTGCCTCAGAGCATAGACTAGCAAAAAAAAAAAAAAAACCCAAAAAAACCAACAACCCCAAAACACCATCCTATCAGAAGCAGCCCTGATTCAGCAAGGGGATGATAAACAGGCAGCAGCCCACCTGTATAGCTCAGAGTTGCCCCCTTTGGTAAGAGAATTGGCCTAGTCAGTGTTGTTTCAGTCAGGCACTGCAGAATGAGTGATGGCCCAGGTGGGAAGGCCTAGCATTAGCATGTAAGCTAGACAACAATCCCCTTTATGCATCCATGTGGCTGGCTCAGTAGCAGCTCCTTGCACCGAGGGGAGCTGTTTGGTGCCCGTTTGGTTTGGTCCGTCACTAACCTTCCTCTCGGCTCATTTGTTCACCTCTAGGCAGCCTGCTGACAGCCTTTCCCTTTACTACCAGCTGCAAAACCTGGCAGCTGATTTAGGAGAGCTGCTGAGCCCCAAAATGTAAACCGTTTTTTTCACCAAGAATATATAAGCAAGCCATAAACTAAAAGATTTGGGCCTGGTCACATGGGACAGGCTCCCCATAAAATTGAAGCATTGATCTCTATTTTTGTTAACAGCCCCTAAGCTGCCCAGATGATTGAAGACCTGAGCCTTAACAAACTTTGTAATCTCCTGCCATACATCTGATGTGGCATGTTTGAAGTCTGAAGACGAGTTATTTATATTATTTATATAATAAGCAGCGAAAGGACATTAGGTAAAAGTAAGACTGCAGTGGCTTCTGTGGCAAGTGAGGCAACGCACATAAACACATACGTGTGCACTGAATGGTCACGTTCCTTCTAGGCTGCTATTATGACATCTTTCCCAACCGACATTCAGGTTATGTATCCTGCACATTGAGTCTCCAATGTACAAACTTTTTGTTAAGGGTTGTGGGAGAGAAATATGTCGATGTCATAGAACAACAGCAGAATTAGTATATCAGTGTCACAACAGGGGAAAAAAGCAACAATAAGGGCTGCTATGAATTATTAGTCCCAACAAGAAGAAACCCATTGAATCAATGGGAACATAAGTCAAGACTTAATATGAGGTACTGGGTCAACTCAGGTTGGATTTAGCTCTAAATGTATAAAACGTACAATTGTCTCTGTGTACAAAAATGTGGTTTTCCCCCATGTACTTAAAAGCAAAAAAAAAAAAAAAAAAGGAGTATTTTTTTAGCACATTCTCCGATTGTATTTTATTTTGCATCAGTATAATGGCAGGATATCACTAAAGTGAAGGATACATATTTCTGGCACTCAGCTGCTTTGTTGCTCATGTGTGAAATCAACAGGACTAACATTATGATCCTATAAATGTGTACTCAGAATAAAGGATTTATTTAATTACTTAATATTTGTATTCTACCCTTTATTGTAGGATCTCAGAGCAGTGTATAAAATAAAACAATATAAACAATTTAATGCAATTCCAGATTAAAACAATAAAATGATTTCAATGGACTAAAACCATACGGAATGAATAAACTTGTTGAAATAACTAACAAGGCTACAATAATATAAAATCATGTACCTGCACATTTAAAAGTAAATTAGGTCTCAAAGGCTTTAATAGAAAGCCATGTTTGGGCCTGGTGCCAGAAGGAGACCAAGGTTAGCACCAATTAGACCTACAAAATGAAGGCCTTGGGGACAGGCAGCTAATATAATAATAATAATAACAACAACAACAACAACTACTACTACTACTACTATTACTAGTAGTACTAGTACTACTGCTAAATATTATTCCACTGTTGGGCTGCCACAGTCAAGAAGGCTTTCTCCCACATTCTCCTGTCTCATATTACTCTTACTGGTGAAACAAAGAGGAAAGCTCTCCTGCAGATATCAGTTCTTGAGTAGGTATATATTGGGAGAAACACTCTTTGAAGTATAAAGGTACCAGGAGGCTTAGGACATTGAATTTCATTACCAGCCTACAGTTCAGGCCAGAAGTGAATTGATAGCCAGTACAGCTCTTTTAAGACTAATATTTATTTATTTACTGAATTTATATCCCATGTTGACCAATATTTGTTTATATACTTATTTATTGAATTTATATCCTGCTTTTCCCCCAAGATGGGATTCAAGGAGGCTTATGACAGTTTATAAAGACCAAGCTGAAATGTTAATTTACAAAACTTAAAAAAGACTTAAACAACAACATTATTTTTTATTTTTATTTTTATTTTTTTTGTTCCACAGCAAACAGAAACAACAATTTTCCAGTGGCTGGGGGGAGGATCTACATTTTGTCATTGCTTGTAATCATGCCTTTCTGTGTCTCATCCATCTTTTTTTCTTACTAAAGAAAGTCCTCCCCCCCTTTTTTTTTTTTTTTTTGAGAAGGACAGAAAAAATAGTTTAATTTCTACAGGTACAGGCATTTTAATGCAGAAGCACAGAATAAGAAATTTGAGAAGTACAAGCTACCTGGTCCCAACATTTGCCAGGACAATGCTCTGAACTTGGGAGGCTGTACCAGGAGCAAGGCATAGGAGAGTTGTCCCTCAATATCCACAGGTTCTGCATCAATGGATTCAACCAACCACTGCGAGAAAAGATTTGGGGGAAAAGCTAAAAAAGCAAACTTTTGATTTTGCTGTGCACCAAACGCTATGCTAATGTGTAGGCATGCCCTATTGTAGCCTCCCATCATTTCACAGATCTTCGGGCTCTCTGTAGCACCCATTTGAGTTGTTTGCCCTTTTATATAAGGGACACAATTTTACTACACCATTTATATAATGGATATTGGCATCCATGGATTCTGGCATCCATGGGCGGGGGTGGTGTTCCTGGAACCAAACTGAGGGCTCCCTGTACTGTACCAGAATTGAGATAGAGACCCACAGTTTTAGAAAAAAGATTTATTGTGCACAATGTCCCAGTGAGATACCTCTCAAAAGTCTGGGCCCCGCCTCCTTACATTCAGAGCATTTTATACATCTCCAATACAAATACATCACATGTCCAAAAAGAGAAACTGACACGTACAAATGGTTCCCACCATTCTCTTGCCTAGTCTTACTAATGTTGCAAAGTAAGGTAAGCTTTGCGAGGCACATTCCATCCTCCCTAACATTCTATCTCACAGAGTACCATTGTATTCCTTTCAAACACAGAGAGATTTCAATTGCAGAGGAAATTAACTAATTTTTCTCACTTCCTGAGATCATCTAGGCTGACCCACTTTAGTACTTTTGGCAACTATGGTTCAGGGTTGTAGGAAGCAGAATTCAAGACACAGGCGGTCTACTCTTCATCTTTAGAAAATGCTCCCTAGGAGTTACTGCTTCTTTTGCACATTTCATCATTCCTTTTGTTGTACCTGAATAAATGTATTTTGTTTTGCTGGTATCCATTGGGATAAAGGGTGGCTGAAGAGCTCTTGCTTCCTGGAGCAAGACACAATTTGGTGCCTCTTCCCTATTCCCTCTTACAGAAGAAAACTGCCATTTGAATTACATTTCACTGCTCCTGAGACAGGCTAATTTAGAAAGCCTAGGAGAGACCATGAGGCTTACTCAGTTCTGTTCTGCAACAAGATCTGCACCTCCCCAGTAGCTCTGATGTCTGAGATCATCTCATTCAGCCTAATGGCACGGCCAGCCCTGCAAGAGATGACAATGTTCCTAGTAAGTGATCCTGACAGAGGTGCATGCATAGATGTCCTATGCCAGCTAGCTATTTTAGCTGAGAAACTTCACTTAAGAGGTAACATAAGAAGAGGCTAATAAAAGTTCTTTACTTTCTAGGTCATGGCAAGTATGCAGGAAAAAGGGTCATAGCAGTATCATAATTTTTTAAAGTAAAAAAAAAACAAACCAGTTTACACTCCTTAAATAATACTCATACCTACAAATGATTCTAGGAAAATGTAATGTCAGTAAAATGTAATTTCAAGTATAAAAATCCACATCTTTCTTGTTGAGAATTTTGCATCTTCCTGTTTCCATTACAGTTCAGGTTGGGGGGGTGATGCTACTGGGAAACTTCCTTTTTTGAAGTACTGTAATCCCTCCACATTCGCTAGGGTTAGAGGCACAGGACCCCGGTCAAAGTGGGAAAACTGTGAATAACTCTAGGCCCTCCCAAACTGTATTTAACACACAAAAAGGTATGATCACCATATTCAACCCACCATGGATTCCTTTGGAGCACCAGGGTTCCTTCAAAAGGCAGAAGTGGGTGGCTGGTGGGGTTTACTGCCACCTCCACTGCTGCCCCACACCATTTTTAGCAGGGACTTACAAGCCTTGTTTGCAGTTTCAGTCTCACAAGGCTTGCAGTCCCTATGGCATAGGGAGGCAGCAGAGGTGACAGCAAATAATCTGTAATAATAATCAAATCTGTAAAAGTGAAACCCACAAACGTGTAGGGCTGACTGTACAACTTTGGCAGCATAATATAGAAGCATACCTGATGACAGCTGAAGACCAGCCACAAACATTATACCATAATTCCATTCTTGTTGATATAGCAAATGTTTAAAAATAACCTGCAACTAAACATTTAATACATTCCACTAAGCTATGTAAATTAAATATCCCTGCAGTTAATTATGCAGGCAGTGAGTGTTCTCTCATTATTAGGAGGTTGCAGTGATGAAGCTTAACATTTCCTAAAGGGCTGCACAAGTTTTATTTGTGACAAGGCTTCTCAGCTACACATGAAATACAGTATAAGATAGAACTATACATGTTTAATTCAGCTTAGGATGCATGGCTAGCCACATTGTTTGCAGCTTGGTGCTTTACGCAGTTCCTTAAAAGGGAAGAATTGTAAGGACTGACACTAATCCTGAAATAACGTAATTCCAAGGAGAATTAAAACTCAGATTTTTCTAACAATTTGATCCAAGCAATGGCTCATGTTACTAAGGAACATGGGATTCGCTATTTTATTGGGCTGGATTTAAAGTAAGAGTCTTTAAATAAAAGCCCAATGACTTTCCTATAGATGATCCCTGGCTCAACTAGATATTCTGAGATTTGCTGCAAACATGACTGAGGCAGGTCAGATTAATAATGTTTTTGTTTTATGCAGGTCCTATAGAGGATGATCAAAAGGTCTTTCCTGTGTTTCAAACATTCATCATATCTTTCACAATTTGGACAAAGAATAATAAATCATGAAACCAAAGTTAAAGTTTAAAGGCACAACATACTTATTATTTATGCCTTGCACGTGTATGCATGCTTTTTAATGTGTTCCTGATTTCAAATCTTCAACAGCCAAAAATCACAGAATCGCAAGAGCTGGACAGGACTTTGTTGGTCATCTCATCTAAACTCCTGTGGACACAAAGAAAGTCCATTGTGACAGCATCCCTAATTGTTGAACAGCCAGCGATCTTCAAATGAAAGAGAATTCACCACCCTCCAAGGCATCCAGTTCCACTGTCAAATAGATCAAACTGTCAGGTAGTTTTTCCTAATGTTTAGTAGAAAGCCCATTCTTTCAATGTATACCTGTTGATTCAGGCTTGACTTGGAGCAAGAGATCCATCATTTATGTGACTACTCTCTGAATATTTGAAGATGCTTACGCTGTATACTCATGATATGTCCGTAAGAAGTCACGACTCCCTGGAAAAAACTGAGGCCTGGTAAGGTAGAAGGCAATAGGGAAAAAAGGAAGACTGCATTATGGATGACTAGACTCAATCAAGAAAGCCACAGCCCTGAATTTACAAGACTTGAGCAGGGTGGTTGATAACAGGGTGACTTTGAGGTCTTATTCATTGTGTTGCTGTAAGCTGAAGTTGACTTGACTGCAGTTAACAACAGCTTGGTATCCTCTGTTAATCATAGGGTACCTTCTCTAAACTAAGTAGATCCATCTTCTTCACTATTTCCTCATAGGACTTGAGCTCCAGGCCCTTCCACATCTTTGCTGCTCTCTGTTGGGTCTCACTTTCAGCTTCTTTCTCCTTCTTCTGCCTTCCAGCATTCTAAACAGAAGAAGTGGTTTGTATTCTTACCAGACCCTATAGGGCAAGGAGAATCCCTCCTCTCAGGAACTGATTGTTCCATTAGTGTATATGTGGATTACCAGATGGGTTTGGCTTATAGATCCCAACAGTTCTAGCCAGCACAGACAATGATAAGGAATTGTGAGATCTGCAGTGGGACTACAGTAGTCCTTTCTTGCACTATTGTATATGGATTTATTATGTTATTTACACAGAGGACTGATACTAGTGCGTTTCTCCAAGTTCTCAAATAGGGAAAGTTATCACAAAGAATCCAACATCCTTTTTTGTTTCAAATAGTGGTTGGAAAGCCTGGGTACAACTTTTTTTTAAAAAAACAAGCTATTTAAAATATCCAGTTGTCCATTACAGCTGCTGTATTTGTGTGGGCTTTACATGTGTTGCTTAATACCACAGGCCAATCCTACATCTCCTAGTACTCTGTTGCTTACACAGAAGATACACCACCTTGGGAATCTCCATTGCATCTTATATTACGTCTTGGGACTGGTATTAAACTACCATGAACCAAGGCTATACTACCAGTATGATGGAACACCAGCAGTGCCATGGAATACATGGGGTGTTGATATTGTAAAGAGGGACTGGCATAGTTTATTCCAGATTCAGTAACTGCCTAAAGTTAAGTCCTGCACCCTTCATCAGCAAGAGATATAGGTGCCACAACTTAGAATACTGTCTTTGGAGTCAGTGGAAAACCTTGGAAGACTTCCATACTCACCAACTTCAAGCACAATGTAGGACTGGATTCTGAATAATCCAGGAGTATAATCAACGAACAACAGAGCAGATGGAATAAATATGCCCAAGCACAGAATAGTTTGCCTTATACTCTGCCTAACGAGTTCATTACTGAGGTGAGATTTGAACCAGTGAATTCTTGGCTAACAGCTCACTCCTAGCAAGTATGCAACTACAACTGCTATTAATTTATGTGACATCACTGAACAGCTAAGAGCCCAGTTAAATGCTACAGTGCTTGTGAAAGCTGATGAAAAGCACCTTTCCTCCATGGCAACACTCCACACAGGGGGCATCCAGTATTCCCAGCCAAAGTTCCGCATGATCCCCTGGTAAGACTGCCAGCTCAAGATGCTTTCAGGCCTTGAGATTTCTGGGCCAAAATCTGAGACCTAGGGACCACCACTGGTGATGTCAATAAGTGGGGTGGATTAAGTGTTGTCATGAACTGGCCTACCCTTGCTCCTGCATGTGGGGGAGTGAGACCGGCCAAAAAGAGTGTGTGCTTTCCTTTGCAACAAAGCCCTTACTCCGCCCCAGGAAGTCTTCCACTGCCATTAAGTGGATGTATTTATCTGTGAGGCTCTTTCCATGGACAACACAGCCCCAAACTTTTAATTCCACAAATTGATCCCTCTTTTTGGTAGGGCAATAAGGCTTTAGGTGAGAGCCAGCATGGTATAATATAGTGGTTTGAATGTTGGACGATGACCCTGGAGACCAAGTTTCCATTCCCCACTCAGCCATGGAAACCCACTAGGTGACCTTGGGTGTGTCACACACTCTCAGCCCCAGAAAACCCCATGATAGGTTTGGCTTAGGGTCACCATAAATTGGAAATAACTTGAAGGCACACTACAATGAGGCTTCAGGCATGGGAAGGGCAACCAATAACTGCGAGTCACAGCAATATTCACTTTTTAAAAGGTTTACTAATCTAATACGAAAACAACAACAAAACTTTTCTTTTGTTAGAGATTACAATTAGATCCTAAAATGAAAGAGAAAAAAATTATGTCAGCATATGCGCCAACTGAGTAATAGAAAAACATGTAAAGAATAAACAGATTCCTCTATGCAAATCTAAACACAGCCCCTGAGAAATGCAGGTCTTAACACTCTTCCCTGTCTCTTCCTCTTCAATTTCAGGCCAGCAGTTCTCTGCAGGGGGCTCCTGCCAACCTTTTTTGCCAAAATTGTTCTCTCACATATCAAGCCTAATGCTGTGGATATTTCTCTGCTTCTGACTGCTTTCTGGAGTTACTTCTTGTCAGCCTACTTGTCTCCCTGACCTGCCTTCTCTCTTCTTCAACTGTACTTTCAGCTCTCTTTCCAAGGCTTTAGCCTGCTTACACGTTTCTTCTAGTTCTCATGTTCCCAAAACTCTCTTACTCCTAGGCCTGACTTATATCACATATATCACCAATTTTGCTTTCCATTCTCTGCAAACCCCTTGTATTTTATAAGAAATTAAACATAGCTTCTGCAAATATACCTTAGGCAAGGCAACATCAAAGTGCTATTAAACCGATATAGGTCAATAGAATTGTATAAAACACTGTTCTTTCATGAGTACCAACAACAAGTGCTCACAGCTTGTCAGTCAAACATGCACACAGTTTTCCTGTTTAGAAAGTAAGGCCATTTCCACACTAGACTGTTATAGCGCTATTATTCCACTTGCAAAACTACCCCTCCCGAAACTGCAAACCCCAGGATTCCATAGGATGTTGCAAGTAGAATAATAGCACTATAACAGTCTAGTGTGGAAATGGCTTAAGAAAGAAATCCTAGCCAATGGGTCTGTTCCCACAGAAAGGGGAAACAAAGAGGTTATTTCTTCCCATTTACTTAGTGAGTTAGGATGAAGAACCCTTTAATCTGGTCTACTGGCTTCTAGCCAGAAGGTGGATGCAGAGCAGAGCAGAGAAGGAGCCATGGCACTCCGAGGACTGGGAGAAAAGGGGGCAGCAAAGTAAATGCATAGACCCGTTGGAGGGTCTTTGCAAGTTGCAGCAACAAATCAGGTAAGCTGTAAACTGTGCCAAGCGGCCGCTTTAATAACTGAACCAGAGATTTGCACAGTGTCTTCTCCTATTGCATAGAGCTGAGACTCCCAGAACTGGAGAATTTGCCCCCTTGTCTCCCACCTGGAGGTGGCCCATGAAAACTGTAAACTCACAGCAAAGTCCCGACATCTGGCAACCCTATCCTTTGGTGGCCAATGGAAATGCTGTGTCAAAACCCAGTGGGCCTTTCAGCCAAGCTCTGGGGAAAGAAACCGTGCAGCACTGGATTCCAAAGAGGCGGACAAGAGCCACAGAAAAATGGTTTGTGCTGCATGTTCTGTAGAGGATACAATTTCTGAACAATTTTTCATGCTTTCCAAAATTCCCTGTTATTTGTTGTAAAATTATCTTTCCTGAGACAGTAAAAGGTGAAAAACCTTTGGAAATCCAAACTGCTACTGCTAAACTGTGTGGGTAGGTGGCTGGGTGGGTGTTTAATTAAAACAAAATGAAAGATTCCTATGTTTTGAAGCAGAAAGAAATTGCTTAGAAAATCCTTAGAACATTTTTTCCTTGGCAATTCTCTTGAAATATATGTGTCTGTCTATCCTTCCTTCCTTCCTTCCTTCCTTCTTTTAAGTGTGTGTGTGTGTGTGAAGAGGGAAGAGAATTTAGGGGAAGAAGGTTTGACCCTATCTGCAGAGCAGACCCCCGGCATGCCTGCTTATGGGTAAGAAAGATAGTGAATTTAAGTTGCATGCTGCAAATTTAATGTAGCATGTCAAGGGATCAGATTTTTCTTCACTTGGAATAGCACTGAAACATATTTCAAAGATTTTGTCATAAATTCTGATTGCAACACCAGACGTTTAAAAAAAATCCCAGGACTGTCTCATTGAAGTCAATGAAACCACCTCTGCTTTTAGAGTAAAGTGATACAACTGAGTTGCTCTCCAAGAGCTAGCCAGACACATGGTAGGTTCTCTAACAGCTTATTAACTCAAATAGGGGGAAAAAGTTAACAAGCTCCCTCCTACTGGGTTTAGTCTCTCATCCAGTCTGCACATAACCTCCCCTTTCTTCTGCAATCCCCCCCCCATTGCATTCACACATCTTCTGACCCCTCCATCTTAGCATTACCATGCTAATAACTGCATTGAATTCACTGGCTTTTTCCCCCTGTGGATCAATTGGACAATCAATTGTTGCAGATTTTTTAAGAGCTAAAGTTGTGTGAGCAAATTAAAGTTGTGATTATCTCCCACCCACCCTTCACTGCTCTCACTGTGAGGACGTACAGGTTCTCCTCATGCCACAGTGGTGCCGTAATGGCTTATTTTTCAAGGTGCTCCTCTTCCTTTCTCCCGCATGCCTCATTTTCTCCCTGTCAGGATTGCAACATGGAGGTCAACATGTGTCACTTTGACAGCCGCTCACTTTGCTGGGTAGGGCTGGGGGGGGGTTGGAGTGAGGATATCTGCTTTTTCTCAGTGGTGGAGCTCTGAAGTGGAAGAGACGGGAACGGCTGAGGAATGGGGAACGCCGCCCAAATCAGTCCGGCGGTTGGCTCCTGTCAGATCCCTTGGCAGGCCAGCGAAGTAGGCCCTGGCACCAGGCTGGTGATTAAGCTGGGGGGGGGGGAGACAGAAGGAGGAAGATTTGATAATGATCACACTAAGAACAGCTTTCTGAAACCTTGCTTTAAACAGTACAACTGGAACAGCAGGGTAATTAAGTAGCTGCCTCTTAAGAGGACAATTAAGTGTACAAGCCAGATAAGGGCTTGGCAAGGTATTCCCTCCATTCCCAGCTCACCTTCTTGTTTGAGAGGATATCTTGCAATGACTGGCTTGGCGGGCTGATTCCCAGAGGTGCTGAATGGAAAAGAGGAAAGGATAACATTTCAGTAATTTCCCAAACCATTTTTAGTACAGATGGGGAAAAAAGTGTGCTTCAATGATTTTTGTAGAGAACAAACAGTTCTGAAAAAATCAAAACATATTTTTTTCTGGATCCAAAAAGTAGACATACAGAAACCACTGAATAACATTTATACACACACACAAACACACACACACTTCAAAGTTACTGATAATTAATTGCACAAGTACATCAAATCTTTGTATCTAATTAGTGGTTTGTATTGAGGATGTGTTGTTTGATCATTAACATGTCAGCCTTGAGTGTTCTGATTTGGACTGGGTTTTTGTTGTTTGCAAAATTTAACAGAGCAAGCATTTTCTTGCATGAAGTAAAAGCAACATCAAAATGCAAGATTGGGGGGTGGGTTTCCTTGCTATTTGTTTATAAGCATGTAGTTATCCTTTCCACTGGGAAAAAAATGATTTCACAGTGAATTGTTGGATCATGTCCATTGTTTTATCTCTTATTCAACTTCTTAGGAATCACAGTACAGTGTCATCCCTCCACATTCGCTAGGGTTAGGGGCACAGGACCCCTGTGAAAGTGGAAAAACTGTGAATAACTCTCAGCCCTCCCAAACCAAATTTAACACACAAAAAAGTGTGATTGCCATATTCAACCCATCATGGATGCCTTTGAAGCATCAGGGTTCCTTCACAAGACAGAAGCAGGTGGCTGGTGGGGATTACTGCCAGCTCCACTGCTTCTCCAAACCATTTTCAATGAAGACTTACAAGCCTCTTTTGCAGTTTCTCAGTCTTACAAGGCTTGCAGTCCCTATTAAAAATGACATGGGGGGCAGCAGAGATGATAGCAAACAATCCGTGAATAATCAAATCTGCAAAAGTGAAACCCGCAAATGTGGAGGGTTGACTGTATTTTGCAGGGAGGCATGGTTTAGCATGGAATCAAAGGCCATTTCTGCACTAGACTAAGCCTCCCTAAACTACAAACCCCAGGATTCCATAGGATATTGAAAGTGAAATAATAGCACTATAACAGTCTTGTGTGGAAATGGCCTAGTTCTGTGAATAGATACTCTGGCCCCACTTCAGCTAAAGTGAGTCTTTATGGGGACTTCACTTGTGTAGTATGTACACTTCAGAAGGCAGCATGGTACATCTTTCACGTTTCTCACAGGAGAATCTGTCTGTGTGCAGGTCTGACTTAAGACACTCTGAGGACCTAAACCAGGGATGGGCAGCTGCTGCAGGGACTGGGTCCTCCCTGCAGCTTGGCCAAATTCTTATTGAATCTAACAATGAATTTCTTAAAAAGAGATTCATTGGTTGGCGTTCAGTATTACAGTTATGGATTCATAACCTAGAGTTACATATCTGTAACTGCTCTGCATTCAGTTAGATATGCAGTCTTACTGTAAAACTATGTAAAAGCCCACCTTAAGAGCCAGCAGCCCAATCAAACAAAGGAGATCCATTCAGTTTCCAATTGTAGCACAATGAGGATGATGTTTCCACCTCCTCCCACTAGACAAGCTGTGATAATCGGCAACAGGATCCCTGTTGCAAGTCCATGTCACAGCCTCACTTGCTGGTGGGAGTGAATGGAAATGCCATTCTCTTTGTGGAAGATTGGAAACTGAACAGAGCTCCTTTGCCTGATGTGGTTGCTGGCTCTTAAGATGGGCTAGGGGGGAGTCAGGCCAGGAGACATTACTTAGTTACACAAATGTAACTGAGTAGCTCTTAGAAAAGTGTAGAACAGTGATTCCTATACTCTAGTCCTCCAGGTATTTTGGACTTCAGCTTCCAGAAGTCCCAGTGACTATGGGAGCTGAAGTTCAAAACACCTGGAAGGTCACTTTGGGAAACACTGGTGCAGGGCATCTCCAAATGTCATCTCCCTTATTTTCCTCTGAAAAACATAACTGCAAAGGCCAGCTTATGGATTGTGCAGTTTGATTCAGACCCATGCAAGTCAGTAACAGAGTGTTATGGTGAAGCACACTACAGGTCTGAACTGAGCCTTCCACATATAGCTAACTTCAGACTTCTCAATCAACAAAAGAGATGTGGGGGTGATTGATTATTGTTACAGGAGAGAGGTGGAAGTAGATAACAGATAAATACTTTAAATACAGATAAATGCAGAAACCAAAGGTTAGAGGCAAAGGGAAAGAATTCTGTCCCCTTCTTTCAGTGGGATTGTGCAAGAATCCTGCATGCTTGCAAGAGTCATATGGTAGTTTCCCCTTATCTGTTTCAAGTGATTGTAGGACTCACATAAATCACTCTTTCATTGTTGAGACCACATTCTGTATGCTAGACATTTTTAGGATATTTTAAAAAAATCATTGGAGGGACTTCTGTACCTGAATGCAGAAAAGCATCTTTTCATTCTCGTTATTATTAAATAGTATGTGGGTTTTCTAGAGCCAGCATGCTGTAGGGGTGTGAGTGTTAACTATGACCATGGAGAGCATGGTTCAATTCCCTGCTTGGCCATGGAAATCCACTGGGTGAGCTTGGGCTCAGCAGATACTCTCAGCCCTCAGAAAACCCCATGAACCATAGGGTCGCCATAAGTAAAAAATGACTTGAAGGCACAAAACAACATGTGGCTTTTCTAGGTATCAAAACTGGCATAAGACAAAGGATCAGGATTATTTCCTATAGAGGGGGTGGGTGGATACGGGGATTGTTTTTCTTAAACCAGCCCCAGTCCCTCAAAGCAGCAATAACCAAAAGGCTCTGAGGCAGACGAAGGCTATTTGCCCACATTTTTGCCCACTTTCTTGGAAGCCCAATAGAACTCAGTGAAATTTGCATTCAAGTACATATGCATAAGACTGTTGAACTGCAACTCCCAGCATCCTTGATTAGTGTGCCAGGGGTCAAGAATGCTGGGAGTTGCAGCTGAACAATTTGTGGAAGACTGTAGAGTTTCCTGCTCTTGGTCAGGCAGGAATTGACTGCTGAGTTGTTTGCAGCCTTTACAAAAACAGTCTTTGGAAAAGTTAGGTTTTTGGACCACAGCTTCCAGAATCCTCCAGCCAAGGGCCATGGTGCCTTGGGGATTCTGGAAGTTACAATCAATGGCCTGAATCCTGTTGGATAGTCCCATTAAACTAATTATTGCATGGTAAAACCAACAAAAAAGTAGATCCCCCGATTCTATATTTCTACTCTAGTAGAGACTAATAATATGATTCAAGCCCTTAAAGTAACTTTTCCAGGCTCTGTACTAGACTAGCAGCAGAACCCAGGGCGAGCATTTCTATTTATCCTCTGTTCTGGGCTGTGCAAAGCTTACCTCCTTTGCAAATGTTGCCATTTTTACCATTCTGACTGAAGAAATGTCAACAACTACGATTCTGAAAAATTATACAGTCCATCTGCCATTGCTATCATCTCTAGTTCCCACAGATTAAAAATCTGAAAGGATGGCAGTGACACATTTTCATTTGTTTACGTCTCTTTCGATTTCAGCACAAGGGGGAAATCCTATTAGCAGCAGAAGGTAATGCACACTCAGTTCACTGGCCTTTTCTGTGTGTCTGGCCTGTAGCAGAAAGTGGCTTAGGTCACCAGCCTTATCAGTAGCAGATCCTTAATTACAGTAGTGAAGTATAATTCTCCAGACTTGGGTGGTACCTTTAGGGAATTATTTCACTGCTCTTTGACAGAGCCTGTTATTGTCCAGATCAGAAGAGGTTCAAATCTTACAAACACATTTTTTTCTTCCTCTCTCAAAGGGAATATCTTTCTCTGAAGATTTCTTGGACAAAGCAACTGTTTTGTGTATGCTTTCAGGGATAACGAAGGCAGCAAAGAAAGGAAAACTACTTTCAGCTGTTTCTCAATACCAAATGAGTCAGGGTGGAATTCTATAAATAAATGTGATCCAATCTATGTGGAAATTGAGGAGATAGCACATGTGTGATTTTCTTCACTGAGCATGCTTTCCTTTCCTGATATAGTGGAACTACTTTTGTCAGATATGGTGAATAATACTATTTAGTACTATAAATAACACAGCATGCATGTGCTCATCAGCATGGGACACATCCTTATTTCTCCTGAAACGAAGTAAGTATTGCAATGCCGTGGAGGCGCAGTGGTTAAATGCCAGTACTGCAAGCCACAAGGTTGTGAGTTCGATCCTGCCCAGCTCCAAGGTTGACTCAGCCTTCCATCCTTTCGCAGGTCAGTAAAATGAGTACCCAGCTTGTTGGGGGCATGTATAGAAATGTTTCGAAATACATGCTATTTGTAAGTTGTTCGCTGCCTTGATCCATATGGAAAGGCGGGATACAAATAAATAAAATAAAATAAAATTTAAAAAAAATGCACATCCACATGGGTATCTGACAGGGCTGAAGCAAAGGCAGCAGTCTAAGATGAAACTGGGAACCAAGAATTTTGCCAGGAGATCAGAAATGAAGGAAGGAACCCGGAGGAACAAAAAGAGCAAGTCAAAATCAAAAGACAAAACAGAAGCAGGAACAAAGAACAAGTCAGAAGTCAAGGCCAAAGGACACCCAAATATTAAGAAGCCTGTTGCTTAGTCAAGGCCTAACAGGAACAGGAAGTCATCTTGTCCTCCTGTCACATAGTCAAAAATGGCCAACCTAGCTGGGTGAAGTGAGTCTAACACCTGAGGATCCATCACAGTCCGGGCAAATCCTGGAACCTAGACCATCAGTGACTCAACACATTGGGCAGTCACATACACATCAACACCAGTCCAAATCTCAGCAGCTTCTGACAGTATCCTCATTAACAATGTGCAGAGCAAGATTAAGTCATGCTAAGGCCATGACCTACACCAAATTTAATAGAACCCATCTCAGGCCATAAACCAGAGATGATTTAGCTTATTCAGCAGTGGCTATGTGTATAAATCTCCTGAAATGTTCAGCCATGAATCAAAGCTCTTCAGGGGAACTCTACACATGAAACACTGTATCTAGCACAGCTGCTACTCATGCATTTCATTGGTTTTCTGTGGTGACTGACTATTTAACTATCCATATTAAAGGCAAACTTGCTGGCAAACTTAGCTTTGTCCAGGGTATGAGGTACCCCTAATTCCTTGTGATAATCATTGGGTTTCAGTTCCACGTTGGGACTGGATGAAGCACAATCAGTACATCCTGCAGCCAAAACAGGGGCCATTTCCGCACTACACTGTAATAGTGCTATTATTCTACTTCCAACATCTTGTGGAATCCTGGGGTTAGTAGCTTACTTGAGACCAAAGAGGTCTCTGGATGAGAATTCTAAATGCAAACCCCAGGATTCCATAGGATGTTGAAAGTGGAATAACAACACTATAACAGTGTAGTGTGGAAACGGCCAGGGTTACGCACCATCTACAGCTGCAAGACACAATAGCTAACTATATAGCCTGATTTGAGACAACCAGCCATATATAATCATTTGATATAATCAGCCAAGTACCCTATGTATTGATTATTTCAAGGGAAGACACAAGAACATGAAAATGAAGAGCCCTGAAGGTGTTACATGATGCCCCCTGAAATGATTTTTAAAACAGACTCAACAAATTTGTGATAGTTAAGAATACCAGCAACCATCAAGAAATATTTAAATGTCTCTCAGTTAAAGAGTGTCTGAACTAATGTTTGTTAATGAGAATGGACTACCTATTTTCATCTGGGCTATCATGCTTTTTTTTTTCTTTTTTTTTTTTGAGAATCTGACTTCCGCCTTTGTTGTGGTGAGGACTCTAAGCTAGTCAACTGTTTTGTACTGTGACGTGCACTGTATTCACAAAGTTTTAATCATTTACTACAAAGTACATTGAGGCCTAAATACCCTAACGACACTAGATCCTGTTTGGTCTTGAAAGCTAAGCAGGGTCAGTTTTGCTTAGTATTTGGATGGGAGACCACCAATGAATACCAGGTGCTATAGGCTATATTTCAGAGGAAGGAATGGTCAAAATCACCTCTGATATTCCCTGTCTAAGAAAACCCTAGGAAATTCATGGTGTCACCATAAGTCAACAGGTGACTTGAAGTCGACAGGCACCACAGAGAGAGAGAGAGTTTATATTCCATTTTATCTCCACCAAGGCAGCCCAAAGCAGCAACCAACCAAGAAGCAATGATAAAAACAAACTGTGAAATTATACAAAATACCAGTGCACATGTGCAAATCACCTTGTAGCACCTTTGAGACTTCCACACTACACTGTTATAGTGCTATTATTCTACATTTGGACATTCTATGGAATTGTGGGGTTTGTAGTTTACTGAGGTCAAATTGCTTTCTGGCTGAGAATTCTAAATGCCCCTCCCTAAACTGCCCCTCCCTAAACTCCCTAAACTCCATAGGATATTGAAAGAGGAATAACAGCACTATAGCAGTGTAAAGTGGTAAGCAACAACAGTAAAACAAATTGCAGAGCTCTCTGTTGATCAAACTATTAATGAATTCAAGGACAACGACACCCTTGAGACCATTTGATATCCATTTATTATATTTTCCTATACAGACACAGCTATATATAAACTGATAGAACAACTGATGAAATTATGGTCCACTCCATTTGAGCATCCTTTCTTGTTGACTTATGACTTGTCTATATGAATATAATGAACATCACTCATATTAGTATCTTAATGGAGATGTTATCCTCTAAATAAAAAAATAACAACATGTAATTATACTTTTGAGGAATTTCTCATTGTACCAAGTATTTTAAGTTGTTTATGTAATTTTGATGCATGCATTGTGTTTATGCATTGTGAATGTATTGTGTCTATTGGGAGGGTCATGTTTTACTACAGTGATAAAATGGGGAAAAAGTGAATGAATTGCAAATAGGGAGTAGAGTTAATGTGCCAGAGAAATACTTGTCTTATTCCATCCACTGGAGTTCCATTGCCCAGACGCCAGGTGGGAGAGCCAAGCAAAGCAAATGAAAAGGACCTGTTTTGCTTCTTGGCTTTGGACATAGTGCCTGTTCATCACCTCACATGTTTTCCAAGAGAGCCTGAACCTCATTGAAGCAACAGGAAAGCTCCCATTTACCACTATGACAGCAAGTTCAGGCCCTAACATCTTGCTCTGAGCCGTTATTCCAACAAGTAATCTGATCATATGTAGCTGGTTATTATAATGGAATCAGTGACTTTAACAAGCTCCTGCAAATGCTGGATTACGGTGCCCACTCAACCATAGTTCATTAGGGCTTTAGAAGTGGGATCCAGGAGAGGCCATGAAATATGATCTCCTAATCTCTCCTAAGTAGGGAGGCTGGTTATAAGGCAAGTGCCTTTTAAAAGTACCTGTGAAGTGAATAAATCTTGGGCATGCTAAAGAGTAATGAAAAGTCACCTGTTAAGGACATAACTTTGCCAAATGGATACAGAAGGTGCGCGCATATGTTGTCTGAGGGTCTCACAATGAAACAAGACTCTTGAATAAGCAGAGTTAAACAAGCACAGATGTCTGGCTTTTTTACATATGCCATTAACAAAGAATAGACAATTAGGAATAATTTCCTCCCTTTCTCTTTTCTTATTTTTAAAAATAGGAGGTTTTTAAAGAACAGGCTTTTAAAAGTTTTTTTGATTTGAACTGTTTTTAGTTCCTTTTTATTTTTTAAATTATTTGTTATCTTAAGGGTATGTTTGAATTGTTTTAATATTGTGAACAGTTTAATTCCATTTTAATGTTCACTTTATGTATATTTTTAGCTGTAGTGTTAATTGTAACTGTAAATTGTAAGTCACCTTAAGATATTCTGGGGAGCAAAATCATAGAACAGAAGGAGTTGATTGAATCCACTGCTATGTGCAGGACGTTTAAAGCTCAAACAAATTTGAGGTGAAGATCAATACTTTCTTTCTTTCTCACTGGTAATTCTACAGTGATAACCTAAATTGACTCCACATAGCCAATTCCTTCAGCAGAAAAACTGGATTCTGCAGCCTGTAGCAAATATAAAGTAAGCAAAATTAACTTTGTTCTATTACTAGATTTCTTTATTTCTTTATTTGTTATTAATTATTTAGTTTAAAAACTCATGGAATGGAAGATACTCACAAGAAAATATTTTTTAAAAATTAAATCAAAAGAAAAATATGTTTTATACAGCCAGAACCAGCAGTGTCCATAAAAATTGTCCATGATGCTAAAACTTGATAAATAAAATCCTGAACATTTTTTTAAAAAAATCCTCTTGGTAGCAGAACATCCAGTTTGGGTCTGGGCCAGTCTTCCTATAAAGCAGAGTGAAGCAATGGCCTCAAGATGGCAGATACTGAGTTGGTGGACAGTCACAGAGCAGTGGCCCATTTTCAGAAATGGTAGTGGCTGCTGGATCATATGTCAGTGGAGCAGTGAATCTGCTCTGGGTTTTAGTCCAAACTTTAAAGGACCTAGCCAAGGTACTGAACCTTATGATCAAAACAGGCCTATTGGCTTGTTTATCTCCATTAAAATGCAGATGAAAACCTGGAACAGATTCATTGCCCCATTGATACTAGAGCCACCAGCTATCAAAGGTTTGATGTATGAACTGTGTGTGCCCATGCAGCCTGCTCTGTACCACCATAGCTAGCTCGCTGTTCTCAGAAGGCATGGAGAGTGCTCTCCTGTCACTAGTGTTGATGTAAGATTCAGCTGTGCCAGTGAGTCCAGTCTTCTTCATGCGGAATGGAGGACTTGTAGAGCTACCAGCTTGAATACAGGACAGGGCTTCTGTTGCTTTAATATTTACCAGCTCCTTGATCAGGAAGACTTACTCTAAAATTCTATCAGAAGGAACTACTTCTCCTCCTTCACCCCTGCCACTATTCAGCTTGGTCTTGGGCCAACACTTGGCTGCTAGTGACCTTCCCTGCAGAAGGGTTTCTTAAATGCAACTACTGAGAAGGTTGTTTCCCCCATGTATACACACACACATCCTGGCTACCCTTGTGCCTAAATTACTCCATCAGGAGGAGGGCCTCTCATGATGGCTGGAACATTCTGGTGTGCTCCAGAGGAAGACGCCTGTCCTTTAGAAAGTGGTCCTTTGTTATACAAGGAAAACTGTGCAGGGCACATGGTAGGGATGGAAAAAAGAATTTGTAGTTATTCATTTCCAGGTTGAAAAACCTGGTTTGCCAATGGCTTGGAAACCCTGTTGGGAAGAGTAATAGAGCAGCAACAATTTTGCCCAGTTTTCTGGTATTCAAACTTCCTGAAGTTTTTCAGGGGAATTTATCTGCAGAGAAAGACATATCTTTACCACCCATGCCACCCCACCCTGGTGCTCTGTGCAGAAAATGAGTTTTCTAGCAGAATAATTCCTCCACAACACTTCAGGATGTTTGAATATGGGGAGAAGTCTGTGGAGGAATATTACTTAGTTCTCTTGCAATGGGGAGAAACCACAGCAATTATTTGTCCTCACAAGAGAGGACAAAATATTCCAGGATTTACTTTCCTAGTCCATAGGCCCATGCCCAACCACTAGAACTCTTTAATAAATGCACATGGCTCTTGAAATGTCATCAAGTATCATCCTCGTGCTTTCATGCATGTGTTGAATGTCACAAGAACTAGAAACTTTCTTCCACATTAGAAAGTAAAAATTCTTGTTAGGAAGTCAGATCATGTGGTCAATGCCTTATTTTGTAACTTTGTGCTGGTACAATCACAGGTCTCAATCCTATTGTTTTTCCCTTTTAAGGAAGACCAACCTAATCAATGGGATTTACATTACTGCTGACTCACCATTCAGTAATTGATTCAGTAGGTCTACTTTCGTTGAGACTAGTATAATAGGATTCAGGTCAAAACACTGAAATAGATCCACACTTGTCCCTCTGCAGATGAAAGTCTGTTTTAATGCAATGGTTTTCAATCTTTGATCCTCTAGGTGTTTTGGACTTCACCTCCCAGAAGCCTCAGACCAATGGTCAGGGATTTTAAGAAATGAAGTCCAAAACACCTGGAGGACCATAGGTTGAGAACCACTGTGCTAAGGGCTGCTTCCTGTGTTACGTGGCAGCAGATGTATAATCAATAAGGAATGGGATGAAGAATTGAAAGTCCAACCTGACTCTTAGGGATGGTGTTCATGGAGCATGCTTACATGAGATGCAAAGATCACATCTTTCTTTCTCCCTACATAATCTTGCTTTCTATACCACGAATTCCCTGAGTAACACTGATGAGCAGACATACCCCATCAGATACTGTAGCCATGTAAAGAATTCAACATTACAAGCTGGATATATGCTCTCCATTACTTACAGATCTTTAAAAAATGTGTGGGATCTTGTGCATGCCCATCCCCAAAATGGATCTTGGGGACATGTTATGTATATACTCTCCAGATGTCCCAGTTTGGCATGGGCAATCCTCATTAATTTTCTATTGTCTCACTTATTCAGCCACTTTAAATATGTGGCCGCTTCTCTCACTTCCTCCCACTTCCCCTTTGTCTTCAGCTTTCTTCAGCTGCTTCATACTGAGTTCAGAATATAAAAGCAGTTTGTACTGAGTTAACTCAGCAGAGGTGAGTGGAAAGGATGGGGCAGAATCTTGGCTTTCCCAGTAGACTCAAGCAAAAGCAACCAGCTGCAACCTTTCCTAGCTTGCCTGTTTTTCCTCATTAATAACTTCAGTCACGTTGACCACACTGTGATGTTGCTTGGCCAAGTGTGTCCCGCTTTTCATCTGCAAAATGTTGGATGGTATGTATGTGTAACACTGTGTTCTTACTGGAAGACATTTTGCACCACTTCATATTCCTTCTGTGATTGGCTGTTTTCACAGGGGCTGTGGCTTTATCTACTATTGTCCAGCAACATGGAGTCACTGGAGGCAAAGGCAGTGGTTAAAAAAGAAGAAGAAGCAGTAGTACCATACAGTCTGCCTGGCCAAGGCAGGACCCAACAGGAAATGGTAGTAGATTCAAAACAACAATACCTGAAAATGTACTTGTTTTCTATATGGTTTCAGATCCAAACTTTAAAACAGATTAGTTTGAGGAGAGAATAAATAAAGATTAAAGTGAAATCTATCTATGTACATGTATGTTACACATGTGATGTTGATCTTTAGTTCACGGCTTACTGCAACCAACATCAGAGTATGCACAAAATGGCAGAATCTGAGTGTTTAATCATGCAGACCATGTTGTGCAGTAACAGGAAACTGGTTTGAATTATGAAAAGATTAAAGCACATTGGGTCAAAATCTGGTCTTATCACACATTTGGGAATTGCCTTTGAATCTAATAGGATTGACCTTTGTTTTGAGTTTAGATGGCATTCTTACTGATAGCCTAACTGAACACATGGTGATTTTTAAAGCAGTTTGCCTCCCTAAGTAGTATGAATAGAATATAGGCCTGAGTCCTACTGCTACTTCAAACTAGAATTCAGTAAACCAGTGGGATTTGCATAAACATTGACTCACCATTCAACAGTGAATTCAATGGGTCTATTTTAGTTGGGGCTAATGAGTAGGACCTGGACCAATAAGTACTATACTGGTGGTAAATTGTAGTTTACACTTTGATGTTTTACACTGAAGCATGTGCTACAGAATGAGGAGAGGGACTAAGTCAGTGGCAGAACATCTGAGGTCCAAGTCCCAGAATGTCTAATTAAAGCAGGGGCAGACAGCTACTGCCTTCCAAATGTTGTTTACCTGTGACCCCTAGCAACCCTAAGCTAGTGTAGCAAGTGGATGATGGGAGCTGCATTCCAGCAACATATGGACAGCCACAGTTGTCCACTCCTGAATTAAGTGTATCAATTAATAGATGATATGCAAGATTTCTTCATTACTTATTTGTAATAAATCAGTTATAAATCAATTAATAAATCAATCTATAAATCGATAATTCAGAAGTCTCTCTACCAGACTCAGACCCTCCTGGGAAGTTGCTCCTCAGACAATTCTGGGTGAGGTGGACAAATGCCAAGATGGATTTTGCCTGAGGCAGCTTCCTGTCTCACACTGATTTAGGACTGCAGCCTTACAAGAAACTGAATCTGCTCTTCCCACTCACTCTTGCCAGCTAGAAATATGAAGACAGACTCTGGGGCTCTTCCACTTCATCATACTAGACTCACTTATCTTCAAAATCTGTTGTGTGGTTTGCCATACCCAATGTATTTTTATAAGTATGTCCTTAAGCTAAGCATAGATAGCAATCCCATCCACACTCCTGCCATCTTATTCCTCAACAGAAAACTTAGTCATAGTTAAAGGAAGATTTTTAAGACTGAGAAGATGTAGGTGACTATAATAACAACAGCAATAATAAGCATTGATAAAGGATTGAATCCAGATGTAATCATGATTAAATTAGACACACTGAAATCAATGGGACATGTAAAACTAACTTAAATCTCATTGATTTGTAGGGATCCAAGGCTCTAACAGCCAGCGCGGTATAGTGGCTTGACTATTAGAATATGACTTTGGAAACCACAGGACAAACTTCCTTAGGGGTAAAAGGACGTGGTTCTCAGTGGGCAATGAGGAGGAGCAAAGAATACAGATCTTACCTCCACAAGTTGGCCAGCCTGATATATACCAAAGCAGTAGGGATGTTTCACAAGAATGGAACCTATGGTCCTCAGCCTCTCTAAATTGCAAACTTGTCTCCAGCTTCCTTGTAACTTCCATGCAACACCAGTAAGCATAATGTCTTTTGGGTTGGTCCAAGTGGGTTAGTCCAGTAAATGTCACAGTCGAGCAATTACTCAAGATTAGTTAATTTGAAAGCATTAAGGAAGAACAGTTGGTTAATTTTCATACCTGCATAATTTTCATACTTCTTCCTCTTCGTGTGGAAAACTTGAAGAATCTGAGTAACCACTAATCATTTTGGATGGGGACTGGCAAACTTAAGGCCTCTCCTAGCTGTTGGAGTCTGTTGTGTGTTTCAAGTACAGTCTTTCTGCAGATCCAAAGCCTGCAAACTACAGAGGCCAGACTGTTGACCTTGCAGCTAACCTCTGTTACTCCAAAAACAGACCAAGTGTCCTCAGAAATGAGGGATTACTGGGAAACCGTAAAAAAAGGGGGTGCTTGTACATTTTTTCTTGATTTTTTTTCTACCTTTTGTGTTCCTCTCGTTTAGTCAAGTCTGAATCCTGCAACTTGTTCAGTACATTGCTCTCCAGATGTGCCCTTTAAGACAGAAAGAGGTTTGCTAATGTTGTTCCTAAAGAGCAGCCTCATATCTACCTCTTCCCAGAGAAGTAACTTTGAATATATTTTCACGGCCATTTTTTTTTTTTACACAGTACCATTTCCAGAGTGTTCCAGACTTATCTCCTCATCTTTGTTCAAGGTCCCTAAATGTTCAAACTTGGTTTATCTATTCAAGCTCCTATTATTTAGCTAGCATATTCAGCCTATGGATGTAATCCTGTATGACTCAGGACCCTATCAAACTACACTATTATAGTGCTATTATTCCACTTTAATGGCTATGGTTCCATCCCATGGAATCCTGGGATTTGCAGTTTAGAGAGCAGCATTTAGAATTTTCAGTCAAAGAGCTCTTGGACCTCACAAAACTACAAACCCCAGAATTCCTCAGAAAGTTGCCATGGCAGTTAAAGTAGAATAATAGCACTATAACAGTGTAGTGTGATAGGCCCCTCAGTCTAGCTTAGTCCATTTGATCTTTCCTTTGTGTGAGAAGGTAAACTAACCAGGAAACTGCAGTTGGGCATAGCTTTTCATTAATCCCTGAACTATGGTTACTTGCCCACAAAGAAGCCAGGATTCATAGGTCAACTCAAAACCAACTAAATGTCCAAATTTTGGACATAAGAGGAAGCTATGCGTAACTGATACTTCCTACTTGTTAATCTATTTGCACAAAGGGAAGGGCAAAATGGGAGTGAATGGGTTGTACATCATGGATAATAAGCCCAGAGATTCATGGCTTATATGGAAATGAAAATGCACCCTGTATCTTAAGCTACTAGAGACCAACCCCAAATATGCATGATGATGATGATGATTACTTTTGCTGTTGCTGCCATTAGTGTTATTAAATCTCATTTTCTGTGCACAAAATCCATCACAATTTTAATCTCACTTACAATCATAGACTCAGAGAGTTGGAAGAGACCACAGGGGCCATCTAGTCCAACCCCTTACTATGCAGGAACCCACATCAAAGCACTCCTGACAGATGGCCATCCAGTCTCTGCTTAAAAACCTCCAAAAAAGGAGATGCCACCACACTTCATTGAGGCAGCATATTCCACTGCCAGACAGCTCTGACCGTCAGGAAGTTCTTCCTGAGGTTTTCCTTGAATCTCCTTTCCTGAAGCCTGAATCCATTGCTCCCTGTCCTAGTCTCTGGAGCAGTGGAAAACAAGCCTACTCCCTCCTTGACATGACATCCCTTCAACTATTTAAACATAGCTATCCTATCCCCTCTTAATCTTCTCTTCTGCAGACTAAACATCCCCAGCTCCTTAAGCCGCTCCTCATAGGGCATGGCTTCCAGACCCTTTACCATTTTGGTCACCCTCCTCTGGACACGCTCCAGAGGTTGCAATGGTATTGCCCTTCGCAATCTTTTTTTTTATTATGCTGAAGGAACCCTTGCAATACTTTTCAGATTTCAGGAACTCCTGCATAAACATGTTTATATCTTATAACTCAAAAAAGAGTTGTTGCGGTTTTTTCCAGTTGCAATCTTTCATAGCATCTCTAGTGGCCTTTTCAAAACTCTAGGGTTTCAGGGAACCTTGGCTGAGAAACCTTTAAGTTGACTGAGAACAATAACCTGTCTAAGGTCAGCTAGTGAATATTGTGGCTCAGCAAATATCTGAATCTTCTTCTTCATCTAGCTCCCCATTTCATAGGCCTTGCTTTGTAAGCCAATGATCTCTTGAAGGATCTTTCCATTCTCTTTTGTTCCAGCTGTGTGTATGTCTATTTGGAAGCAAATCCCACTGAATCAAATGGGATTCACTCATCAGTAGCTGGGCATTGACTTGCAACCATAAGATGAAATGTTCAAAAATAGACACTGATGTCTTGCTGAGTATCACTATTGATTTCAAGGTCTTAAATATGATGCTGCATCCTGGAATGATGTATCATCCTTGTATACATGACTGTCTAAGGAAGTAAATGTCTTGCAAATCCTGTACACGCAGATTCATGGACAAAGAGCATACTGCCCTATAAGCTATCTCAGATTTCCCTGAAAATAGCCATATAGAACAGATGACAATATGATAGAATAATAGCTTTTGGTCCAGTCTCCTCTCCAGCGTACAGGCCTTCATACCTCTGGACAAGCAGGCTAGCAGCAGACTCCAGACTAAGAGAAATGTTTGACAGAGAAGCCTACGTATTCCAAACATTGTTTGATTCATGTTTTAAAGTCTCACTTGCACACATACTTCCGCAGCTCCAACATCAATCACCGGAAATATGTTCTTATAAACAAAGCAATACAGGCTGTTTCTTCCACCGATACCATGCACAGGTCACTGGATAGTACCCTCCGAGAAAGGAACTTTCTGGAATTATATATGAATACAGGACTTATAGAAACAGCAACAGCACAAATCCCACAGTGGCCCTTGATGGTTTTTTAAGATGTATTTTTATACAGAAGCATGTAGTGATAATTTTGTAAAGTTATCCCAATTTAAATGACATGTTTCGCTCTCTCCAGTGGGTTTATTCAATGGGTTGATGATATGGTTGTATGGAAAACCTTTCATGCCCCACTTGTGAATTATTAGGACAAAATCTACTTGTTAGTTTCACTTGAAGTAGACATGACTCAATAGTAATTTGATATGTCAATATGGATGTAACTTCAACTGACTCAGTGGGTCAGCTCTGGTTGGAAATAGCAATTGTCTCTATACCTCAGAAGTATTTGGCTGGTCTCTGCTGGAGTAGACAGGTCTTTGGTCTGACCCATTATGTTCCATTCTTACCATCAGAGGGGTGTTTTAATATTTCTATGTACCTTTTCCTATCAAATTTCCCCATCATTATAATGGACAATGTATGTGGAGAGTAGGAAACACTGCATATTCTTTGAGATTCTTATCAGTAAGGCCTTGTTACCCACACTGCAACAGTGTCTTGGAAGGAAGTACTATATTTTCATTCACGGCAAGAAAAGAGAAGTTTTGCTTGGGAACCACTTCTGGGGGGAAATATAATCTGAGGACTCAGAGATCCCATTGACCCCAGCCACTAAGAAATGAGGCTATACATAACCCTACTCCCTTCACCTGTGTAACCACATCCTGAGTTTTAAGAAAGCAAGAGTGACCAAAAGCAAGTTTAATCCAGTATTGTTTCTCTCAAAATGATCCACAACGGGGGTGGTACTGGTTCTTTCCCACTGTTTTTCTCAAATAGTTGTTGCCCCTCATCCTTAAAGCAGTACACAACCTCTAAACCTACAGTAGTTGCCTTTGATAGCTTTATCCTTGATTGGTCTCATCCTTGTTTGGTCACAATACAGAATATGGGCAATACAGAATATAGAAACAGTAGGACAGTATATTTATAATTATCTTTTATATATGAAGAAAGAAATATAGCCACCCCAATCCTACATCATATTTTACAAAACACAACTTTTCATACCACAGAGGATCTCACTACTGCCTTTCATGAAAATCAAGGCACAGTTCAAAGGCATATAGATGATTTTGAGTACTATTACCCTGATTTCTGGGGTCCTGAGGGGGACACCTCAATGTGCTCCAATTGATGGGGAATGAGAACTAGCCAGAGCACCAGCTGTACCGGTATGAGAGGCAGGGCAACCTTGCGAGATCTTTAAACCCAATTTTTATGGGGTCAGGCTGAGCCAAAAACCAAGCAGAATTGTCTAATAAATTGATTTTATTTAAAAATAAGTCCTTGAGCCCATTCGCACTTACGTACTCACTCACACAAGAGCTAGTGAGAAATAAAAGAGAGGAAATTTGATAGGGGATTTTGGAGGGTTATTGTTGGGGAATACTGCACCTGGTCCTGAAGTCCGAAGTCCAAGACAGCTGCGGAGCGAGAGAAGAGGCTCAGCATGTGGATGGCTGAGGGGATAGCCGGATGGAGTGGCGTGGAGCTGAGAGTAAATCGGAGTGATCTGAGGAACTGCTCAAAAACCAGGTCTTTTTATAGTACCTGGAGGGCTAATCCTTTCCCGAGGAGAACAATAGGTTGAGGAGCTAAAACAAAGCTCCAAAATGTGCATGATTAGGAGAACAAAGCTCCAAAATGTCAAAGTTCCTCGTATGATTGGATTTTGCCGGGGTTGTCAAAAGCCGCAGTGGTATGTAAATTGTGCTAATCCTGTCAAGCTGGCTTCTCGGGCCAGAGGACCCTTTGTGCAATTTAAAGTGTGCGTGTCTGGAGGGCTCCTGGGGCTACGTGACAAATTATTTACTGGTCTGACTGGGTTTTTCCTGATTTCAGCCATATGGCCATGCCTGCCTGCATGCTCGTCCAGGGGACCCTCTCAGGCACGTGGAGATATAATTTAATATGAAATTGTAGACCCTGGGATAGGGCTAACTACCACAGTAACAGTACCTACATTGTATTTATCTTGTGGGCAGATAAAAACATAGCCAACATCTAAAATAGGAAAGAGAAACAAGACAACAGCTGAAGGATATAACAAAAGGTTACAAATAACTTATACACAGGAGGAGTCTTCAATAGACTGGTCCAAAAACCTTAGATCTGTAATGCACAATTTATTACAGGACATTTAGTGGACTATAGTTTCCATGTGTACCTCCTGTATGAACAGTCTGTATCTTTCCTGCAGTTCAAAAGCACAGCTTCAGGAATATTAATTATTTCATAGCACTTTTTAATTAAAAAAAACACAAATATTTTCCAAAGCAAGAAAAGGGAGAAAGAAGCCTCTTGTCTGATGACATATCCACACTAGCACATTTATATGATGGCAGTTGTTCCTCAGCTTCACTACAGTACATGACAGATATGTGAAATTCAGATTAAACCAAGAACTATGTGAATCCTCTAAATATTACTAGATTTCAGCTCCCTTTGAGCCTAGCCAGAATAGTCAGTAATGGGAGAAGATAGAAGCTTGTCTAGCAACATCTGGGGAACCACAGCTGGCATCCTGTTTGTAATAAACACATGAAGTCTAACCTAAACTTGCATAAGTCTCTTTTTTTTGGTTGATGGTAGTAAGTAGAATTTTCTACCAATTTTGCACAATTACCAGACTCCTCCCAGCTACATTTTTTTTCTGATGAAGTCCCCACAAAACTAATTTACTGGTTGATGGGAAGAGACGGATCAACAGAGCAGCTAGGTTGCTATAATTGGATAAACAGCACTAAAACCCTTCAGGATGTCTGGAGAACCCTTGAAAGGTCCTCAAGGATGCATCGTTGCTGCATTTCCATATCTGGATGCTTAATTGTGGTTCCTCTGCTCTCTACCAGGCAGTAAATTGGGTTGGGGAGGACTGCAGAAGCTAAAAGGTGGGCTTTGGGGATGAGAGGTGAGACATTTCATAGTTTTGCCTGTGCAGAATTTTAGGATCACATCCCCCAGTGCAGGCCTATGGCCAACCTTTCACCTTTCCTTTCTCTATACCATAGCGTGAGGTTTCATATTCTGTGTAACTGCAGAGGCAGTGCCAGTGCTGGGCCATATCCTGCTACGTTGTCTCTGTTTTTCAGCTGATTAAAAAAATGACAAAACTTTCAACTTACTAAGTTTTCACCCTATAAGTGTTTCTATTGTGTTTCTATTTTATTGTGCTTTAAACTTATTTCTAACTTGTGTTTTTAATCTGTGCTTTTTAAAGCAGAACTTTAATTGCTTTAATTTTGTTTTAACTTTTGTGTTAATAGTCTTAAACAGTTCTAGGCTTTAAATGGTTGTGAGCTGCTGTGAATCTGTGCTGTGCTTGAATCTGATTTATTAATTAAAAAATAAAATGCATTGTAGTATTTATGTGCAGTATAGCTCTTACCTAAAGAAATAGTAAGGGTGATGCTATATACATTAATAAATAAATTGTATATGTTAAGTAACTTATAGCTGTAACGATCTTGGTATAAGATTGCTAGCAAGTATTTGCTAGCAGAAAACCACAAGTGAGTGTAACATGAATTCATGGTAAAAAGATGAGCAATTACTCTGAATATTAATATTAAGATTACAAAGAAAAGGGCTGCATTGATTGCTCCTAAAAATCCAACCAAGGTTAGGACAGGATGTAAACAATAGTATTAAACTTCTTTACAGGAGCCTCTATAGTTGACTCTTATGCCTGGTGGTAGGCTGGCAGCCATCGTGGGTGATGGGACCCCAGAGTTACCCCATTCTCAGATAAAGCAAGCAAAAACACTGCCTATTTGCCTTGAAGAAGAAGGAAGTGGCTTCAAGAGGAATAAAGGAAGCAAAAACCCTAAGTGTGGTAGTATATACAGTTGTTCTGTTCCTTCAAGTCATTTCTTACTTATGGAGGCCCTGAGGTGAACTTATCACAGGGTTTTCTTGGCAAGATTCATTTAGAGAAGGTTTGCCTTCACCTTCCTCTGAAGTGGAGAGGGGAGGACTTGTCCAAGGTCACCCAGTGGGTTTCCATGGCCAAGAGGGGATTTGAACAATAGTCTCCAGACTCATAGTCGAATGCTGAAACCACCACACGTAGCTCTAAATAAAAACAAGAGGGGAGAAAACAGGTATCTATCTACCTGCCCGTTGCCTCTCCCACAGACTATTTGCTGCATGCATTGATTCCTTTAACTTGCAACAATAGCCTCTGTGGCTCTGTGGCCCCATTCCAGGAGAAAGGTGGCATAAAAATATAATAGATAGGTAGATAGGCAGGCAGGCAGACAGACAGACAGTAGATAGTATAGTAGATAGATTGTAGTAAATTTTGCACTCCCATGTTTGCCTCCAATGTTCAAAGCAAGGAATGGGGGAAGGGACATTTAGGTAGAATGCTTAATCTTTCCACCGCACACCATTTTTCTTTCCTCCCTGCCAGTAGTTTTCCCCACCTGACTGGGACATAAGATAGCAAACCCAGGCAGATGTTGTACTTCCTAACTACACTTCCTATTCACTGCATGCCAAATAATGCTTTTCCCTGTCCTTAGACCTGGGGTCTTTCTGGAAGAATTCTCTCAAGTCTTAACAATTACAAGTCTTAAAATTACAATCAGTTCAACAATATATGTAAGCAATTTAATTTCTCATGAGTTCATTACTTCAGGGCCAAATTAGATGTGATGGAGAAAATCTATGAACAAAAACTCCTGCATTTTTTTCAAATTTTAAAACCAGCTGTCAGGAGTATTTGTAACTGGATGCAATGCTGAGTCCTTTAACCTTCTCCTTCATGCTTTTTTCTCAATTTTAAATTCTTCCAATCCTTACTGCAAGCAAAAACACACAAGAATTCATGTAATATCAATAATAACAAGAACTCATGTTTTTTCATACCAGCCTGGAAGAGCCAGCATTCTCACCTAAGTTTCTACTTGATGTTCACAACAAATATCAAGTTATGAAGGTGGTGTGCTCTCACTGTGTGTGGCCATTTCCACACAGGGCAAGGGAATTGCCCGCACCGCTACTTATCGGATCTTCTGGATCCCCGGTCCAGTCCAGGCTGCTCCGGAGCAGTGCGTGGTTGTCAATTCACTCTGCTCTGGCGTCCAAAATGGCGGCTTCCGGTTGGTCGTGTGTCTTAACCAACCACTGAAGCTCGCCAGCCTAAAGCTCGCCCTCGGCAGATTGCAGGCTTGCATTGGTGCTAGCCTGTGAATCTGCACAAGGGAGCAGGCTTGCAGCGGTGCGCTCTGTGCTTTTGAAAGACCGGAAAAATCAGGTCTTTCAAAAGCACGCTGGAGGACCACCTGGGGTCATTCCGGAGCGGACTGAGGTGCAGATCTACAGTAAGTAGTCTGGACCCTGTCTGCTCCAAGGTGCAGATGTCCTCTGTGGAGGACGCACTGCACCATTTTTATTACCTCGTGTGGAAATGGCCTGTGTTGAAGCCAAGACAAGGTTAAACATTATAAAACAACCAGTTTTTTTAAAAAAAATCCTGACATTTAGATTGTACAAGGCTCAATGAAAAAAAAAAGTTTAAAGTCTTGACAGGACTGAACAGGAAATCATCTTTGTTTTTCAAAATATGAAGAATGTTGCAATCTTCCTCTCTACCCAATACATCAGCACGGCAGGAAAAGAAAGAATAGACACAGCCTTTGGGTGGACTCAAGACTTCCAGCTATGGACATTGGTTCACAGCAGTTGACAAGACCTGGACATCTAACTTGTACTGATGGAAAAACTCTTGCTAGAGCAAAAATCACTGACTCCAGTCCTAAGCAGTCTAGACTACAGTTCTACTCCTCTTTACCTGTAAGCCCCACTGAATGAGTGGGAGTATGTTGGAAGTCTGGAAAATAAAAGGCTATTACTTTATCCTGGCTGTGCAACCATACCCAGGTGGTACCTAGGGGCCCTCCCACACCTCCCTGGCTATTGCTTGACCGTGAAGATGTGCCCTGGCACTGCAAAGCTCTGTGTGTGTGCACATGTGTCTGTTATTGCACAAGGACGTATGAGATACCTTCTTCTACAATGCCTGAAAAAAGGACATACACTTGTGTAGTAGGAAATTACACCAGTTTATTTCAACAACTGGATTCCAACCATTGGCCAAGATCCCATTTGATACCTGTGGAGCATAATGTGTACACTGGAGGTGCAGGAGGGTGGGGATTGCTCTTTTGTTTCTGGCTGAACAATTGTGGCAGGCAGTGTTCAGATTCACCCCATGGCCTCTCAGTCGTTGTTTGGCCTGAGGGGCACTGCTGCACCCTGGCACCATCAGGCTGCCATTGCACAACTGAGGGAGAAGCATTGATCACGGAAGTACTGGGTATACAGTGTTCAGGAAAGTACTCACTTTTGCATAACCCACAATTATGTCA
Organism: Ctenosaura bakeri; assembly: GCA_948474755.1. Lineage (NCBI taxonomy): Eukaryota > Metazoa > Chordata > Lepidosauria > Squamata > Iguanidae > Ctenosaura > Ctenosaura bakeri. The sequence continues at coordinate 435,229 of CAOLHI010001056.1, forward strand.
GTGTGAGGTCCTTATCACACTGCACTGTTATAGTGCCGTTATTCCACTTTAACTATCATGGCAACATCCTATGGAATCCTGGGGTTCTGCAGTTTAGTGGGGGGCATTTAGAGATCTCAGCCAAAGAGCTCTTGGGCCTCACTAACCTAAAAGCCTCAGAATTCCCAAGCATGTTGCTATGGCAGTTAAAATGGAATATAGCACTATAGCAGTGCAGTGTGATAAGGTTATGATAGTTTCTAAGAGAATTCTGGCCAGAGGGAGGTTGGAAGGAATGAGAGAGAGAGAGAGAGATTTGTGGTGGCAGCTTACTATGTACAGTGTATTGACAGTATTAGGAAGTGAGGCCATCACACTTTAGTAAGTGGGAGAAGACTGCATTGGAAGTACTTGTGCTGCATTCATACTTTCAGGCTTTCTATTCTCTTACATTTTGGTAGAGTTAAGTAGGTGTCCAAACAATTTGTTTGATATGTATTCCACCCTGGAGAGGTAGGGGACAGGGTGAATCACAGAACTTGGATGAAGTGTATATTTGGTGAAATCTGGCAGGTGTAATGCCAGAATATCTACAAATTTCATTCCATTTCGATGAAAATACTGAAGTTACAGGCAGCAGAAGACAGACTCAATCTTCCACTGAAAACAATGAGAGCCTTATAATAGAGGGGCCTTTTCAAAATTTCTGTAAAATGGGTACTCTTTGTCCAATTTGTTTTTTTCAGCAGAGGTCTGATACCCTAGAAGAAATAGAGGCAGGAAATAGTAGAATGCCTGCAAGCCATATTATGTTTCAATATGAGTAAAATTGTAGTAACAACTTTGGATCTTCATTGAAAGCAAGTGAAAAACAGAAATTAAAAAATTACAGTTCAGACAAACACAAAATTAAACTGTGGGAACTTTTAAAAATGAAAATGAAAGGGGAAATTAACCTTGTGCCCACTGCATTGATATAAGTCTTCCTTAATAAGGGCTCTTGAGTCTTGGGGCCTTTCTGCACTACTCTGTTATAGTGCTATTATTCCACTTTCAACATCCTGTGGAATTCTGCGGTTTGTAGTTTACTGAGGCTCTCTGGCTGGGAATTCTAAATGCCCCACCCTAAACTGCAGACCCCAGGATTCCATGGGATGTTGGACATGGAATAATTGCACTAAAAGAATGTAGTGCGGAAATGGCCTGGATATTATATATGATCAAGGGGAAGAGGAAGGACACAAGGGAGGGATGAAAAGCAGGCATATTTCACAAGAGAAGGCTAGTTGCAAATCCATGAATAAACAGATGCAATCAAATTTTTTTAAAAAATTGGAAACTCTCAGTACTTTGAAGCAGTCTGGTTTAACCGTGAAACAAAATTCTACATTTTCCTCTCGTTGGGAAAAGCTAAGTGGAAGGTATTCCATTTGGGAAGGATTTCCCTTGCTTCTCAAGATAGATCAGCTTTCAAAACTATAGAAAAATTGTTTGATGTGATTGAACCCAGGAGTTTGTCCTGAAACGCTCTAACTCATGTAAGTAAATAACTGCTTTCAAGCCCTGTGACACTCTCCAGTCCTGGATTCATGGCACTGGCCAACATAATCACATATTAAGGTTTAATAGGGATGTGCCACTGATGAAGGGATGTGTGTGTGTGTGTCTGCATGCGTGTGCAGGATTTCTCTATCTGCATTTGTATTCCATTAAAGAGGTTGGGGCCTTGCCAATTAGCAGGCAGAGAAATCAGGTTTTCTGGGGGGAAATCAGGTAAGACCATTACAGTAAACTTTTAATGAGCCTGAGCCCATTGCCCTAGCCATGGAATTCCTAAAATGGGGCACTATATTCTCAACACTGGGGCTGTGTCACACTCAGGCAGTGGAACTGGATCTCTGACACACTGCTGGCACAGCAGCAACTACAGTTGGCCTTGCATATTTGCAGGTTCCATTTTCACGGATTTGATTATTTGTGAGTTTTTCCACACACACCTCACAACCTCAGCCACTTCTTTTCCAGAGGAATCTTCCCTCTTGGAGGCTCCAAACAGGCTGCACAGTCCTTTAAAAAGCTATCCCAGTCCTCCTCCTCCACCACCACCAGCCACTGCCTGGCCAGCTAAAGACGTATCGCAGCCTGATTTCTCAGCACCACAAACCATCTCCTGATGCCCCAAAATGCACTCAAGGAAGAAGATGGGCAAGAGAGAGGAAGTGCAGGGCCACCGTACCAACCCCCCTTCCCTCTCCTTTCCTGACCTGCTTTGGAACTTGGGTGCCCTCCTTCCCTACTGTGCCTCAGCCCCCTTCCCACAGCCTCTCTCTCTCTCACACACATGCACGAACTTTGATATTTACTATTTTTTTCAATTTTGCAGAGCTTCTGCTCTCCTAAGTGGAAGTGGAAGGCTGACTGTATTGATAGAACTCTAATGGCTGCTTCTCACTGAGCCTGCAGCAGACAACTGCTGCTGACAACCAACTATACTGGAGACATCTCCTGAAGGACGACTGTACCATTTGAAAGTTCCACATTTGTGGGTTTAAGCTTCACAAATTTGATAATTTGAGAACACGTGTACCTTCCCCACCATCATTCACCTCCTCCCGTTCCCTTGTGTTTTGCCGGGCATGGAGAAGGGTGGCAAGCACAGCCAGGAAAAAGGCAAGCAAATAAGAGGGACACACACATGGGTTCCCCACCCTTGGAGCTCCCTCCTCCCATTCCCGTGCATTTGGCCCCAGCAGGAGAATGCGTGCTGAGCAAAATGCAAATGAATTGTTGTGGTGGGGGGCTCATATGAGCCTTCCTTTTCCCCTCCAGAGCTCCCCCTCCCATTCCCCTGCATGTTGGCCAGCTGTGAAGAACATGCACTGAGGCAAAATGCAAGAGAATTAGGGGGGGAGCCTTGGAAGGGAGTGGAAGAGGGCGCATGGGGAATGAGTTACTCATGATTTTTCCACTTCCAGGAGGGTTCTGCACCCTAAACCCTCATGAAAGTGGAGGGGCCACTGTAGAAAGGTGTGTGTGTATGTCTGTTATGCTCCTAATAAATCTTGCTATTTGAGGTTCTCACATTGCAGGGTGAGAGTGAGGAGCCTCTCTGAGCCTGGAGGTCAATTTCAGAGAATGTTCTTGGGGGCTGCATTCCAGTAGTGCCTAGGGCCAAAGGATGGTGTGGGGGACAAACTACCAGTCTATTGATGCTTAAAGCTCTTACTGCCAGGGACTAAGCCTTTTAGGTCCTTTCTGCACTACACTGTTATAGTGCTATTATTCCACTTTCAACATCCTGTGGAATTCTGGGTTTACTGAGGCCAAAGAGTTCTCTGGCTGAGAATTCAAAATGCCCCTCCTTAAACTGCAAACCCCAGGATTCTACTGAATATTGAAAGTGGAATAATAGCACCATAACAGTGTAGGGCAGAAAAGCCCTCAGCCTTTTAGAAGCCTGTACAAAACCTGGGAAACCACCAAATGTTGGTATTGTGAGGAAGGGAACCCCTAAAGATTGGTCTGAGACCCCTGGAACACCAGATTTTGCTCCAGGGTCTGAGGTTTCCCAGCCGTGCTATAGAGAAAAGGGGTCTTAACAAACTTTGTCCATGAACCTCAAGAGAAGCCTATGATGGGGTTTTCTTGGCAAGATTTGTTCAGAAGAGGTCTGCCTTCCATAGAGGCTGAGAGAGTATGATTTGCCCAAGGCTATCCAGATGGTTTTCACAGCCAGGCAGGGATTTGAACCCTGGCTTCCTAGAGGCCTAGTTCAACACTTCAACTAATATATGACACTGGTTCTCTTGGAACATGGCTTACCACTTAAAACCTAAACTGCAGGTAAGCTTGCAGAATCTGGGCAGAGGCTCAGACACAGAGGAAGAGTTTGCGTGTTCCTTTGCTTCAACTAGATCTGACCTCTTCTGAGGCTATTTGGCTCACGTCTGATAAGAATAATAATAGACTACTTGGGTTACCTCGTTTGCCCCTGAAAACATTCACTTTTGTTTGGGTAACCACAAAGGCATCCTACAACTGAGGACTATAATAAGCTGTGTTTACTAACATTGTTGTGCCTAAAGGAGACAAAGGTACTGAGGCTCCTGCCTTGCTGGAACCTACATCACTTATCTGCTTGTTACATTATGTAAATTGTGGCTTGCTTCTAGGCATAGGAAAATGCCAGTTGCTCCCATACCACCCAGCAGATAGAATTTGTCTCTGTCTTCAAACTCCTTTCTTTTGCTCCTTCGGAGCTGCTTCCAAAGGTGTAGCAACTTTTTTCTAAACTTACAACTATTTTTGCCTTCATAGCTCACTACAACTTTGGCCATTCTGAGGAGCCGCCCATACGGAGAGGGGGGCACAAATTAATGATCAGAGAGCCAGCCCTACCCCAGGGTCCTCTCCAATATTAAGCTCACTTGAGCCAGTCATTAGTTTTAATCCCAGCCTTTCCCAACAGTTGGCACTGAGCTGTTGTTGGATTGCAGTTCTCATCATCCCCAAGCAGCATGACTGAAGGTTGGAAATGGGAAGAACTATACTGCAGCAACTGCTGAAGACCCAAAGCTGAGAAAGAGGGTTCCACAGTACCCTAAGGATGAAATGTGGGTAGGGGTTGGCAGTGAGTAAAGGAATTTTGTGTGCCGTTCTCAGTTCATGGAGCGAAAATATACTGAAGTAACAGGAGTTCTTTGAGTAATGATATGAGAAGCATGTTTCAGAGCTGCTCTGCAACTGTGCCTCAAAGCCTCTCTCCATAGCCACAAAAGGATTTTTAAAAATGTGGAGAGTTGATGATGCTCACAGCATATATACTCAACTCACTTTGATTTCTCTGGTAAGCAAGTGTTGTAGGGTTTTTTAGTTCTTTCGAAAAGCTGCAAAACGTCTTTGACCAGAGGCAGCCATGGGGCTCATGAACTGTACATGCAGATCTTGGCAGGCTTTACTCAAGTTCTCTTAAACCCTTCTCTGCTTTGACATAAACATTGATTAATGTTGTGGTAAAATCAGAAGAATTTAAAATAGATGTTCATTTCTCTGTCATGTTTTGAATAGTAGTTTCTGCCCATAATTATGATACCATACTGACAAATTTTGCTGATTTCAAGCATTAAAAGCATTTAACTGGGAAACACAGGAGTAGCTTGAATTCAGTTTACCTTAAAAACCATGATAAAGCTAAAATGAACTTTCATTGCCTCTTAGCTTAATCTGCAAATTAAGAATGGATATATCCCAGCTCCTCTGTAGCTCTTCCCATCATCGTTCTTACTATCCCTTTATTGTATGAAAAGAAAACATTCCAAATCATTCCAAAATGAGTAACCATTTAGATAAATTTCTTGCCATGAGCTAGCTGGAAGGCAGGAGGAGGCACAGACAGGAGACAGATTCTATCTGCCTGAAGATACCACTGAGATCTGGAATGCCTGCTAATGGGAAACAAAATGTGTGGGGCAAATCCATAAGGATTCTGAACAACTTTCAGCTGATTCTGAGCCTCAGGTGTTGAAGGACACAGCAAAGATGGACAATGAGGGGGAACAAAAGCAAAAGCCATGGGATTGTTTCAAGGTTGAATGTTTTTCTAACCAGATGCCCGTGAAATGGTGAGAATGTATATGGAAAGGTACCCATAGAGATGAGCTTGTGGCCCGGTTATCTGGTTATCTTAGAGTGTGGGCAAGTAGCTGCCACAGGTTAGTGAGCTGTACAACCGCCATTGACTAGATGTTCACATTTTGTTTTGAAAAGATCCCAGTCCAGACCCAAAAAGGCAAGGCCCCCATGTATTAAAATGCAGCAAATTGTCCAATACTTTCCCTAGAGGCCTTATGTTACTCTACTAGTGATTTGGAGGGTGATTTTTTTTTAATACTACAGATTTGAGAGGGACATAAGTACTCCCTGGAGTACAAAACCAGCCTTAAGGCCATATCCCTCCACTCAGAGTAAAGCATCTCCATTGCTAGAAATTTAAAAATACTTAAGTCTAAGAGGAAAGGGAGATTGCTGCCACTAAGGTGCTTATCAATCTAGTTAGCTGTTAAAAAAACGCTTTACCTGCACTCATGAAGATAGCTGAATGCTGATGACACACATCACACTCTCACCACACTTGCCCTTTAATAGTGCAACTTCCACTCTTTTCTTTTCTGCACTGTAAGTTCCTCAATACTGACAGTGCCATTCGTACCATCCTATTTGCCCCACTGTAATAATGACACGATGTCACAGTGTTATTATACTACTGCCTTTAAAGATTTTTTTTTAAAAAAATAGTAATAATTCAATATAGTTTTTTAAAAAGTAGCACTGTAGAGGTAACAATGTAGGTCCTATCACACTGCACCTTTATAACGTTATTATTCCATTTTAATTGCCATGGAAACATTGTATGGAAACCTGGGGTTTGCAGTTTAGGGAGGGGCATTTAGAATTCTCAGCCAGAGAGATCTTTAGCCTCAGTAAACTACAAACCCCAGAATTCCACAGGATGCTGCCATGGCAATTAAAATGGAATAACAGCATGACAACAATATAGTATGATAGGGCTCTCTGGTACTGCAGGAGAGCAGAGGAGAGATCTTTGGAAAATAATCCCCTAAAGTAAATGTATCTGAACAGTGACTTCCAAAGGTTAACAGGTGAGGACTGCATTGTTATTGCATGATAACAGCAAATTATTTATATAACAAAAAATCTGAAAAGGGTTTTAAGAGCTAAGAGCATTGAAAGCAGACCAGAAAACATAACTATTATCTTGGGAAGACTTGTCTTCCCCACCCAAGCACCAGAAGTAGACAGAGATTTCCTTGACAATTACCAAGGGAGGAACAACCAGATCACACCCGCACCACACCCTCTGTTCAATCATTTTAGTAATGAAACTGAATGAGACATTTGCACTTGGACTGGCTACTAAACCATAGCAGGGAAGGATATCATTGATGGATTTTATCCAGCACACATACACACACAGAAATTGAATTTCCAAGAACTCAACAGCACAACAACACTGGGAGAGCCATGATCTCATTCAAGAAAGTTGAGGCAAAGGCAGATTCATCTACTGCTATAATCAGAGAAATCAGGGAAAGTATAAAATCAGGAAAAGTAGAGCTATCACCTTGCATAGTTCCTAGGGTGAAAGAATGTTTGGCGGATCTCTTCCTTTTGAAGAATTCACATTTCCTAACAGTCTCTTACTTCTTGCTCTCTGTCAGCTTTCAGACAGCATTTTCCCCTCCTATACCAACAAAGTGATTCAGGAGGACAAGGTTCATCATCTAGCTCACAGAAGTCCAAGGTTTTCATGGAAAAGGGGGGAATTTGCTGTTGCAATTTGGTATATTGGTCTGTTATAAATTGTAGGAATAAGAGACAATATATTTTAAAAAGCTATTTCTTCTCTTAAGGTCTAAATACCCCAAAGGCACTAGATCCTATCTGCTCTTGTCAGCTAAACAGAGTCAGCCTTGGTTAGTACTTGGATGGGAGACTGCTAATGAATACCAGGTGAGCATGACACATGACACAAGCAACTTGAAGGCAAATATTCATGTTGCTTCCCTTCCTTGGCTTGAGATCCTCCAGACTTCTCAGCAGATGACGCCGTCATTCTGCCTCTGGCTACAGGGACATAGACTGGTCCTTCTCTGGTTTCCTCTCATCTTCTACCAGCCATTTAAGGGCCACAGAGGAGGGCTATGACAGGAAAATGGTGGGTCAATAGAGGGTTGAGTGTTGTGGTGAGAGAAAGAGAATATCAATGTCTACAAAGACCAAAAGAAGATATACCCTGTGGTATGTTGGACTCATTAACAGGATGCCAGCTATATTGTGATAAATATCTGTTTCTTGATTCATACAATGGGTCTAACATTGTTGAGTAAATAATACTGTACTATATACTGTATACAGCAATAGCAAAATGTTTTTCCATGCTGCTATTAAATGAAAAAAGAGGACTAATAAGTTTTATCATGGAGCAGAAAATGTTAAATTTAGCAAATATCTCCTTTTTCACTAGAAATAGTGCTTAGTTACTAATTGAAGCAGGGGATTTTTTAAAACTAACTTTCTTTCTTTCTTTCTGTCTTTCTTTCTTTTCTTTTTTTTTGTTCTTTCCTTCTTTCCTTCTTCCTTTCGTTCTTTTATTCATATCCCATCTTCCTCCCAGCACAAGACTCAAAGTGATTGCCCCTAATGAAGTAATTCTCAAACTATAAAAGCTAGGCAATAAACTATACTATTTGTACCAATGACTTCAGAGGAGAACACTGTGGTTTTTAAAGTGGCTTAGAGGTATTCCTTGATTGATCTTTGTCACTGGAGTGCTTTTAACCAGCTTTGGCTATTGTGCCAGTTATTGCCATTCCTGGATAGAGGTAATCCTGCCACAGTGATAAATGCATCAGTGGCTCAGGACTAGATCGCTGTAATTCACTCTGACACGATGGGGCTGTCACGCTATGGGGACAGGATGGCAGTGGTCAGCTGGTCATGCTTCCACATGACATTGTCACTGGCCCGCAGCCATCCTGTCCCCGTGTGTCATGTTCACAGAGTATTACACTGAAGTAAGGGTGCAGAACCCTGATCCTGCCTAGGACCATTGCACAGTCAGATGAGGGTTAAACCCCCTCCCATCTATTTTGTATTTCAAAATCCCACTCTCCCTCCTGCCTCCCCTCCCTCCCTGCATTCATGAGCACTATTTAAAAAAAGAAAATCCATTGGCATCAATAGGTACCCTCTCCTGGATATAACCCCTCTATAGGGAAAGATTGAAATCAAAACTATACAGAGTGAAATTTAAACCTCTCCCACCCACGTATGATAGTCCTAATCCATGTGTGCTTACTTTACTGCAAAAAGAAAAGAGGCCTTAATTTCACACTATGTAGCATGACATTTAGCCCTGAGAATGGGATGTGGCGATTTCTAAGGGTGTTAGGCTGAACTCATGTAGGAGACTCCTTCAGACTTTCCAGTGGGGATGGAACACTTGCCCATTATTTTTCTTTTTCAAAATAAGGAAACTAGTGCTCCATTAAATATCTTGTGGAACTGTCATTTTCATTCTACTTCCCACTAACTGTAGAAGAGCAAGACTTTAGTAACGTTGAAAAGCTGCTCTGGGGCGAAAAAAACTTCTGTTTTTATTTTACAACATTGCAATATTTCATCAATTAAGAAAAGAAAAATACTTTTCTTAAACTGGAAGATGGGGTGCACCCTTTAAATGTAGAGTAACCTGAATTATATTTTGCCACAATGTACAAGTTTACATGCATTCAAGCACAGGACAAGTTATTAGTCCACATTTTGTACACACAGTGAGCAACTCATTTAAAGCCTGTAATGCCAAATTGTAGTTTCCATATGAAGAAAATGAAGGCCTACCAAGGGAAACAAAATCCACAATGGGCTTTATCTGCCATAATCAGAGAAACATCAGCTGTAAAGCGTGAAGGTAATGCGGTTTACACAGGAGACGCCGCCTGTGTAGGGTTTCAGTTCTGGTTAATGACACTGTAAATCAAGCCTGTCATCTTTTCAAATGATTTTTCTTTCAGCCTGGACTTAAGAAAACAACATAGCCACCACCTTTCCAACATGAGATTTTACAGGAACCAAACTCACCTCCCAGCCCCCCTTTTTCAATATAGAGACACATTGTAACCAAGTTGGAAGACTGTGGAATAATGTAAGTGCTTCAACTCTTTCTGAAGCATCCACCATTTTCACATCCAGGACAGGGGAGGAGGAACCAAAACAGTACAAAGGCAACTCGCTTGATTGCACAGGAAGTCAAGAGAAGACAAAATGGCTTCTTCCAATGGTTTGTCACTAGAATTATCCCAGCCAACCGCAGATCCATCTCAGAATGCAAGGAACAATCTATGGTGATTCATGTTTTCCACAAGGAAATTTGTTTCATGCCAAGTTTCATGCAAAATTGACCAAAACCATCATTTCCCCAAAAGCTGAAGTTTGCCAATCAGTCCCAAATTTGCACAGAAAAGGTCTGGGATTTCAGCCTAAATGTAAATATAAGTTTGGTCACATACATCTGTGTTCTAAAGCAAAAAAATACAGAAACATGAACTGTTTGTACTTTGAGGTACTCAAGGCAGTTGATGGATCAGATCCAAAACCCTACATACTTTAGTGCTGGTGTTATTGTGGTCCCATTAAATAATGCATAAAATCTGACAAGATGATGATGATGATGATGATGAAGAAGAAGAAGAAGAAGAAGAAGAGGAGGAGGAGGAGGAGGAGGAGGAGGAGGAGGAGGAGGAGGAGGAGGAGGAGGAGGAGGAGGAGGAGGAGGCGGCAACGATGATATTATTTATATCCACCTTTCCACCAATACTTGGAATTAAGCAAGTAGATTTGTAGAGCAAGAAAGGAAGATTTTCAGTTATAGCCCTGATGATAATAATCTTCATATATAGCATATCCTTTCTTCAAAACTGAGACTGAAGGGACTCAGAACTAGGACTTTTTATTTGAGTAATACTAAATTATATTCTGAAATGTTCACTATGAGCACCACTTGATGGGAAGTTCATGCTGGAGCCATGGGTAAAAAAATCAGCTCAGTGACCACTTCTTGACAGTCTCTGTACTAGAAGCAACTGGTTCAACAAGTATGAAAAGTAGGGAAGGAAAGAGGGAGGAAAGAAGTCTTGTGCCTTCATTAAGACTAATTTAAAGCCTCTGACAAAAAAAGCTCTTGTTTACAGAGTCTTTTTGTGGGAACTCAGGCCAGGCCTCCTTTCTCTTGTCTTCTGTCCAGCTGGAAGGTTTTCTTGCAGCATTGGCATTGAGAGGTGGTGAAAAAGGGCTAGAGAAAGGCAGGCTTTCAGTGCTGGGTTGCAGCAGTGTGTCAGCAATAATGCTTTACCTGAGAATGAATGGGATTCTACGCTAGGGCCCTTTCCGCATGGCATTTGCCATGCAAAAGGGTGCCTGGAGCGTTGCGTGATTGTGAGGAGCGATCTCCATGATGCGTTTACAATTGTGTGACGTTCCAGGGGCCAGCAGGCGTAGATTGTGCACCTTTTCATGTGCACGATCACGCATTGTTCCTGGACCCCGCACGCACTTACCTGGTGTGCAGAGCCTCTGGAGCCACACCGGCCGCGCTTCCTGCCTCAGCACAGCCTGGGAAACTCCCAGGCTGTGCTGTGGAAGGAAGAGGCAGGGCTCTTGTGTGAGCAGACAGCTCTTGCAGAGCTGAACCAGCAGGGACGCAAGAGCCTCTCGCCAGAGGCTGCTCACGCAATCTCCGCACCCCAGCAAATGGTAAGGTGCGGAAAGGGCCTAGGTGATCTTACTGGAGGTGTGGGCTTAGGTATAACAGACAACAAATCACTTACTTAGTATGCATGAAAGGCAAAACAGAAAGAAAAGGGGGAAAGCAGATTAGCTTGTTTCACCAGCAACTTTAGCATGCTGAAAAGGCATAGATTTATAAGTTTTCCCACCAAAATGGAAATGGTAAGAAAAACTGGCGGCTCTTCAAAAGGGGAAAAAAACATATCGGGATGCATTTAGGAAAAAATGTTCATGTGGTTTCTAGAAAATGTTTTTGTTATGCAAAGTTTACTTCACCTTTTTTTTCATTTCACATGTGCAAGCTCTTCTGAAACATGTTGAACTGCTCTTCTTTTTTGTGGTGTAGAAACTGATCCTTATTCTTTCCATGTTAATTCTACCCCTGGTAACAAAGTATCTGTTAAACAAGTAAAGTAAAGGAACACATCTACTTTGTTAACTGAGGTATGCCAGTATAAGGCATTTCCTCAGAAGCACTGGTACAATGCAATATTCAAATTTCACGTGTTCAACAACTATAGATTTACACTGGCCTCATCAATGAATTTGCTCTGCATTGCTGAACGACTGCCAGTAAAATTTATGTGACCTCATCTGAAAGCCAGTTAACAGACAAGCATTTTGTACTGTCGGTGGCTAGACGCTTGCATTTTTCTGCCTGGATTGTGCCAAACATTGGACAAATGCATCATCAAAATCATTCATTGCATAGCTGTTTTTATTCTGCCACTGATTGCCAGAAAAGAAAGGTGCAAAGGGAAAAAAAAGAAACCAGCATATGAAGGACTAAGGATAGAAAAACTATTATAGTTGTGCATTAGCTCATGAGCAGCCCAGTGCACAAGTCCTAGTTAAGCAAAAACCCAAGAAATCTAAGTGAAAAGGACTGTGTCTGTGACTAAAACTTAAAGTTTAAAGATAGGTCAGGTATGGAAAGATGGTTTTCTATTCCCTGCTATGGACCAAACAAAAATGGCCTCTCTCAAAGCTGCTTCTGTTTTCAAGTGACAGAGTTTAGAAATGTTACTTTTCTTTGGACCACAGCTCCCAAAATCTCCCCATGTTGGTTGAATGGATTCTGGAACTTGTGGTCCTCCCTGCAGAAAAGATTTTTTCCCAAGCTCTATCTGAGGGAACCTGTCACTGGCATGAATCCCTTGCAAAGAAAGAGTGGTCTACAGAGTAACTTTTCAGCCCAAGTACTGCTTGAACTTAAACTTAGCTAACATGGCAGGACTCAGTGCTTGCAGGGGTGGTATAAGCATTGCCGGGGCAATGTGTTCTGTTTCCAACCTTGCTAAGCCTTGTGCAAGGTAAGAGTGCTCTCTAGAACTACATAAGTTGGTACTGATGACTCTGGAATGTTACATTAATTTACACATCAGAACCCTCACATCCATCTCTCAGCTCCCCCTTCTCTGTCACACACACTTCAAGAGATTTATAGTTTCCTTAAGGCCAAATTTTCTGATGTTTCCCAAGAGCCTGCCTTTTCCCTTTCATCTTCAACACTGTTTTACTCTAAAAACACACACACATACATACATACATTCTGTTTCCTTTACTGGTTTCCCTTGGGATAACTATGAGATGGCATTTCTTATACCAAACTGACTATATTTGGGACATTTAGGTATTAGGGCTGACAAGCGAAAAGAAACAGGGAAGGTAACTGATAACAGCATCATGTTAACTGCCTCCTTGTGATGTCCATTGGTATAGTATTGTCATAACTGTAATGCATTTCAGATTGTATATATTTTTCAGACAAATGTTCCAGACAACTGTTAAACATGCTGGCCTTGTACCAGTAATGCAAGTTTTATTTTTGAGCAAAAGGATGTGCTCCTTTGGGTCTCCAGACATCCTTGACATAATCTTTTCAACCTCAGTTTAAAACAAATGCAGAAAAAAAAGAAAACGTATTACATTCTTTTCAGCACAAGAGTAGGCTAGAAAGAGGCCAAGCAGTTCTACTCAACAGCCAGAATAACATTTCTCACTGACAACTCTGAATTGCAGATTCCTACAGACAACAGTCAGTGCAGTGTGTGTGTGTATATATGCATATCTGTATGTGTGTCCTATGCAATCAAGATGCTTGATGGAAATATTTCTTTCATACCTCCCAGGGGTTAAACTCATTGTGAGACAAAGTGCACTTTGTCTTGCAAATCTTCAGATTTGCAAAACTTGCTGTGCATTGTAGAGAATTACATTATACACAAAAAATAAATAGTTTTTTAAAATCTCTGTGTCAAAAATGTGCACTATTGAAAAAATTCACACAAACATGCTTTAATCAATGAGAATGTCTACATTGAGTATATATTGCATGAAGAAGGTAACTAAAACAAACAAACAAAACCACTTTTAACCTAATAGGAGCAAAGGGTAAGTCAATACTGGCAGGGTTCAGGGAGAGATCCAGAAAAATGCAGTAAAATCAGGACTAAATCTTGTTCCAACTGAAGTAAACCCATTGAATCAATTGTTGAATGTTGAATCAACTCTTATGATTCAATACACCTACAGCAACAACTCTAACTGGAACTGGCAATAGGATTCAAGTCTGTCTGAGGGTTTTTCATGTACCTATCTGTTGGTATCCTAATGATCATTTCTGAAATCCTGATGTTTTAAGAAAGTTGTAAACATTATGTTGTGAGAATTTTTCAGAACTGTAAGATGGAATGTCATAAGTGTAGTAATAAATCATATGTGAAGTCCTATTGTGTCCTAAAGAGGTGGTTTTCAAGTAAGACTCATTTAAAAAAAACCCCACAATCAATCCTAAAATAGAAAAGATCAGGACTATATTTTGCAAATGTCCTGATTTAGCAGGGATGGTCCTGATTTAGCAGACTGTCTCTGCTGAATCAGGACATTTGGAGAATATTATCTGCTTTCCCACTTCTTCAGCCGATTTTAAAAAGTCTCAGTTTCTCTCTCCTCCTCTTACTTTGCCCTTTCCTCCTCAGCTTATTTTGGTTGCTGCAAACTGAGTTCAAAATCCTAAAGCAGTTTGCACTCATTTAACTCAGCGATGGGGAGAAGAGAGGAAGAGATGGAATCTTCTCATTCTCAGTAGAGGCAGGTGAAAGCAACCTCATCTTATTTGTGCTTTCTTCCTCACTGATACTTTTTGTCATCTTGACCATCTGATGCTGCTTGGCCACACATATCTCAATTTTTATCTGTGAAATATTGGCAGTTCTTCAGGACATCTTCCTTCTACATGAAATCAGATCTTGTGCCCGCTCAGAGTGACTGCTCTTAAATAGATCTAACTACAGCACTGAACCTACCATTCATGTTCATTTTTTGATTTCTTAATGTTTGTCACAAGCATGATGAGAAATAAAATGAAGCACCTTGCATCTAAATACACCGGCAACAACTTCTCAGATTAATGGATGGTTCCTGTAGCCCTTGAACAGCAATAAATGTGGACAGTCCCTTTGTCTTATTTGTGAGTTGCAGTTTTTCAAATAAACCACCTCTCACTTTAGTTTGAAAGTTTCTTGAGACACATGCATCTACATAAAGTACACACTGGAGAGGAAGCCAAGCTGTGACTCTGTCCTGATGACATAAAAATCTTTGTAAACACGTTGTCATTTACAGGACTACTAATTTAGCAGATTAAAAAAGAAACCACAGACAGCTAGACTGGTTGCTTCTCAGAGCACATGGAAAATGTAATGACCTTTTTCCATAAAGCTCTGTTTGTGCTGCACTTTATTCAAACAATCAGAGCAGGTCGTTGGTTTACCATAAATAGGTTGCTTTTCTTGACACATGATAGTCAGATATTTGAGCAATGTAAACAATAAAGATGCCATAAATACACTTTCTCGTCTATCTAGAAGAGATTTTTTCTGTCATTTGAAGAGAGGCTTCAGTGAATGCTCCATTCCCTTCCAGCCATTAGATAGTACTCAGAGTTTGGTTTCAATTGCATTTTTAACATATCACAGCACCTAAAGTTTCATCTTTGGTTTTGCTTACAAATAATGTTTCTGTGCATTTCTGGGGCCCTTTCACATTATATAATTATAGTGCTATTGTTCTACTTTCACTGGAATTAACAATTTGATGAAGCACTAGAATTCTCTGACAGAGAATTCTAAATGCCCCTCCCTAAATCGCCAATCCCAGAATTCCACATGATGCAGTTATAGTAGGTAATGTGGAATGATAGTGTTCTAACTGTGGGGTTTGAATGGACCCGTGGTCTGTGCCACCTCAGGAACCTGGTCATTTTGACCCAGACAATAAGCAGGTGTTTGAGTTGCAGCCACCCTTGTGTTTTCAGAAATGGGGACCCATCTTTGACTCTTCACCCCAGGATGCATTGCTAGGTGTCATCTGATAACAGCCGTCCTAAAGCAGCTCATTGGCTCTGCAGTCCC